>BMAU01005518.1:0-380878 GCA_019973935.1 Trichonephila clavipes
CAGTCAGAGGGTTAATGCATTTTATGGTGGTAATAAAGTTTTAACTGGTTTTATTCGGAACCTAACTCACCGAAATTATTTGAATTCTGGGCATCTCATGCAAGAAGTGCAACCTTTAACCCCCATTGTCCAGTTCACTGGAAACATATTCGATATCGCTTTCACCTTCAGTGGAGTCTCGTGTCCTTCAACTAGTCGCCGTTCATTTATAGCATTGATCAGTCGTACTGGTAACATCGTTTCTTGTAGGTCGAAAATGTCAAAACGTAAGTGTTTGAGTAAAGAAAAAAAAAGTAATTCTTCAGGAAGTGGATAAAGGCGTCAAGAAACTTTTCTTGTAGTTTTTCTTTCTTTTTTTTATAGATAAGATATATGAAATAAATATACCTATATTAAGTTACAAAAGGGTGTGAATAATTCCTTTTTTTTAAATATATAGTGTTTATGAATTTAAAACTTGTTTCATGTGGTTTATAAATAAAATTGAAAGGTGACTCTCTATATAACGAATTTTCCATATAATGAACAATTTTCGGTATTTAGCGACTTTGTTATATAGAGGTCCGATTGTATTTTAAAAAAATTAATTCGTTATATTTCCTACACAAGACAACGGAATAACGTAAAAAAATATTTTCAATTTTTTGAGTTATTAAACAAAATACTTGTTAAATTTGCTGTAAGAATTCACCGTATTAAACTCTTATTAGCGAAATAAGTTTTAATTAAAAATTGTAGTTAAGTATAAATTTGGCATTTGAAGGAGCTCCATCCGTCTCATTGCATTATAGCGAGCATTCAAAATAATAGTGAAAATAAATAATAAAATGCAATATTTTCAAACCTTTGAGTTCATCAACAAAAGATACTTATTAAATTTTCTGTAAGAACTTCCCATATTCCACTTTTTATTGGAAATAAATTTTAATTAAAAGTCGTAGAGTAAGATGTGGTCTTACCATTTGAAAGAACTTCATTCCTTTCATTGCATTATAGTTCTCGTTCACAATAATAGAGAAAATAAGGAAAGTTTTAGTAAGAGAATGATAAAAACAGATATGGCATGGTTTGTTCAATTAAAGTTACAAATATGCGTGTCTAGTATTTTATTTGCTTCCATAATATTTATTTTAAATTATATCTACATACAACACCCTGAAGGAAGCATGAAAATAACATGAAATTTGGTGGTGGTGGGACTAATCCCCATCTGGTCTAGTGAAACTAGACCAGATCCATGAGTCCATAAATCTGTACAAAGTCTAAGAACAGCAGGGGGATGCAACAGCCTCCTCACAGGAAAACCCCAGACATTGCAGAATTTGCTGAGGAGAAAAAGGACTGATGTTACATTTGGTGCAAATTGGGAAGCTTCTTTTGCCACCCTCAAAATTCATGTTCCTCAGGTGACCAGTCGAAAATCATGAGAATGCCGTTTGATATGATCTGGAACCCTTGAATGATATGGCGGATCCAGGGTGTCTTTGAAAATACAATGGGTGTACAAGAGGAACTACCCAGGTTCTACATAGTAATTCTTTAGCCCTGGAGTAGTTGTCAGTCGATGAAAGGATCATGTGGTCTTCCGGTTCCACAGGATTTCTGGTAGCCGCCTTCGCAAGGTCGTCCGCAACTTCGTTCCCGAGAAGGCCTACATGAAAAGGGACCCACTGCAGATGAATAGGCTGCCGATCCGAAAGCTGTTGAAAAAGGTGAAGAATGCTCCTGCTTGTGCTGTCACCGATAGAGGGCCAATTCGATAAATGTTGGATGTATGATTGGCTGTCTGTCAGTATCCGAATTACAGAAAAAAGCTAGTTCTCTTATGTTGTTAATAAATGAAAGACCACACATGATAGGTATTAGCTCTGTTCTAAAGACAGAAGCATGGTCAGCATTTCTTCTCTGAAATTTGAAGACGCGGCCAGGTACTTCAATTAAGACTCCACTGCCAGTAGTATTTGTCTCTCCTCTACTGCCATCAGTATAGATTTTGGCTGCATCCAGTGGAATTCCATCCATCACCTCCAGAGACAATTGCTTAAGGGCAGTCGGAAACCTCTATACCGACAATGTTAAATTGGCTGTTTCGAGGTACATTTTCTCAAAATCTGTTATATGTACATGCTTGAAATTTTTCATATAATTAAAATACATATTTCTCATTATACTCAAATGAGCTTTTAGCTAATTTTGAATTTTTTCATAATTTATAAAATATTTTATCAAACATAGTTTACGTTAACCCGTTTTCACATAAAAAATTTGTAAAAAATAAATGTTGGGGTTTTTTACAAAAGCTCATTTCAGTATATATTAGCCATCATTATAAATATATCATAAAAAAATTTACATACCTGTGAACAGTAGTTTCTAAGAAAAGGAACATCGAACATAAAAAATTGATATTTTGAGAAAAATGGATTTTTAACGTGTAATTACTTCTTAATGAAAAACATTCCATCTCCATATTCTGAATCATCAGCATTTTTTTAGTAGCTCATCATCTTCTTTCTTCCTTTTAAGTCTTTTTTCCTTCCTAACTTCCTTTGTTTTTTGTAAACAATAGTATTTTGCTCGTAACAGCCTCTGTTTGTCGAGGCACTCCATCGCCTGTACCGTGTAATCACCAGGCTCAATACACATTTTCTCAAATTTATAGTTTTGATATATTCCCCATATTAAATGAGGAAACTGCATCATATGTACCCAGTGACAAAACTTCTAATTGTACAAATGTTTTCTTCGGTACACGAGACCATATTACATTATTTACACTTTCGTTAGATTTCGCGTACCTCTATGTAAACACTTTTTAGCAATTCTGGATTAGCTAAATCCCTAAAAACAGGTCGCATGGCCTCCACAACATCCACAGGTAAACTATTTTTGTGATGATAAGTCTCCCCAAGCAATTCTGCTTTTTTTTAAATTTGCACCACGTATCTGTATCAGAGGGACAAAATCCATGCTGAGGTTTTCGTCGGTTGATAGCTTGTGTAAAAATATTGCCCATATGGCTTGTTGCATGTCCTTCACGCTAGACAAATTTCTGCGGATAGCTAGACATAATATGCTTATAGACGGTCGATTTCTGCCTCTGTCAATCTATTTCTTCCGCATAAAGGCTTTCCGTCAGAAAGTGTTTGACCTCTCATCTTAGTTTTCAAGCGTCGAAGACGTGTCCCCATTCTTTTCATAACATGACCTATGCATTCTAATTTCTCGACAGAGCAATGGTCACCATATACTTTGTTCTCGACAATAGAAGTAAACGTCTTGGAGTCCCCATCTCCTAAATATTTTGTGTACCGAACATTGTAGAGAGACTGGGAACGCTGAAAAATGGATAGAGCTCCAGCTACTTCCATCTTACCGCTGTAGCCTTCAAAATTTCTCTTACAATTTTGAAGATGCTTGGTTTTGTTCGGACAAATACAATGTTTTGAAAAACTTCGACATCTATAACTTTGCCGGTATCAACACTTGTGACTGTCACCAAGCCATTCTTCGAAGAAAAACCACGCTTCTGCCAGCTACCATCAACAGCAACAGCAAGGTCCCTTTTTCCATCATTTTCATCAACGGCTTCACGAACAGCTTCTGCCATACTGTGTTCACAGGTTTCTCTTGTTGCCTGCAGTAAAATGTGGTTGTACTTTGAGAATTTTGTGGGTGGCGGGGAAGATTCATGATACCGCAAAACATCCTAGCAGACTCAGCACTTTTACCTATGCATCGCATAGCATACACTAGCCGGGTATTCAATTCGTAATTCTCAGAACTATCGCATTTCTTGGAGTTAAAAAGTATAGTTATATTTACAAGAAGGACATTTTTTAAGTGAAACTTCACAGCTTCACCACAGTTACTTTCACTGAGGTGCAACCTGAGTCCTGTTTTTTCACACTTTATACATTTTACAGCTTCAAACAACACACAAGCTAAAGGTTAATGTCCACAATAACATTTCTGAAACCAGAAAAAGCCTCATCCGAATATGAAATATCCATGTTTACAATTTTTTCTCTCACTGGCAGATGGTTCAGTTTCATTAGTACAAAGCTTTGCACCATCAGCACAATTCTTTTCATTAGCAGAGTTCTTTGGAACAGTAGAATTGCTTTCACCACAACCATCATTACTTTTATTACATCTTCCTTTATTAAAAACCCCTCTTCGTTTCTTAAATACTTAAGTTGATGCTCTAGGCATGGTAAAGTCGATATATTATAGCAATTTTTTTGAAAGTTTAAGCTTAATAATGTTAAAGAATACTTTGCGAGTTCAAAAATTACAACGCAGTTTTGAAAGTGTAAACAAACACTGATTTGACCGTTAAAAATACAGTGAAGTTTCAAATGGGTTAGGAAATAAAATAATAAAAGGCTCAATTTATACAATAAAAGATAAATGTTTTGATTTATACCATACGCTCAACTTTTAAGCCAAAACAAAAAACTTTGTTTACTTTTACGCTTGTCAAATGGGCGTGGCCCAGTTTCAACGATTATTTAAAAATAGGTTTTTAGGACTTCTACTTACCCTAGAGGTTAAAGTAAGTATTTTTAGAAAGGTTAAAATCTGTACTATGTGGAAATGTAAAAATCTCAAATTGCCAAAAAAATCAAATTTTACCTTTCCGACTGCCCTTAAGAAGTTCGGGCTGGTCAGATATTTTATTCACATTGGGCATTAAATTATAATGAAACGTGACCCACTGGAGTCCAAGGACAGGGTTGATGAAAGAAGTCAGGCAGTGGTGTTCCACATTAAAGCTCAGATTTTGGGCAAGTGCCTGGGATATGAAACTTACAACATGCATTAGAGGAGGTGAGATATGCAAATGATTAGAATTTCAGCGCTGACACAGATCACGCGTGCCTGCGGCACTATTTAAGACTTGGAGATTTCGATGATTTAAAGTTCGGCATTTGTGTTTGTCTTGTGCTTTTTTCAAAAATCGATCAGTTATGTCTCGTTGAAAACAGCGATCAGCTTTTGATCAAGTATCCGAGTTCGACAGAGGAAGGATAGTCGCCTACCGAGATTGTGGATTATCGTTCAGGAAAATCGGTAGTCATGTTGGACAAAACAAAACAACTGTAATGCGGATATGTGACCGTTGCATGAAGGTGGGTACGACGGACCAACGCGGTTGATCGCATCCACCTCAGTGCACCACTTTACGTAAAGACAGGCAAATAGTGCGCATGGTAGTCACGGATCACTCAGTCACATCACAAATCGTAGCACAGCACATTGAGTCTGTAACGCATCATTCAGTGTCTGCGCGTATCATTCGATGCCGTTTACAGCAGATTGGTCTGCCCGCAAGACGTTCATTGCTTGGTTTACCCTTGACGCAGAACCACAGACGTCTCCGCCATCAATGGTGCGATGAAAGAAGGATGTGGGCGGCAGAATGGAATGAAGTTGTCTTTACTGACAAGTCACGCATCTGTCCGCAACACCACGATGCTCGGAATCGAGTTTGGAGACACCATGGAGAGAGGATGCTGAACAGCTGCGTTATGCACCGCCACACTGATCCTGCCCCGGGTATTATGGTATGGAACGGTATTAAATATCACTATCGCACTTCTCTAGTACACATTGCCGGTACTTTAAACAGCCAGCGCTACATTTCCGAGGTGTTGGAGCCAGTTGTCCTTCCTTACCTTCAGAGCTTGGCCACAGACATATTTCATCAAGATAATGCTCGAACACACGTGGCACGCATTGTCCAAAGTTCTTCGTCAATCACCAGATTGAATTGCTTCCCTTCCCGGCAAGCTCTCCGGATCTTTCGCCGATAGAAAACATGTGGTCCATAGTTGCTCAACGATTGACCCAGATTACACCCCCAGCTGCCACACTAGATCAACTTTGGCAACGTGTGGAAGCTGCTTGGTCTGCTGTAACCCAAGAACACATCCTAAGTCTCTTTGATTTAATGCTGAGGCATGTGGCAGTGGCGATTTCGAACAATGGCGGCTACTCTGGCTACTGATTTTGGCAGGAACCACACTTCACAGAAGTCTATAAATTTAATCATTTTATACTTGGTCAACATGTTATCTACAAAGAAAATTTTGTTGGGCTCTATCCCTTGTCTTTCTTAGTGTTGCATTTACGGTGGCCAACAGTGTAGTACTAAATACTAAAATAAGTAGTATCTCACTTTTAATTTTAACATTATAAGTCGGCAAAGCTTCATTTTTCTTTATTTCTCAATAGACAACAATAATAAACTGTTGGAATATAAACATATATTAAATGTATTCCTAAAAATCATTTATTGGAAGAATCTGTAAGACTTTCAGTCTCCAAAACAATAACTCAAGGCTTTTTTAAAACAGAAAATATAAATAATCGTTTATTTTTGGATATTCTGCAGCTTTATAAAAATAGATTGTTTTACTGCTTATTAACTTCGCATTCAGAAGCAACAAGAAATCTATTGGCAATGAACGCTGTAATTTTGAATCTTGGTCAAATGACCAAGAAGACTCCTGTACTTTGGTACCTCATTCTCCAAATTTCTACATTAAGCCATGCGAGGTTTTTGAACCTTGACGTATTTAATGTGCATCAAACCTCATCCTTTAATTACACCAGGATTCGAACTCATGACTCAACGGAAACAAATTCAGCCACAAGTTTGTAACCATGAGCATTAGGGTATTACTGTCACATAGGGATGGCGATCTAAGATCGATGAATCAAAGAATCGATTTCTCGGGCCAAAATTCGATTTTTTAAATCGATATGTAGCACTGAATCGATTCAATGAATCGATATTTCATCCTAGAAAATCGACATTCAATTTTTTCTGTTTTGTAGTAAAAACCATAAAATATATTATTTACAATTATTTGAATGTACTATCTTTAAAACCCTTGTTGGCGGTTAAAGGGTTAATCACTCAAAAACTCGCGAGACGCCCGTGTGCTTAGTTTCCTTTGCCTCTCTTTAATAAATAAAAAAAAGTTGCGTCTGTAATCTTTGACTTTTTGTATTTGTTGATATTGAGTCATTTGTTTATACCTTGATTGACTAACTGTCGTAAGATACTGTGATTAGCGAAATAAATATTTAATTTTATGTAGTGTTTGTAACGGAATAATAAGTAATTGAGGGTAAGTAAATCGCTGTAAGTATGGCAGGATCATTTGTTCCTTGTGTGAGCGCCTTTTTTTGCTTGCCAACAACATAGCAAGTGATGAGCGGAACCACTTGGAACCCAGTAGACTTGAGAGACTGTTGTTTTAAAAAAGTTTAGATATTAAGCATTGGGAACTATAAGCTATATTATCTATTTTCTAAGCTTTTTTATACATTTAGAAAAAAAATGTCTTCTTTTATACCTGATACTTTGGCGCGGTACTAAAAATAATTGTCGAATTCGCTGAACTAAAAAATCCCTGATTTTACTGATAAGCGATCGTTTATTATGGTGTCTTTCTTGTTTTTCATAAAATGGATTTATATTTACATTTTAAATGTAGACTTGAAAAAAAAGTATGTGTGTATTTATGTACGCACGTAAGAAGTTATACTTCTTTGGCGTAACAAGATTAAAATCTTTCTAAAAATCTTGAACAGTGCAAGCTGGGCCAAGGACGAAAGGCGGTCACGAGCAGAGTTGAACGATACCAACCTTAAGTCAATTAGACCAGCCAAACCCGAGATAATCACGATTTAAATAATTTTAAACACCCCCAGCACAGGGACAATCAGACCAATAACATGGGGGTCAGCAGACTGTATCTGGAGATAAAGGGAACAGAATATGACACCTGAAAGCTCATATTGAATATCTCGGTGGCAAGAATCGTTCATGAGGAAATTAAGACATCCGCCTGAAGAGCCCCTGAGTTATGGTCAATTTAAAATAATTAAATCATATAAAACAATTACATAAAATAGAAGCAGGACACCCAGCAACTCGAAACTGGACCTGGTTATGAGGTAACTCAAGAGGAGTCCATTCGAACCGGTCCGGAGTCTGTAGTTGCAAATGGGGTGGCGCTAGCTCGGGAAAGGAAAATGAAACACTAACTACACCCGATGGGAGACAACTGTGACGTGAATGATCACGTACATTCCAAAGATACACAGAGTAGTAGGTGATCCCAAAGTTTCATCCTTCTATCTCAGTAATATCGTGACGTCATCAAAAGATCGAACCCCATAGGAATAACATGGGGATTCTAATTTTAGTGCTAACGCCCCCTAGGCTTACTATCTACACATGAATTATAACAGATGAAACAGCTAAACGAGGAGAACCTATGGTCTGAGTTTCATTACCGAAGCTTAAAATTCCTCGAAACTATGCGGGATTTTAAAAAAAATTAAAACTTCAAAAATAATTTAAAAATGTTAAATATGAGTGAAGAAATGGGGCTATATGGTACTGAAAAAGCACATCTTGGATGCTCATTGGAAGAACAATCGAATCCAGCCGGTGCGGTCAACCAAGGTAGCATAGGATCGAGTTATTAATGGGGAAGCCCAGTAGGAAGAAGCATCGGAGGGGGGCAATTCCACATAAAGCTAGCACTAATACAAAAATATAGCCGACCTTCAAAAAATAAGTCCCAGGCTCAATTTCTTAGGGGGTGAAATTTTTTCAGTCCCTATAGGATTAACATGCGAGCATGATATTTTAGTGCTTAAACCCTCTCTCTATGACTACATAATGCGCATGAGGTAAATGACAGGATAGGACTCGACGAGTGGAACAGTTGGTTCAAATCTCGAAGTCCAAGACCCGAACTTCAAGTTATTATATTGTGAATTTGAACAAATTTAAAAAATTTAAAACAATTAAAACTATAGAAAAAATAGTCCTATGAGCATGAAATTATAATAACTTGAAGAGCAGATAAAGAAGGAAAGAATGAGCCAGGTCCGAATGGTCTGTGAAGCTCGGGTGCCGAGATATTGGCCAAAAAGCTGTAGAGGGAGTGGGAATGCACCGTTGGGGGATTCGTAGGTAAACAAACTTATTTACGTCTATCTTCTCCCAAACCGCACGGCACAGAAACTCGCCAAAGGTACCAAAAGTTCGGGAATGAACCGAGAAATCCGTTTTGACCATTTATATTCCGATATTCCAATTTGTTAAAAATATATTAATTAAAAACCTTAAAACTTATAATTAGTCCATTTTCCCCCCAGGTGCTAAGTTCCCACTGTTCTCTTACTCGAGAGTTCTGATAGCGAGAGAGAGGGCTGCGGTAGCCCGATGGTCAAGGTATCGGATTATGGCATGCCAAGATTTCGAGTCCAGTACCACTAAAGACCCGCCGTGTAGGGCAGCGATGCATGTTAATCATGCTGTCATTTTGAAAAAAGATTATTATAATTGCTGATGTTGTGAAGGAAAGAAGGGAAAATTTATAAAAGTAGAGAAATCCCGCGCAACGCCGGGCCATGCAGCTAGCGTTAAAATATTAGACTACCGTGTGCTCGCACATCGGTGTCGAGATGTTATGCTCACGCATCCATGATGGTGTACGTCATATCCGTGACGGTGTGCGTGCGCAACGTAAAAATTTATCTTCATCCTTTTTCCCAAACGCGCGCAATAAGAAGCATAACTCCAAAAAATAAATTTTAAGAAATCGATCTTTTAGACCTCGATTTTTTTGTGAATCGATGCGTGAAATTATGATTCGAAGCAATTTAAAAATAGATCTCTTTCGGAAAAAATCGCCATCTCTACTGTCACGTTCTTGAACTTTTTATTCTTTGTTGCGAATGGGAATTTTACCATTGCAGATCTAATTCATTCTCCGGGTATCTCTTTTAAGTGCGGCGCCATTTAGGTGGAATACCAATCGCCGCAAGTAATTATGGCATCCAGTGCTAGGAATTTAATTTTGCCAAGAGCACCCAAGCCAAACATGAACTCAGGAGATTTTTTACATGCCGCATAATTATACGACATGACCGCTGTCAATTGTTTGCATCAGGAAAAAACACCAACTTGTGCCGGGAACGATCTTGCAAATTTGTGCGTGAAATCAACTACGCCACCCAGACAGCACGTTCTAGAAATTAAATATATTATTTTACTTTTTTTTAAGTTTCACCGTGAAGCAACACGAGGGCTATTGACGACGATTGGTCAAGTGACGAGGATGTCATCTCAGCTGGGGACAGGGAAACTACGAAGAGGACTTTGAGCCTCGATAAACGTAGTAGGATTCAAAAGCTCCCGGACTGATCCTATAACGCGAAACATTTTTGCAGTAGAGCGACTACGATAAAATTTCTGTGTTACTGAGAGTCCTTCCTCTTTTCCAAAAGGGATTTGTCGCAAATTATGCTGTCTGTGGCTAGGCATGGTATCGTGTTTTGTAGGCGGATGCAATTAGCAACCGGTGATTGAAAGAAATGGTGTTTGAATGGTGGTGAGAATGAATATCAAATTTTTTGTTTACTTGGGAATGAGTGCTACGGAGACTTACAAAATGTTGAAGCATGTATACAACAGTGATACATAATCCTGAACGCAAGCTTTTTAGTCACATCGACGTTTCAGAGAAAGCAGCGAAAGTGTCGAAGACGACGGACGCTCTGGACGTCCGCAGACTTCCCGGCTTCACTGAGAACGGCGAAAAGGTTTTCTGCGGCGTTAAGTAAAAAGAAGCATCAAACAATAACACAAATAGCAGAACCAGTTAGGATATCCGATGCCACATGCAAACGGATACTTTCTAAGGAGCTTAACATACAAAGGGTGTATTAACACCTCGTTCCCCGCATGTTAAACGGAAACCACAAGGCAATTTGAATGGAAATGGTGGGAAACTCAATCTCGGCTGTTGACAAAGATATTTCCCTACTTGACATAATTGTTATTGGAGACCAAAAATGGTGTTTTCTTATACAACCCGCTATCCAAAAAAAGCATCAGCAATTTGGAAACACCACAATTTTATTTCGTGAATTTCAGTCTACAGATGAAATTAAAAATGCATCGCATGCTGACAAGGACATGGCTAAAAATGGATCCCAGGCATATTTCGATGACCTTTACAAGCAATGCCAAATGTCTGTTGCTGCTAAAGGGTTTTATTTTGAAGGAGGATGTGTTTCAACAATTTGATTAATAATATTTTTTAAGTTATAGACTCAGTCCGGGAACTTTTGAATCCTACCTCGTATTTAACGTGCATCAGCACCTCTACACGGCTGGTCTTCAGTGGCACTGGAGCTCAAGCCCGCGACTCAACAACACCGTCCACGAGTTCCTGACCATGACTACTTGGTTACCCCGCCCACAGAAATTGAATCGACTCTCAGTATAAAGGGAGAATTTTTCTTGATGCTTATTTTTTGTTCGTGATAAGGAATAAGTCATTTCCTTTCTCTTTTCATGAAGTGATGGATCGGGTGGAGATGATGTCATCAGAAAATGCCACTCCGCCTTGATTGAACTCCCCTCTCGCCAGATTACTCATCTGTTATTAATAAAGAAAGATATTGTGTATTAAGGAAAATAACTCTTTATATTGGTAACAAAAAACACACGAAGCCTTTATTATAGGCATAAAGAAATCTTTTCTATAGTATATTTTGGCTCGCAGACAAAGTAATAAACTGTTAAATATGCTATAAGGTCTTGTCTTCTGATGACGTTCGATTTATTTGTTCTTGTGTTTTCCAGTTATTAATTTTTTAAACAATTCTAAAAAGTACTTTAAAAGTTATTTATCAATTGATAAATAATTAGTGAAATTGTTAAGTTGAACTCCATTTTTTAGCAATTACTTGTCAAAACAAGATAACAATTGATTATGGTTTCGTGATGTATTGAAATTTTAATGATGAATTTTTATTCGCAATTTTCCTTTATTTGCGAGCTAAAATTATATTTTAAAGATTTAGTAAATAATAGAAATCTGTTTTTTACTCCTTTCATATATTAGAAGCTGTATAATTATTTTACTTTTGTCTTGTTATAAGCTAAAAATATTTCATATAGGTTTATTGAACATTTAAGTCAGACATCTTCATTTTGGAATATTTTATTCGGAATTATCAACTTTTCAGTATATTATCCTCTAAAAATGAAGAAATCTGTTGTTCTATAGAACCATTTATTAGCATTATCATTAGTTTATTAGTCCTTTATTAGTTTATAAGTCATTTATTAGGCATTGTCTGATTGTCTATATGATGGTTTATACAATGGCTATATGTTAACTTATAAACATAGGAATGATTCTAATTATTGTGCTGTATTTAATATTTGAATGTGTCTCTTGCTCTTTATATGGCCGCAGTAGCCGAGTGGTATAGGTATCGGATCGTGGCTTACCTGATCACGAGTTCGAGTCCAATACTGCTAAAGACCCACCGTATAGGGCAGCGATGCACGTTAAATCTGTCGAGAGCTGAAACGTCCTCCCGTTGGTGTGGTGTGGTAGTTAGAAGAGGGGGCGCCAGCTCAGGTGTCATCCACGTCTCTTGACCATGGTTCAAAATTACGTGGTCCGTCGCCAAAAGCCCTCGTGTAGCTGAACAGTGCGACGTTAATATTCAATCAATCAATCTTGCTCTTTATATACGTATCATACAATATTATTAGGTGTGTTCCTGGTATTCTAAATTCTTTCTGCATATTTGCTATTATTTAAGGTTTGAGGAACCAGGACCGTGTAAATATTAATTTAACTAATTCATTATTAATAAGATGTCAGATGAACTAAAAATTGATTAAAAATATAAAATTACCAGAAAAATAGTAAAACTAGTCTGAATTTATTTTTATCACTAGAGAAAATAATAAAAGCAAGGATTGGCCATTGTTTTGTCATTGATATCAGCAATTCCATTGCAGCTTTCATGATTTCCTCATATTTTCTCTTGTATCTAGAAAATTTTCGCTGCCAAAATATTTGATCAAATATACATTGAGTGGCCAAATTATTATCATCACTTGACACTTTTCCGATCAGCTACAACTTTGTGTTGTTACCACTACAGTGCGATATACCTATTACTGTGGGAAATGCAGGGATAGCATGAATTGCACGCTTTGTCTCTTGCGAACAAATTGAAAAAAAAAACGCTATTTAGCTGTTTTTAAACTTGAAATGAGATTGTAGATGCAAAAAATATCGAAACTAGTATCAACAAAACGGTGGCACTTCTGAAGTATTCGAGATCAGCCTTCATTAATGTTTACAAAGAGTTAATTTCGAAGCAGAAAACTGGATATCAGGCTTGAGGTAATCATAGACTACTGAAAGTTCGCTTGGAAAGGAGAATTGCGAAAGATGTCCAACCTAACAGAAGAGCAACAGTCTTAAAATAGGGCGAATCCTTAATCAAGAGCAACTGCGAATGTGTCTCTAAACCAGAGATGGCGAACCACTGGCACGCGTGCCATTGATGGCACGCGACACAATATTTTGGGCATGCCACCGATCATAACGGTTTGTTATTTTAATTCAAAATAACAAAGTTCAGTATGAAGTATTACGAACAAACGGGATTAATCGTTCGCAGTTCTCAGCAATTTTCTCAGTTCAAAGAATTATAGTAAAAATTTAAAGTTTTTTTATGTACCCTGATGTGATTTCATTTAATAAACTGAACTTGTCCCAATTCAATTGGTTAAAAATTGAAAATTTTGAAATGCAACTGATTAATTTCCAGTCTAGTTTAATATGAATTCAAAAATAAAATGTTGGAAAAAGGAGAAAGTTGGAATTGATTGAAATAGAAAGATTAACAAAGTAATATAAGTAAAAATGTTGATAATGAAATTTTCAATTCGAGACACATTTAACTGTTTGAAGAAGCTGGGTCATCTCTTTTAACCATACTTTCATCAACCCATGCCTCCGAGTCATTCTTTTCAGAGTTGAATAGCATTAAAAACTCGCTTAGAAACTGTTTGACAGATGACTCCGATTCAACATGCTTTCTATTAAAAGTAACATCTTATAATCCTAATATAAGTCATTTTTCATCTAATCAGCAGCAACAGAAATCATACTAATGTTACTTTAATTTTAATTACACGTATAACTAAAATATTTACTACTATAAGGTGCAAAATGTATTTTTTCGTAGTAACTAAAGAGTTTTGAGCTGTTAGTTTCCTTATTTTTCAACACAATCACAAGTCAAAATTATTTGACCTCAATAAATATTTTTTCAGAAAAAAATGGCACGTTGATCCCTAAAGGTCCTGCTCTAAACGAACTGTTCGCCGCACCGTTTAGGTTATGATGGCCAACGACCTGTTTGAAAGCCTCTACTGTTTACCTAGAACATGAACAAACATATCCAGTTCTCAAAGAAGATTGGACTGAAGATAACTAGAGAATGGCCTAGCAGTCCGATGAATCCCATTATGAGTTACACCATGTAGATGGTAAGGCACGAAAATGGAGAAAACATAAAGCTTGAACTGCATCTGTATTTCCAAAAATCTTCTTGTTGCTGGAGGTAGTATTATTGTTTAGGGGATGTTTTCTTGGCGTTGCATGGGTCCTTTGATACGTGTGAAAGAACGATCGAACAGCGAAGGGTATTTAAGTGTTATTGCCGATCAAGTACATCCTTTTATATTAACAAGAAAAATAAATTTTTTTAATCCGATTCCTACTTAGAGCAACAAAGAAAATTTTTATTTTAGCTACTTTTTATTAAATAGTTACAATTAATATAAATATTATATATACAGTTACAATTAATATAATATATATATATACATAGGACAGAATCACAACATTAAGTGGTAATTGATTTTTATTAATTATCATTCAAGTATCGCATTGTCCTCCAAAACAATCCTGTATATAAAATTTCATCTCAATTGAGCTCTTTAAAATGTATTTTATTAACGATTGAAAATTCTACCAAGATAAATAAACAAATAAATGAATGTATAGAAAGTGTGAGCTAATAGTAGGAATTGAATAAAGAGCCACTGTGTGGCGTAATTGGTTTGTCACTGGCCTTTAGTACCCAAGGTTGCGGATGTGACCCTGGCCCGAGTCGGTGATTTTTCCTAATGCAAGAAATCGACAGTGGCCCTGTCAAATGATTATACGGCATGAAAAAGATTCCTTGAGTGTCCGTTTGACTTAAATGTTCTCAGCAAAATTAAATTCCCAAGCACAAATTTCGCATCGGCAGAGATCAGGTGCCTTTCTCTGGTGAAAAAACTGGACATCAAAATTACTTGCGGTAATTGGTATTGCCCAAATGGTACCTCACTAAAAAGTGATACTAGCTCCTGGGGAATTCAATAGGTCTGCAAAGGTAGAAATACCAATATGCAGCACCATTACGGAAAAAATAGTAATAAAGTACCTGCCATAGATGGACACTTAAAGTAGGCCTATACTCCATGTCATACAGCTAGTATTGTTTATAGATTGTTCAAAGAAGAACTTAATATAACTGTTAATATTTACTCACTGGACTTTTCGTATCATTGTGATGGTTAACACAGTAGAGAAACATTTACTAAAAAACATATTGTAGTTTAAACAAAAAGATATTTTGATTCCTTATTCAGTTTTTTTTCGCAAATTTGAAATCAGCCTTAATTTTAATGTAAAATAAAATCAACTCAAAAAAGAAAATGTGGGGGGAATACCTTTTTTAATTGAGGATGATTTTTATTTTAGCAATAAAATCAGAATAAATCAATATCTAATCATACATCAATTTCTTAATATAATGTTAAATATTTTTAGTTTAATAACATGAGATAGATCCTTTTGTTTTATTTATAAAGAGTATATAATGCATGGAATCAAATCTCCATACGAAGATCTTCTACATCCACAATTAAGGAGAATTCTGAGGAACATCTTGTGGAAATAATCTCTGCAAATTACGAAGAAGGCGACTTAAATCACTGCAGCGTAGAAGCGGTCATCAAATTACCCGCTTAAGACAACAGGGATAGTTCTCCAGATGAAACATAATGAAATGAAGTTGGGGTTACTTAATCAACAAACAGAAGTAAAATTTTCTCTCTGAAACTATAATTAATTCCACCTCAGTTATTTCCTCGAAACCAATTGCTTTTATGAAACATGCTTTCGGAATAATCCGAAATTTCAGTGGTAAAAATAGAATTTGCGCATTTTAGCATCACAAATTACGCTCTGAAGTGAGTGACTGCTCGGTTTAATGGTGCCTGACCAAATTTCGCTAATATGTGCCAACTTCTACTTAAAATATTAAAATAAACTTAAAGATACATTTTTAATGCCTTTATATGCAGGGTGTTCCGAAACTCAATGTAAAGAGGAGACGGGGAAATGGGAGTTCATATCACTGCTTGAAAAATTAAAAAAATCTATATTGCTTGTGTGTAGTTAAGTAATAACTAGCATATTTCTGAAAGCGTGGAAAATTAACATCCTTCATCACATCATTAGGTGTTGTGACCGTACATTTCATATTTTCACAGTTATTCAATTCCTACTGTTAGATCACTCCCTTTCTCTCTCTCTCTCTCTCTCTGTATATATATATATATATATATATATATATATCTGTATATATATATATATATATATATATATATATATATATATATATATATATATATATATATATATATATATATATATATGTGTATATATATATATATATGTGTTTATATATATATATATATGAAAGAAATTTGTATTATATATCAAAAACAAGAAATAACGTAATAAAAATATAAAAGCTAAACATGAAGATCAAAATTATAGAAAAATAAAAAAAAGAACTACAAAAAGAACCTAGCGAGTCAGAAAGCAATTTCGGACTTAGGACCGAATAAGTGGGGTTAAACTAGTTTGAAGGCGCCAACCTTCCCCCTTTGCAACTCGGTTGGAAAAACCAAATAAAATAAAATAAACAAAAATTCGGAGTATGTAAAAACTCACAGAGAATATGATAAAACCACTCACTACTATTATGTAACAAACTCTCCCAAACTCTTAATGCAGAAAAATCCCAAAACAATTACGTAATAAAAGTAGAAAAATCCTAAGAAAAGTATTTTCAAAAATAATTTAACAAAATTTCTTTACTCACAGAACTTTTTCCAAGATATATATATATATATATATATATATATATATATATATATATAATATGAAATGTATGGTCACAACAACTAATGATGTAATGAAGGGTGTTAATTTTCCATGCTTTCCACGCCTTTATGGAATATGGTTTTCATATCCTCAGGGACTTAATGAATTTTAATTTTAGAACAAAAAAGATGTTTCTTATAGAAAAATTAAAAGACCAATATAGAAAACTTACAAAAATACTTTGTGATAGTCTATGTTGATAAAGTGCCAGGAAATTATGCAATTGTGTGTAAATATTACTATAGTAAATTAATAAATGATCATATAAAATAATAATGCATATGAAGTAATTTCAACATGAAAGGAATTAACAACAGATTATTGGCATTTTGTAAACAATTAAATATTTCTAGCAATAAAATTAAAAATCCCCATATATTTTTGACTCCTAATTTTCATAGAAATGCAGTCAAACTCCGCAGTGTAACAAATGGGTTCAATACTTAATATCCAAATCGGGAAAAATTTTACAGACCATATTACAAGATACAATAGACAAATTTAAAGATACTTCTATAATAAAAAACAGCTATGATGTGATAAAGAATGTTGATCAACAAGAGGTATTTTCTGTGCATGGGTTCGATTTCGAAGATTTTAACTCCATCAATATAGAAGATATAATTCAGGTACTTTAAGATGCATATGAGAAATATGATTTGAATGATTACATTAGTTTTGAAAAGTTCAATACACTAATTCGTTTTGTAATACAGGAGAACTTCATTATTTTTGATAGCAAACTTTACAAACATATCAAAGAATTGGCTCAGGGTGGCCCAGCCAGCAATAGTCTCGCTAACCTGTATTTACACCACTATGAATCAAATCGAAGAAATGAACCATCTTGCCTCCTATTAAGATACATAGATGATTTAATTGTTATAGGTCATGATAGAGAATTTAAACCTAGCATTAATTTTTATCCGGAATACCTAAAATTAATACAGACAAATTTTAATTCGAACAAAGTTGAATTTTTAGATTTAGATTTAAATATTATTGACAACAAATTATATAGCAATATATATGATAAAAGGGAAGAATTTAACTCCAATGTCATAAAAATGCTGAACTTAAATAGTTGTCTACATATATCAATATTTAGAAATATAATTTTAAATTTTTTGATGAGAAATAATAATTTACCTACACACAATATTGATAAATTCAAGAACATCCAGAAATTTATATTTTGTTGCATGCAGAATGATTATTCCATCAACTTCTTGAGAAAATATATAGATGAAAAATATTTCTTAAAAATATTTTTAAACTCAAATGCACAAATTCACCACGCAACATTAGGTCCACAAAGTCAGCTTGTTACTGGTCCAGCTGGAAAGAATATGTGAATTCCTCACACAAGATACCTTTTAATACACACATAAACTAATATTTACACGACTACACTTTAAAATTATTTATGACCAATCAAGAAGTTTTTTGCATGCAATCTGATTTGCATCTAACACCAAATAGTTAAACTATAATGTGAGATTATGAATCATTTGGATTGAGCAAATTTGGATTAGTGGGAGTTATGAGCAAAATATAGGAGTGGTAATTGTTGTATTAAATATGATAAATCGTTCAAAAATTGTGGATTGAATTATTGATAGGATGCTCTTTGGTGAGTTTTTAATGATTTACGCTATTCATTCGTGAACATACTGGGTTTTTAATTTGAACTTTCGGATTTTAGATATTTTTTTAGTTTGAACTTTCGGATTTTAGATATTTTTTATACCTATACAGCTATTTTTTTACCTATACAACTATTTTAAAGATGGGTACACCATCTTTGGCGTTCGATTGTTCACTTATATTATGCACTAATTTGTTTTAGCATTTTAATATTTTAGTGTTATGATATCTTTCAGAATGCGATGGCGAATAGTTTAATTTTTCAAGTTTAATGGTTTAATTTTAACTTTTTAATTTTTAAATTTTTGAGAATTGGATATTTTCCGATTAACTTACCAAGTTGCAGTAGGAGGAAGGTTGGCGCAATCAAACTAGTTTAATCCCACATATCGGTCCTAAGTCCGAGGTTGCACTTGGATATTTTATAAATTTTTATTTTATAATTTTTTAGTTTTGTTTGAAAACGTTGGAATTTTATCTTCTATATTCGCCATTGATATTTTGAAATGGGATTTAGTATTATAAGATTCATATAATTTCAATTTTTTTAAATTGATTATGAAGTTGTGATTGATTTTTATATATTTAAATATATATCTTGTTCAAATTTTCAATCATTAATAAAATACTTTTTAGTCATTCACTCAAGTTCAAATATATTTTTGGAATTTGTACTTCTTAAGGTATCCGACTAGGTTCGGAGATAAATTTTTCAAAAATTGATTTTCTGAATAATCTTATTGTTTTAAAGAACATAAATAGGCTTAAAAAGTCATAACTATTAAATAACTAACATTTATCGCCCTTTTTTTGTAAAAATTATTTTTAGGAAAATTTAGCAAAATTTTTTAAGTTTAAAAAAACGTGATAAATAAAAATAAATTACACATTATGCAATTTTTATGTCATTGATATATTTCTTGATCCCTCTGAAGTGTTACAAACCACAGGATAAAAAACATTTTAAGAAATAAATATTTTATTAGAGAGCATTTAAATTTGATGGTCATAATTTTTCGTCAAAATTACTGCATTTTCGTAGCTAAAAATGGCTGTAAAATATGATCAAATGTAGCTGTCTTAAAGCCTGCGGTTTTACACTCTGAAGGGCCCATAGCATATACATTTCATTGCATTTGATTGGATTATTTAGAAGATATCCCGTTTTTCATGCACCAATTATCATAAAAAGTTCAAAAAATGAATTGAAAAATATTTTTATTAGTTAGATAAAGTAAATGCTATAAAAAAAATTAAAAAACTCTCTTGTTTTATATATTAGTCCTTCTTCCTCAGTAATTAACTTCTTTTTTCCCTAATGACCCAAACATCAAACACCTGAAAAGCACTTTTTCAACCTAGTCGTATACCTTAAGAATCAATTTTCATATCAAGCCCACGGTATGAAAATAGTATGAGGAGGGAATCTTAAAAAAAGCGCTAACAAAAATGCGTTACGTGAGCTTCTGCGCATGCACTAAGTCTCTGTTCGAAGAAAGAAGGAAGAGTTTCTAATTTTTCTTCGTTTTTGAAATTGCGATCGTTCTTTTCTTACTGAAATCAGACAAAAAATAATTATGGAAAGATAATTTTTATCACCACGATACGGTATAATTTTTTTTACAAACTTACGATACTTTCCATTTTTTTATCATTTTTTCTAAAATGAGACAATATTTATGTGTTTTTATGAAATTAATTTCATTATGTACGGAATTATTATCATTGTAATGAATCGATATTCTGCAAAAAAAAGTCCATACTTTGGTCTTTTAGAATCAGTGATTTAAAACACAAAATGCAGAAAATTTTTCTATATGATTTTTCAAAGAATTCTCAAAATTCTAATTGAACATTTAATAACTTCGTCATTTATAAAAGCAATCATACGAAGTTTTTTTTTGTTTATCAAGCATTATTATCCGAGTTTCGTCCAAAGGTTGAAATAATTGGTTAAAAATTACGGGATTTAAAAAAAAAAGTTTTTGTGTTTTTCACCTTATACCCTTTTTACAAGAATTCATTTACGCGTTATTATTATTATTATTACCTTTTTTGTTTAAAATATACCATTGTATGTCATCAATGTTTGAAATTTGGAAACTAAAGCTTAAAAAATAAGCCATCAAAAAATGAAACTTAAAAAAAATCACAAACCATGTTTACTGTCTTTTTGTCTTCTGGCATCATCAGCGTCAAAAGCCGGGTTTTGAGCTAAACAGCTTTCTCGCGAGTAATGACTTATACCCCGTTCCACCTTAACTTGACAGTTTAAATCACATCTACTGCTGGGCTACACAAGAAGATGAGGTGAACTACAACAAATGAAAATCACCAAATTTTGCGAGTAAAAAAAAAAAAAAAAAATGCGTGTGAAAAATTTATTTTTGCTTCTTTATAGAAACAAAAATAAATTTTTGAAAACAATTGAAATAACCAAATATTGAAGTGTTTCTATAATTGGGGATGCTTTTCTTATATGGGGAATGTAAATGATGAAGATTTGAAATCCGTTTTATTATTTTAAATTCTAAGAGCATTTATTGTTATATATATATAAAATAATGAATGTGAACTTTAGTACACACATACAGTAGGGGATTCTAAACTACTGAAGAAGCAGTACCATTTACTTCCACTCATATTTGGTGGCAATTTCAATTTTGATTTCGATTAAGAAGAAGGATTGAGATGAGTATAATTAAAATCAGAGCTTAATTTGGATTTTGTTTCTCGTAGAGCACTGGGTTGACTAGGTATGTTTCAAACATTGATGCACTGTTTTGAAGATTCGTAAATCTACCCACGTTTATGTGTCATACTTAAGTTACCACAATAATCTTATCAAAGTTATCAATAATGGTGAGAGTATTAATGTAATTAATACTCAAAGGGAAATTAATGATGATTTAAGTCAATTTTCTTAATGTACTTTTGTACTATGTGTGACATATATTTATGTAACATAATTGATGTATATAATTTTACTGAATCAATATGAAAAATGTGAATAGAATAAAGAAAATAAATGCATGGTTTCAGTGTTAGATGAGATGCGTTTATTTACCCTGTTCGCCTACTATATAATTAAAGACAACCGTATTTAAGGAATAAACTCCAGTCGCACACGTCTAAGCCGACTCACAAAGTTTTTAAAAAACTTGTAGTGGATGACACTTTATGTTTATACATTTTTCTCAAATATTAATTAATTAATTTTTATTTTTAATTTATATTTATTTTGCGTTATTTCTGACGAAGTTACAACTAGCTGCAACAGTGGGTGCCACCATAGTAGGAATGGACTTAAATTTTTGTTTCCAAGATGTGCAATCAATCACAAATGGAACAAAATCATTTGTTGGTTTAGTAAAAATTAACTGTGTCAGGGCTGGATAAAATAATATCATCTAGTTTAGACTCTCCATAAAAAAGTAGCAAACTACCTTGGTCATTTTAGATTCCAAAATAGCATTTGCTGCTTTTCTATCCCCAACGATTATTGTCACTTTTGTTTGAAAAAAAATTTATCTTTACTTTAAAAATCACATTTACCAAAACAGTTCTTGTTTACCCCAAATATCCTGAGAAATGGAAAATTGAGAGCATGTACGGTGGCAAAAAAAAGTGTGACCGGACATAGATAGCGATAAGTGAGGTGGATAGAGACATCGATGCTTAGTCAGACTTACCATTCTGTGCAATTTCATATTTTTGTTGTAACTATTAGTTGGAGGAAAGAAGATTATCCTCTTTGTTGTAACTATATTACTGTATGTCATCATTTTTGTTTTAACTAGAATTTTGAGTTAATAGGATGTAATTTTACAGAATGTCTAGCAATCACATCAAGCATCTATTCCTCTCAATTATTCATATCGAATAGCATCATTATCAGCTTCACTATTTCTTGTTATCCCCCTCGCGTGTTTTCACTGTCTCATTATTTCTTAGAAACTTTGAGTGCATACAAATAATGTGTGAGCTATTGGGTTTGAAATTGAAGATGTTTTCCATATAAAAAAAATTAACATTTTTTTTGTTACGGATAGAAAATTAGTAAGTGTTGTAACATTTTGAAATCTTAACAAAATAAACCTTCTTTTGAAATAACTTTTTTAGAGTGGTACGTTAAGTTTTTTTTTATGAAGAGTCAGTTATGTGACATAGTAATTTTTTCAAACTCCGTCTCAATTTACGTAATTTGTTAATTAAACCAGCAAAGTGTGAATATTATGATTAGAAATTGGGTCGCAATTACTGAAAGTTTGAGGAGCACTGACATAGATTATCCTTTTTTTTAACTCCTCAAATACTGTTTATAATTTGTTTAAATTTTGAAATGTTTTTATTTGTGTATATTTACACGGATTTCTTAATAAACAGTTCAGAATGAGACTTGGAGAATTTTTCTTTATTTAATTCTCCAACTTAAGTCAAAAGGCAAAATAAAATAAAAGGGAGAAGAAAAACGGGGAAAAGGGATCATTAGAGCACCTCGAGTGGGTGAGATCCGAACTCCTCTAAAGGAAATAATCTCCCAAAACGGGGATTATGCTCTGGGAATTAGTGTCCATTAAACACATTGAGAGAATACAATTGGATTTTTTCTCAAAAAGTTTTTGTACAATAAGAAGATTAGTTAATTGGTTGTGAGTGAGTGGGTATTTAGTAACGTTACTTTTAAAGCAATACTCTGGTTATTTAAGACGGCGACACATAAGCTGGCACCTCAATCTCCTAACTTTCCCGCCACGCCAATGTAAGGACTTTGAGCCACGAAACATTTAATGTGTATCTGTCCCTCTACATAGTGAAGAAGTACTTTTGGGATTCATTATTAAGGTTGTATTGTGTTAGCTTGGATATCACAAAAATACGACTTACATTCAATCGAGTAAATGTAAATTTATCTATTAACAATTTTGTTTTTAATTTCTGGATTAGGGTTCATTCATAATAACATTACTGATACAGAAACACAAGCGTAAAATATTATTTAAAAGGGAAATTTTTTAAATTAAAGCAAATATATAAATATTAAATAAATAAAATTTTTCAAAAATATTGATTTAGAAATTTATGTAAGACTGAGCTTTTGCCAAACAGTAATTATATTTCCAATTGATTGTCCAAATTACTGAAAGTTGGACGATATTTGACATTGATAATATTGTTCTAGAAATTATTAGCAATGCTAATGTCATTATTGAGATCTCTTACATTTCATCTATGAACATCGTGTGATTGTGATCTCTTAGTTTTTAAAAGAAAAAAAAGGAAGACCATTTTAAATAGGGTTCTCTTTTGATATTGTTCTATGGAATTCGATAGGAGAAATTATTATAAGCTATTTATAAAGTCAGGAGTTTTTTAAAGTATGGATGAATTATAAGTATAAAGGTTTAAAACAACTTGAAACATTTAATTACATAATTATGTGAAAAAAATAATAAGCATTGTCACAGAGTAAAGCTTTAAAATATTTTGAATAAAGTCGACTTAGAAAAAGTACGAAAAATGCATCTTAGCTCCAGATTTCTAGTAAGATAAAGAGCAAAAATAGATGTGGCATTTCCAAAAGAATTCTACATTTTTAGGAAACTGATACAAAAAAGAAGATAGAAAATCTTTGTGAGGATACTTAACTTGAAATAGCGAGTTGTAGGAAAGAAATATTTGGAAGAAGGTAACGGCGAGATTTGTTGAAGTCTTTTTCTCATTCGATTCGTAAAGGCGATTCGATTTGTCTGCCCTTTGAGACAGATTTCGTAGCGAAACCACGCAGTGGGTTCTGTCCTCAAGATCATGGTAGTAGGTGTTATTCGAAAAATATAGTCTAAAGATTTCAATACTCAGACTTTACATACATAAGTGACTGAATACCATGTATAATTAGTATTTAAAAGGATTTTAAATTAGTGGCTGTTCATCCTGAAAAACTATATTTTCAGTTATTAAACTCTCTTCAATTTTTTAGATTTCAAGCAATAATTGGTGTAGTCTATTCCTTGTATTTATATAAAAACAGATTTGTTTTACTATAAATATCTTTCATAATGTACCAAAGTGCAATTTTAATTCACTAACGGTAGACACAATTATTTTCATAAAATTCAACGCACGAAAATAATCATAAAATATTTTCTTTATTTGTAACAAATGCACGTAAGCAGATCAGCTATATAAGTGTTTCTAATGTGTATGAACTGATGTATAAAAGGTAGCTAACTACAATTCCTAAAGATTAATAATTGTTAGAGAACATTTAATACTGACTGGAAATAAGACTAATATGAAAATTCATTTGAAATATAATAAAATGAAAATACCTAATCTTAAAGGCATAAATAAATGGTATTACAATATATATATATATATATATATATATATATATATATATATATATATATATATATATATATATATATATATATATATATACACTGGTGTGCAGAAATTAAGGACGAAGTCGAAAAATTAGCATATCAACTGAACGAAGAGGCAGAGCGGACAGAAAGACCAATCAGGAGATTAAGTAAGGTGATGTACGGTAGCACATGTGCAGATATGCAGGTAGACGTAATGGGGGAGTGTCTGAGTAGTATAAAGCATGTTGTCGGTGTAAGATCAGTATTTCTGGCAAAGAGATTGCACGCCGTATAGCAGTTAAAATCACACCGAGTTGCTGCCTCAGCGAGAAATGGTGAATAATCAATCTGTTAGACGACATCTGGATGCTTTTACCCGAGGTCGAATCATTGGGAAGTTGGAGGAAGGCCACAGTGTGACAAGTGTGGCTGCAGAGTTTGGAATTGCTCACAGCATCGTTTCACGACTTTGGAGACAATTTCAAAATACAGGAACAGCTATCCAGGGGTTCAGTAGTGGTCGTCCACGAGAAACCACACCCGCAGATGACCGGTACATTGTCTTACAGGCCAGAAGAAACAGGCGGGAGAAATCGCTAGACACACGACACAGGCGACTGGACGACCGATATCGCGTTTTACCGTGGCCAGAAGACAGCACAGTGGGGGTCTGTTTGCACGACGCCCTGTACGGTGTGTACCTTTAACGCCTGCACATCGGAGAAGGCGTTCTCTGTGGTGCCAGGAACACCGGAATTGGAGCGACAATGAATGAGGACGAGTACTCTTTACAGATGAGAGCAGATTGAGTTTGAGTAACGATTCTCATCGCATACTCATCTGGAGAGAGCGAGGAAGCCGCAATCATCCCTCGAACATCATTGAAAGGGACAGGTATAGAAGTCGCGGTGTTCTCGTTTGGGGAGGCATCATGCTTGGTAGTCGTACAGACCTTCACATCTTTGACGCAGGTTCAGTCAACGGGACCCGTTATTGCAACGAGATTCTTCTTCCATATGTGCGTCTTTTTAGAGGCGCTATGGGTCTGCAGTACCTTTTCATGGACGACAATGCACCATGTTATCGCACAGTAGCTGCCGAACAGCTCTTAGAGAGTGAAGATATTGAACGTATGGATAGGCCGGCACGATCTCCGGATCTTAATCCCATCGAGCATGTATGGGATTTTCTAGGCAGACGCTTGGCAGCTCGTACCTTACCACCAGTAACGATTCGGGAGCTTCGATTGGCGCTGCAAGACGAATGGGCAGCAATGCCTCAACAACTCATTGACACCCTCATTCTCAGCATGGGCAGACGCTGTGAAACCTGCCTAGCAGTCAGGGGAGATCATATCCCCTACTAAAGACCGGATGTTTCTTGCTGGACATCCATCACAGGGATGTTCCGGCCTTCAGTCGCATTGCGCTCCATGCTACTTTTTCAATAAAGCTTCTTTTTATCCCTCTGATTTCTCTTTTAGCAAGTGTTGCTTACATTACACATGTCCTTACGTATTGGGGATCTTACGGTATTAAATGTGTTGATTTGGAAAGCTTTTGTACAAAGTTATATTGAAAAAACCGTCTCGTCCTTAATTTTTTGTGTATTTATACATATAGTATATATATATATATATATATATATATATATATATATATTCACTAATTATAGTTTAACTCATTTATAAGCATATTATATTATTTTTGCTACTTCACAGTTTCATATAATTTCTTATATCCTTTTATATGGTGGTCTTCAAATGGTGTTTCAGGAAATCCAGGGGTTCCCCGAGACAAACCCAGTGGTTTCTTGAATCAAAATTAAAATTCGAAAAACCAATTATACATGTATACTGTTAAAATAAGTTCACGTTCTCCATGGAGTTTGTATGACTACGAGTATCTAAAACCGTGTTTCATAACCCATGTCAAAAGTCTCATTGGAAAGAACTTTAAAAAAGCAATGTTAGACAGCCTCTCTTTTGAGTAATTTTCTGAAACTCCTATTTCTTCGCATACGTGAGTTGGGGAACCAATACAAGAGATGTATTATGTTAGAAATTGAAATAATAAATAATAGAAGTGATAATGGCATGTTTAAATGTGAATGGAATTGATGATGTACGACGAAAATAAAAAAAACCCTTTTTACAATAAAATTACTGTACACTTTTGGCAGTTAAATTTCAGAACTAAATATTTAGTTTTCTAGATATACATAGGCTAGACAAAAATTCAGGGACCTTCTATCTATGCATAACAACAAAAACTATATCCTTATTTTAAAGTTTTTTAAGACTTCATGCGCATTTATCTAAATCCTTGAACAAGATAAACAGAAAAAAATTCTTTTGAGAGGAATCCTCCTCAAATCACGATGATCTGCAAACTTCAAAGGTATCAACCTAATTCGTTTCTTTTACCCAGAACATACAATTGTAACCGCAAATTTATCTCCTAAATAATTGCCGCATAAAATAATTCTGTTGTGGAGCAATGCGATATTTTACATTTATTAAACCTGATCAAAATATCGGAAATTACATGAGCAAGGAAAGGTCCAGAAGCTTCCAACAAAAGAGGTATATAAGCTGTTGGAATGAAGTCAAACACGCTTTTGTCCATTGTGAGCTATCCATGCTATCTAAATGTTATGATATATTTGTGCGTTAACCAAACCCTTTACCTGTCTTACGGGATTCAAGGTCTCAAAAAAGAATAGTCCAATGATGAGTTAAACTGTGAAGCTACACCAAATGGCGACTTTTGTGTGGGGTTGTTCAAATATTGAAATTCTGCAATTTTGTGAGTTAACAGGCACATTCAGATGAAAGAGGGTCTCATCTTTCGACAGAATTTGCGATGAGAAATCATCGCCAACCTCCAGCCAGGTAAGAAACTAGAAACCAAACGTCTGTCTTTTATTACATTTATTGTGTTAGAAGTATTGCAAATGGCAAATTTTGCATGCATAGAAGAGAACTTAGCGCAAAACTTTCTATTCCGAGGAAAAATTCACACCAAATCGTATCTCTAAACGCCAGGTGCTGCTACAACCTGCAATGGTTCGTTGTGATTAGTTGATGACAGTAGTTGTAACATCTTTTCCGATACAGATTTGCATTAAAGTAGTTTTAGAAAATCACAGTAATTATAACCTTAATATTAATTTCAACAAATTCAAAACTCTCATAGATTTAGTTTTAAAAGAAAATTACATTAATTTTAATGGTGCATTATATAAACAAATTAAAGGTTTGTTTTTTTAAGGTGGCCCTGCTAGCAATAGTTAGGCTAACCTATATTTACACTTTTATGAATATAATTATATTATTAAAAAAAATAATGATTATTACATTTTTAGATATATTGATGATCTAATTGATTTTGGTAAATATAATAATTTAAACCCAAATATTAATTTTTATCTTACTTACTTAAACCTAGTTAAAATTAATCAGAATCCAATTAAAACTAGTTACTTTGATGTATCATTGTATATTAAAGATTATAACTTGCATAGCAATATTTATGATAAGAGAGATGCTTTTAATTTTAGCATTCTTAAAGTGCCATACTGAAATTCAAACTTATCAAACTCTCTATATAGAAATATTATCTTTAACTATATTTATCGTTGTAACGTATTAGTTAGTGATAAATCTAAGATATATTTAAATTTTAATAACTTTATTAAACAATGTATTGAACAGGGATATCCTGCTAACTTTCTTTACAATTATATTTCTAATAGTTCTCAGTGAAATGACACAGTAGGTATTAATAATAGCATTTTTAATTGATTATACAGTCATTCAATAAATGGTGCCACTTGTTTAATAAATTTATAATATTATGTTTTATTTAAATATTCTTGTGTACGTGTTTTGTGTCTTGAAGTCTTTTATTTTCTATAAAATTTTATATAAATTTATTTGGGTTTTTCAAATGTATATATATTATGGCTTAAAATTATTCTATCTTAATTTACTAATTTTACTTTTATGTGATGCTGCTTTTACTCTGTTGTATTTGGCGAGAGACATAACATGCTGCTTTACTCACGAAGTAAGCCTCACCATCTACTTTATTGCATCAACGTTAAATTGGCACTAGTAAATACTAGTAGGCTATAATTTAATCCATATACTTTAATATTATAGTGCAGGCGTTTCTCAAACTGTGGGGTGTGGTCCTCTAGGGGGCGCGATAACTCTTCACGGGGGGTGCGAGCATATTGAAAAATCGAAAACAAAGGATTATTTTTAAAAAATTATTAATTTCCTGAAAGTAAAAAAAAAAAACTTTATGACATGATAAAATATAAAATACACATTTACACTGATATTATACACTTATAAATGTATCAGTACTGTACAATGTATTTTATATTTAATTTAACAATACTTTGTTCAGAACAAGTTTAATAATTACCAGTGACCCCATGGGCTTGTCATATATAAAATTATACAAAAAAATTAACAATTATCTTAATAATTTGTGCTTTTTATAATTAATCATTTAAATGCTGATTAAAAATTACGCAATTCGCTTCTCAATGACACCGTTTTCCCCATAAACGTGTTATGTTGCGCATGTGATGTATTGGAGGAGGGTGGGGGGAGGAAAGGAATATAAAAAAGCAAATCCACTGAAAGAAGTAAATCCTTCGCAAACTCTGTCAAAGTCCTTTTATTACATCCCAAAGACATTGAAATAATTTTATGGGTAGCATTGCACAGAAAAGATAATATTTCGGAACGGCGTATACTTACGTTCGGAACAATTAACGTCTTGGCTGAGCGAGACCTATATATACGCCGGTAACACAAGAGTTTAGAATCGTATTGTAGTTTTAACGTCAAAGAATAGTATTATTGAATTCAAAACATTGTTATTCTATGGAAGGCGTGATGGAAATTCTGATGGATTATTGGGTCGCAAATATTGAAAGTTTGAAAAGCACTGGTATAGTGAATTTTATTTGCAATACTTAAATTTCTCCTAATTTTATTCCTTCCTTTCCTTTTGGCTCAGTAGTATAGGCAAATTAGGGGTGAAGACTGGCGAGCACTAAAACTCTGTTTAAATCTGCAATCTTGATTCCTAAGGCCAGGAGATAGTTATTGTACTACTGAGGCTAATATTTCCTACTATCTTGACTAGTTATACTTAGGTTTTATTGCTATTTGTATATATATATATATATATATGTGTGTGTGTGTGTGTGTGTGTGTGTGTGTGTGTGTGTAGGATTTTCCGTTTGAACCATTTTGTAAAAGGTTGAGTCATATCCTTTTCAGAGGATTATTAATGTCAATTTTATTTATTACCGCATTCCGAAGCAGCGCCGTCTGGTGGGCTGCGGAGCGCCGGCTTGAAGGATTTTTCTGCAGAGGCCCACTAACCCCTACCGGTTCAACACGTCACGTTTTTGGCGCATTTCGCGCCCAGCGCGGTTTCAGTCCAATCATGAGAAGTGTAATTAATTTCTCCGTCTTCTAAAGGTATAAGTCAACTTTCAATTAATCTAATTTTTGCATGTTTTTTTCCCTTTGTAAATATTCCCCTTTAACTTGAAATAAATTCTTTTTTTTACTTAAATGAAGTATCTGCGTTTAAATTACTTGGATTCCATTAAATCATCACTAACCCTTTAACACTTACCCCTAAACAACTACCTCGCCAATTCAAAATCCCGACTTCTGAAGAGTCTGATTTTTATTCGAAGATTTTAGTTGGACTCCCATATATATATATATATATATATATATATATATATATATATATATATATATATATATATATATATATATATATATATATATATATATATATATAAATATATATATATATATATATATATATATACATACTTATAGCTATTTTCTTACACTGTTTTTACGTTGAATGTAGTGCGAGTATACTTGTATAATTTTCTAAACACATTTCCGATTAACATTGTATTTAAGGAAAAAATATTGTTTTGTAACGTTTGAAAGAATAACGGTAGCGTATTCTTGGTTAATTTAAATATGGAATTTATTTACGTCACAACTATTGAATATTATTTACAGAATGATAAATTACAGTTATTAAAGTTAATTATAGATTGTTAGAGTCCAATATTTTGTGAGAGGAGGATTCGTTGGTTACCGCTCCCGTGCAAGTTCAAAGCATCTCTCCCCTCATCTTCCGGTCGGGTCGCTAGATTCCTCGGGGGGTCAAACAGGGGTTGCGCTGCATCTGAAGCTGCACGTGTGGGCGTCGAATCTACAAAGAAACCGACACCAGATGTTGTTGTTTTCGAGACGTGACGTTACAGCTCTCGCCCTCTCTTATGGAACTTTTCCGTTGAGAAAAGTTTAATGGGATGACGATGAGACAACTGACAGATTACCAACACGTCCCTTCATCAAGCACCACTATATTTCCGAGCTGCAATTTTAATTACTAAAGAAAACGCTGAACTAAATTTGGAATTACTTATTTCTAGTGAGTGAGTGTTCTTGCTAGGGAACTTACACAAATCCATATTACGAAATAGCAATGTAATCAATGTAAGAAAACATACTATATATTAAATAAAAATACAAACACTCCTATCACAATGCCTAGTATCAATTATACTAACAACATGTAATATCAAATGCTAGTGTAAGACCTTGCACATAAAATATTCTTCGCCACAATACTTAAATAAAATTATACTAACGACATGTGTTGATATGATATGCGAAGTGTACAACCTTACACACAAAATATTTTTCACCATATGCCTCTTGCGTAAACTAAATACTCATGTATATTTTAAAACCCTATACAATAAATTAAGCATATTAATACATTTGCTTTTCATGGCTTTATCTTTTGACACGCATCTCCATTCGATATGATATACAGTACTAGTAAATAAATAAAATTTAATACAATTATTAACCTTTAACTAAAAACATAAGCAACAATTATTATTCATGAGCAAGAGAACATTGTTAACAATCCCTAATTATCTATCACCGATCTGCTGAGACTATCTGCATTTTTGTGACTTTTACCCGACCGATGTACAATTCTAAAATTATATGGTTGCAAAGCCAAAGCCCATCGCATCAATCTAGGGTTAGAACTAACATTTCTATTCAACCACACCAACGGGTTGTGATCGGTCATAACTAAAAATGAATTTCCATCTAAGTAATAATGTAACCTTTTAATTGCGAAAACAATACTAGCACATTCCTTCTCCGTCGTACAATAACGCTTCTCTACCTCTGAAAATTTCTTACTCAGGTAAAGGATTGGATGCTCCTCACCTTGTTCAGTTAATTGGGTTAAAACTGCTCCCATACCTGCGTTCGAAGCGTCCGTTTGAACAATGAATTCTCGTTCAAAATTTGGCGCGTACAAGACGGGCTTATCAATTAGTTTCCCTTTTAGTTCTCGAAATGCGTTTTCACACTCGGTCGTCCACTTAATTCCTCCCTTCTTTGCTCTTCCCTTCAACGCATCCGTCAACGGAGCAGCGATTACCGAGAACAGATTTATATATTTTTGGTAATAACCCGCTATACCTAAGAAAGCACGTATTTGGGTTTTCGTGCGAGGGGTAGGGAACTCTAGAACAGCCTGAACTTTGATCTCGGAAGGAGTGCGAAAACCCTGACCCACAATGTGACCCAAAAATTTGACATTTTGTTGCGCAAACTTACACTTTGAAGGTTTTATCGTTAACTTAGCTCTCTTTATTCTCTGCAGAACCGTTTCCATATGTTTAATATGCGACTCCCAAGTATCTGAGAAAATTGCGATATCGTCTAGATACGGGACAACGAAATCCTCTAGTCCGTTAAGTAATTCAGCCATGAGTTTACTAAAGAAATATGGAGCATTCTTTAATCCGAAACTCATCCTTAGGGGTCGGTATGTACCAAAGCTAGTACAGAAGGCTGCGTATCGCTGTGCTGTTTTACTCAAAGGTATTTGCCAATATCCCTTAGATAAGTCAAAGACGGTAATAAATTTAGCCGCCGATACTTTTTCTACGCGTTCTTCGATATTCGGAAGAGGAAAATATTCCGTTCTAATGATCCCGTTTAATTTCCTGTAATCTATACATGGACGAGGTTCTTTCCCAGCTACGTCAACTAAAATCATAGGGGACATGTAATCCGATTCTCCTACCTCAATGATTCCTAATTTTAACATTCGGTTAATTTCGTTTTTTAAGATTTCATTTTGTCGGTGCGACATTCGATAGGGCTTCGTCCTAACTTTTTGATCGCTAACTAACTGGATTTCGTGTTCAACCAGATTAGTTAAACCGGGATTGTTTGAAAAACATTTAGAGTATTTATTTAATAATTCGCGCAGTCGATCCATTTGTTTGTCGTGAAGGTGTTTGTTCAACTCGCTAGCCTGGATTACGTCCTCGAAATCATAAATGAGAGAATTGTTTTCTAAGTATGGGATTTCTAACTCCTGGTCTGCGAGAGAGTTTTTTGTTTCATCATTAATAATTACGTTAACGTGTTCTGGCCTTTTGTAATATGGTTTTAGCATATTTATATGATAGATTTGAGATGTTTCGCGTCTGCCGGGGATTTCGACTAAATAGTTCGTTTCCGAAATTTTATTTAAAATTGTCCCAGGACCTATCCACTGCACTGCTAATTTATTTGCTCTGGATGTAGCTAACACTAGGACTAAATCTCCATCCTTAAATTCACGTTTTACTGCGTTTTTGTCATACCAAGTTTTCCGCTTAACTTGCATTTCTTCCATTTTATTTATAGCTTCTTGACATCTTTTTAATCTATTTATTAACTTAAACATATATTCAGTGACGAGATCACCCTCTTCTTCCGGTTCCATCCAATGTTCCATTACTAACGTCTCTGGGGTTCGCAAATTTTTCCCATACATCAACTCTGACGGTGTATACCCTGTACTTTCGTGCGATACAGTTCGTAACGCTAAAAGAATTGACAGAAGATGTTTGTCCCATTCGGAGCCTGCATCTAAACATAAGACTCGTAAGAGTCGTTTCAACGTTCGATGAAATCGCTCAACAGGGTTACTCTGTGGATGATACACAGAACTATGCCTGACAAGTATTCCGAATCTTTCAAAAAACTCGGTAGTCAGAGCACTAGTAAAAGAAGTACCCTGGTCACATTGTATTTCACGGGGAGACCCCATCCGACTAAAGATGTTTAACAGCGCATCTGTGACACTAACGGAACTAATATCAGACACCGGAATAGCTTCAGGGAATTTTGATGACATGCAAATGGCCGTGATAAGATATCGATTCCCTTTAGATGTGATCGGGACAGGCCCACATGCATCAATATTTAGCTTAGTAAAAACCTCCTGAATAACAGGGACCAATTTTAGTGGAGCTTTCTTTTTATCATTGGGCTTCCCAGCCTTCTGACACTGATCGCAAGTTTTTACAAACTGTTCCATATCTCTATAGCAATTCGGCCAGTAAAAATATCGGTTTAATTTGTCTTTGGATTTCGTAATTCCCAGGTGTGCAGATGTTCCCTCATGACACAATGATTTAATAGGGTCGCGCAACCCTTCCGGCACTACTATTAACTTCACCACGTTACCTAACTTATCTTCACGATTTTTGACCAATAATTCCTTCTCTAGCGAATAAACCTGATTGGTAACCTGCACTTGACTGGCTGCCTGTTCGTATAAGGGTTTAATCTCCTCGCTATTTTTTTGAGCATTGATTAAATTTTCTCGCGTAACCCTTAGCAGCGCTAATTCCGGAACATATTCCTGGAGTGCAGGTATTAAAATTTCGTCCTCTGCATCCGAAGAAACAATTATAACCTCATCTTCCCCTTTTTTAGCATCACCACTATCTATTCCCCTTTCTTCTCTAGCCGCTTTGACTTGAGACCTTGTTTGGACAGCATTCAATATTTCGACTGGCAGGAAATTATAGCCTAAATTTCCTTTTATTAGCTCGGCCGTTTTATTTCCAAGCAAATATCGACCGTGTTGATTTAAGTGATTTCCACAAACCGCTGCCTTAGTCTGCACCGTTCCAAAATTTCCGGAAATTTCCACGACCGCCAAAGGTAAACAAACTAATTCTGGGCTTAACGGTTGTTTTACCCAAACATTTTCACCAGAGAGAAAGAAGAAGGATTTATGTATTTTGCACATACTAAATCTATTGTCGCTCCCGTATCTCTAAGAATGTCTATCTCGTGACCATTCACAGAGCCCTTTGTTGTATATGAATTAAGAAAATCCGGGTTTTCATTTCCTTCAATATTATTGAGAGTTTCCGTCGTTTTGTTTTTTATTAATTTAGGGCAACCGGCTTTTATATGTCCAGGCATATTGCAATGATAACATCTTTGTATCACGCGTTTTTCAAAAGTTCTCTCTCTAGTACTCTCCGGAACAGAAGCTCTAATCTGGGGGAAGTTTTCCCAAATCTATTTTCTTTTTCCTTGATCCCTGAGTATGTCAAAATTTTATCATTTCTGCCCCACCTATCCATGGGTTTCGAATTTACCTTTCGGACGTCCTCATAATTATCAAAGAGTTCTGCTATTTGAGTAGCTGATTTAAGGTTTGCCCAATTATCTAAAAAATGATCTTTCATACTAGCATTGGCGCGTTTTTTTTTAATTGATCTACCACCATTAGATCTTTAAGATCTTGAAAGGTATTTATTTCTAAGCCAATCAGCCACTCATCTAGATAATTCGTAATTTCAAAAGTGAAATCCTTCCAGGTGCTATCGGATTTTTCTGGTGTTGGACAAATTTTTGCCGAAAGACCTCCGGACTTAACTTGAATCTTTTAAGTAATAATTTCTTTACATAATCGTAATTTTCGGCTTGTTCCTCCGGTTCGCGAGCAATAAATTGCACGATCTCTAGGGGTAACAAACCCAATAATTGCCCCACCCACTCTTTCTTTTCTATTGACGCCCTTTTAGCCTGGCGTTCAAAGATCACTAGATATAAACTAATATCTGACTGCTTAGGATCGAAATCTGGGATCAATTTTTTTTTAAGTTTAAATTAGAGGTTACAGAACATGCATTTGTAGAATCGTTTGATTCATCGTTTACCCTAAATCCGGATTCTATTTTAAACCTTTCTAAATCAAATTTCAGCTGTAATTCTTTCTCTTTTAATGCCTGCTCCTTTACTAACTCCTCCAATCTCATTTTTTCAGCCCTTTCTAACTCCTCTAATCTCATTTTTTCAGCCCTTTCTAACTCTTCCAATCTTTTTCCGTTTGCAATGATAGTCTCATACAGATTTTTAACAAATTCCTCTTCATAACCTTCACTGTTAGTGATTGCAATTTTTATGCTAGGGACAGTCATATTTAAAGTGGCATTTATTCCTAATTCCTCAGCAAGTTGCAACATGTCTTGCTTTTTCCCTTTACCAAGGAAAGCCATTTTTTAAACAATATCAAATAAATGTCACGCTAAATTTTGCACTATTGTTACTATTCTCTATTAATACAATAACACTGGTCCCATGCATACACAGAAATACACAAAGAAAAAACTTAACACTAAAAATAATCAAAATCATTCAAGAGACTTAAAACACAATAAATCTTAAGCTAAAATTGCACACAATGCTTGAAATACAATTACAATTCTCTAGAAACAAAATAACACTGTTCCCATGCAAGAAAAAACACTAAGTATTTCAAAATTTCTAAAGAACACTTTAACCAAAATTCCTAATACAATATGCAGTTTGCAACTCAAAAATATAACAGTACTCACCCATTTGAAGTACTCAGCTTGCTGTCAGAAGCAAATTATGTGCACTAGTGGCACGGCTTCCGAAAATCGCTTTTCTTCGGACACTCTCGCCGTTAACACTATAGATCAGTTTGATCTTTGAGCAGGACGCTCTTTTTCTCCGAAGCTGAATTGAATCGCAGCACGGCTTCCGAAAATCGCTTTCCTTCGGACACTCTCGCCGTTAACACTATAGATCAGTTTGATCTTTGAGCAGGACGCTCTTTTTCTCCGAAGCTGAATTGAATCGCAGCACGGCTTCCGAAAATCGCTTTCCCTTCGGACACTAGCCGTTAACACTATAGATCAGTTTGATCTTCTATGAGCAGGACGCTCTCTTTCTCCGAAGCTGAATTGAATCGCAGCACGGCTCTTCCGAAGATCTCTTTTTTCTCCCTGCGCTGCGGTCCGTCCGTAAAAATCCAAAATTTTCCTCCTCTCACGGGTCCTGAATGCTAACTTTTTATCCCAAAGCGCTGCCACCAAAACTCTAAGCTGTAACGTTTGAAAGAATAACGGTAGCGTATTCTTGGTTAATTTAAATATGGAATTTATTTACGTCACAACTATTGAATATTATTTACAGAATGATAAATTACAGTTATTAAAGTTAATTATAGATTGTTAGAGTCCAATATTTTGTGAGAGGAGGATTCGTTGGTTACCGCTCCCGTGCAAGTTCAAAGCATCTCTCCCCTCATCTTCCGGTCGGGTCGCTAGATTCCTCGGGGGTCAAACAGGGGTTGCGCTGCATCTGAAGCTGCACGTGTGGGCGTCGAATCTACAAAGAAACCGACACCAGATGTTGTTGTTTTCGAGACGTGACGTTACAGTTTGCATCTCACATTGAAAAGCATTTCTACCATCTCTTCTAGACGCCTACGGCAGATCATTTAAAATACAAAATATTAATGAGTTTTAGGGAAAATTTACTGATTATTCAAAATAAGAAGATTATAATAACACAATAGCTGTATGCTTGAATTTGAAATAAAACTTTGTTATATTTATTATAATTTTGATGTGTAGCTCATAATAAATGAACAAACTATATGATAGTTAAATATTTAATTTATGCTGTTTACAAAAGTCAGAGAATCTTGAAAGAAAATATTTTAGAATATTTTTTCTGAAATAAAAATGTATCTTCTTTTTATTGTTCAAAATAATAAATAGTAAATAACAAGCACATGTATTTTTTCTAATTAATTCCATGACTTTTAAGAAAATCTTTATTGTATGAATATATTCGAAAAAACTTGCGCATATTCTTTTTGTTACGTGTTATTAACATTAGGGTGAATTTAATTTAACTTAAATGTGTTTCAAAGACAATTTGAAAGTACCTTTAATGTAATCAAATAATTTATTATGTTTGTTAAAAAACTAATTTTTTATAAAATAATATTTTAATATTGTTTTTTAACATACTATAACATTACGTTGAATTGTAAAATTCATCCTAATGCATATTGTAAAAGCTATATAGTTAGAGTTAATATAAATTAATTGCATCTATATTTTAAGGAATTTATAGTTAATGCCTTAGGATTAAAAAACAAATTTTATCCATAAAATGAAATAAGTAGTTTCTTCTGATATTTGAGCTTGATATAAATTTTCCCTTAAATATGTTGAAAGTTTTTTATGATGCCAAAACAAAATTTCTAAGAACTATTTTGAAGTATATAATAACTATATGAAAATATTTAACGTAATGTCAAAATAAGGTAATGAATATATATAGTAACAGAACACACATACACACGCACAAGTAAATAACAGCGACTTAAGTTCTCAATATAATTTACAAAGTATCTTTTAAATTAATTTTCAATTTTCCTAAAAAAAATGTTTTACTTCTAAATTAATATATAAAAATTTTAATTTTAAAATAGCGAATACGACTATAAAATATTGTGGTATATATTCCTGTTTTAATATAATTCCAAATATTTTTAACTCTTTTGCAATTTCTTTTGCAAATTAATAATTGAAATAAATCATCATATTTTTATTCCATTATTAAATTCCATTAGAAATGAACCAAAAGATAATATGCATGTTGTAAGTCAGATTTAATTTTTTTATGTATATTAAAGCATTTAGTTTTATCATTAGTTTACTATTCCGAACTATCATGGAAAATGGAAAAATTTTAAACATTATTCTTAGCATGATATTTTTTTAAACAAGGGGCAACACAGAGTAATACTTAACATTCGGTTAACTGGTCTTACCTCTGGAAACACTTTTACGAGAGCAGAGTCTCGTTAGATTTAAATTTTTTTCCTGGAGCAGAAATAATGTAATTGAATGTTTTGATGTTAGACAACTTGCTTATTCTGCAGTGTTTCTCAAACTGTGGGGCGCGAGCATAACGAAAATAAAAGATTTAAAAAAATAATTAATTTACTAGAATGAATTAAAACAAAATTTTTTCAGACATAATAAAAAATGCACTCTGATATAATTTATACATATCATCTAATTTATTTGATTTGCTGTAATACCATGATGAGAGATTTTTTATTACGTTTTCTTTTTAAAACCAAAATACTACTTTTTCAAAGAAAAAACAAAAACCACACACAAAATGGAAAAAACTTAGCAAGATAAAAAATTCATCGCTGTCATTATTTTTGAAATACATTATAGCTAAGATTTGATAATCATCTGTTTGACCTTCTAATTTATTGGTATAGTTAGTTATGACCCCTCTCTTATGTGTTTGTTTCTCATTTAGGAAAGTTGTTAATAATGTATTTCTCTGCTGCGCTTTTTTCCACGTAAAAGAGTTTTACAATATCTGGAAAACCACAGAGAACACTTTGAAGGATTACTTGACCAAGATTTATCTTTATAAGTATTCTCAAACATATAAAGCATAATGAAAAACGTTTTACACAATTGTTTTAGCAGTAACATCCATATTATTATATTGAATACACTTTTAACCCGGAAGTGGTCACGCGAGGCACACAGATCGCGAAATCGTTAATTCTGGCAAAAATGTTTGTTACCAAAGAAAAATTGAAAAGTCCTTGAAAGTAGATAAGTATACTTTCTCTTAGTTAAATTATTCACTGGAATCATGATTTGTATCGTGTACAATGAAAATAATTTAAAAAAAAAGGATTAGGGTGACTCAATCATCCCACGTGACCATTAACGTTAGTATCGAGTGTGTGCCTGCTCTTCTCGCTTTAAGTATTAAAAATAACGAATTCTTCTTCTTATTATTTTTCATTATTTAATATTAATTCTAAATGATAATTCTGTGAGGTGTAAAATTATAGTTCGATAAAACTAATTATAATATGAGCATTTATTTTAAAATAGCATTTTACATTTTCGTAGATATTGTGGCGCGTTTGGGTTTACTTTCCTGATAATTTAGTTATTATATCAAGAATATAGAGATGTTATATCAAGAAGAGCGGGGACTTCAGACAGTATACTTTTAATGTATCAGTGCTGTTAATGGTATTTTATAACTAATTTATTAATACTAAATTAAGAGCAAGTTTAATAAGTATTAGCGACTTCCATGGCCTTGTCATGCAGAGGAAAGTTTTTCAAAGGAAGGTTTACGATTAGAAATTGACACTCTGAGTACGTTTTCTATATATATTTGGCTGAAATCTATATTTTATCTTCAAAGCAGCCACCACATTTTGCAATCTGTTCCAATTTAAAAATAAGAGAAAGAAAAATAAAATATATATTACTTAAAAGTAATATATATAAAAGTTAATATACTTATCTTATTAATTTGTACGGTTAATAATTAAAATCGTATGGTAGCTTTAGCATCAAAGTGCATTATTATTGCATTCAATGTATTATTATTGTATAACAGGGGGAGCTGATAAAAATTATGATTGAAAAGTCGATCACCAGTATCGAAAGTTTGAGAAGTACTGTTACACTGATGGCATTGATGTAATTGCTCGAACTCTTTCCGCCTTAAAAGAAACATTTCTTGTTCTTGAAGTTGTGGCAAGTCGAATGGGCTTGATTAAAAATGAAGGTAAAACAAAACACATGTTATTCTTAAGAAACAGAGTACCTGACCCCTCCCGGTTATAAACCTGAAACTCTGTGACGGGGCCTTCTCGCGCCTTCTAACTAATCCTCTTAGGGAATCTTTTGTGCTAGAATGTCATTTCAATCCAACCTTCTCAAGAAGAAAACGAGATATGCAGATTAGTGAATGAATAAATATTGAAGTTTTTGCATTCACGAGTTAGTCGGCTGGAGGACGGAAAGTTATATAGGAGATATATAGGAGTCATATAGAAGTCGGCTATAGAAGCTGGATCAAGTCGGATAATAATAAATATAGAAGAATAATATTAAAAGAATAGATACAAGGGGAAGACATAAAGCCGTGTGATATCGGTAAGCGATTGATTATTAAAATTTAATTATAGCATAAACTCTAGCTTTTTTTTAAGGAATCTACAGTAGATAAAGATTCGGGGTTTAATTTATCATTAAGATAGTGAGTAGGATTTCAGGCGCTATTTAACTTAGTATTGATAATTATATCGTATTATTCTTGATCATTTTCTTCTAGTAAGACTTGTGTAGCATTGATTAATATATATTGAGATAATAATAAATTATATTTATTATGTAGAGTTCGAGTGGTCAATCATTTATTCCTACAAATCTAAGTCGCGCAGGTGAAGAAATGATACCCAAAGCTCTACAACTCTTGGGTACAATTATTACGAATGATAACGGAATATATCCTAAAATAATAATAATAAAGGACGCCTTTATCTGGCGAATAGGGCTTTTTATGGGTTAAGAAGATTTTTTTAAAGCCAGGCTCCTTTCTAGAAAGGCAACGTTTTTAATTTTCAAAAACGCTAGTCTGACCTTTCTTAACATATACACCTGAAACTTGGACAATGACAAAACTGGAGAAAAATACAAACATAATATTTGAAAGGAAGATTCTACGGAGTATACTTGATGATATAAATCGGTGGTCTTCAAACTGTGTTCCAAGGAACCCTCGGGTTCCACAAGGCATACCCAGGGGCTCCACGAGTCACAAAAAAATCGAGAAGAAATAATTATGTATGTAAAATGAATTAACGTTCTCTATGAAATTTGTATAGTTACAAGTTTCTAATACTCATAATATGCATTAAAACTGAAAATTTTATTTTTATATAACTTTATTTTGCAACCCTTTTAAACTTTTATTATAATATAATAAAATACTATCAAAACATTTTATCTTTATATCTATACTTCCTACTAGATTGCGAGTATTATTTTGTTTATAAGAGATAATTTTATTCTCGTTAGCTAGCACAATGTCTTGGAAATTTAAATCGTTTACTAATGGAAAATGCACCTTTTTTTGCATTTGGGGAAAACGACATAATGAAGTAAAGTGAACAACATATCAACATAGTTGATGCTAAAATCTAAATTTAAGCAAGAACAGTTTCTAAATTTTAGGTTGCGAATCCATGCAAATGACACGGGATTTCTCACTCAGCTATGAACATTTTAAAGCCATTTAGAACATTGTGTTTAAGTTACATACGTAACTCAATATAAGTGGCTACAAAAACAAAGTATAAAAACAAATTAAACTCAGAATATGTACCATGATTGCATTTAATCTCAATAGACCTAGACTTCGACAATTTGTATAAAAAGTACACTAGCATATATATAGGTGACACTTGAATCATAGATTAATAATATTAAAGTGTAAATTATATTTAAAAGAATAGCTTAGATTTTTTTTAATAATACATGCAATACTTTTTTTTATTTACATTTACATAAAGTCCCTATAACATGTTGATCTACTTTAAGTATTATTTTAAGATATATTCTTCGAAGTATGTGTATGACATGGAGTTCCACGAATACACTTTCTAGTTCTAGGGGTTCTACAAAAAAAACCTATGATGTGGGGTCAGTGGTAAGCGTCTTAGCGGACGTCGGCTCCTCAAGCCACTTCGGGGGTTCCATTAGTTAAAAAGTGGCCACTCTTCTGATTGCACGATCCTCGCGAGATTCAATTTTGAACTATACAAGATGTACAAACAGCCTGCCATTATTAAATACATTAAGATACAAGATGTACAAACAGCCTGCCATTATTAAATACATTAAGATAAATAGAATGAACTGGATGGCCCATGTGATCCGAATGTATGATGACAGCATAGTAAAAAAAGTATTGTTTTTTAGACCTACTGGGACCAGAAGGCGGGAAAGACCATGATTGAGACATTCTTATTCGGGGAATCCGATTTCCCCGCAATTAATGAAAAAGAACTAGATATCAAAGATCAATCAGAAGTCATTATGGAGAAATCTTCAGTGGGAGGCACTGACTCAAATCTTGGTTGTTTAGCCAACTGCCTTTGGGATGCTGCTTCGAGGTTAGGTTGAATGGGTGAAAAACAAATGTCGTGCTTTTCTCATGTGGCAGCAAATTTTTATAACGATTTTATGCTATTAGTTATGAAAAAGATCTGTCCTAGACCCCTTAGGGCATCGTCAATTTCTTTATTTCAAGTAAAAATACAGAAATCCCATAAGGTTAAATCTAATAAATGGAAAAAATCTTCTAATATTTCCCCCTTCTTTTTCTTGGTTTAGAATAAGCAACTGTTTGAAAAGCTTCAGGTAAAAAAAAACGTGAAAATACATATCTTACAGACAAATTCTGCTACACTCAAAGTAACTTAGTACAATAATTAAATGCATTATATACGAAACAGAGATAATACGGTTGAAAACATGGCTACTCATCCAAAACGTAGATGAGTGGTTGACAAATTTTGGGGAGAACATTGTTTTAATTTACAAACCATTACAAAAGGCAGAACCAAAGGTAGTCAACATTAATGTTTATATTGTGGATTAGATAAACCAGTGGTCACTGTAATGAATTCAATGTTTCAAACTGATTAGTTTTGGTACGATGTAGAAGTTAGTTAATAGAATGGTAGGAGTTAAAAGAGTAGGATACTACTTTAAATTTCTTCCTCGTGCACCTGTGTTCAAAATTATGTGAAGTCCGTCCCCAATTCTCTCCTGTTAGTGCATAATTATATAAAAATTTGGCATTTTCTAACACAAAAATTTAAATCAAAATAATATTATTATTAAGAGAACAGAAAAAATTAAAAACAAATTATCCTAAATTTACTAAGAATTGAATAAAAATCGAAATACAAGTTTGAAATATGAAATATAATTTGAGTCAATTTTTTTCGATAGTTTTGCCATACGCATTCCTTCAAAATTATTTAAATATAACATAAATATTACGAAGCACCAAGCTTACTTGGTTTGCTTTTCACTTCTTAAAAAAGGATGAAAAACAAGAAATTTTCTGGGAAAATGTTCCAAAATGTTTAAATATTGATTTTTTTGTCTCATTATATTTTGAAATGTAGGAAGGTCTCATTTAAGTCTGTAAGACGCTGAAACGTGATTTTGAATCGGTTTTGTTATTTTCCCCATTTTTCTAAGAAAAATGAGAATTTTAAATCAGTTTACTTATTTTTTCCTTAAAATATTTCCGCTAAAATTGTTTTCCTTTATTTCCAGAATCAAAATGTTGCCGATCGACGATGAAATGACAATTTTGTAAGAGATATTATTTTCCACTTAGAATTCAAAATAAAGCTACAGCTGTCGCGACTTCCCTTAACATTTGTCAGGAACGAATATTAAACAATTGAACTTCAGTTAAAATATTTGAATAAATGCGCTCGATTCTTTGAGATGCAAACTTTTGCAACCATAATGTGAAACATTCCCTTGTGTTTATGTTTTATCTGTTGGGATTACATTCTAAAAATGTTCTTAAATTAATGTGAATTCGTGTGAGGAAAAAAAAAGATAATGTTCTTAAATCTACTACTTGAAATTAGGAGTAGTAACATGAATGGTTTTACAATTTTTAACGCAGTTACAAATTGTTAAAAATTTTTGAGATAAAAAGTAATGTATTTTCGACCGGTGTTTATTTGCATTTTTAAGTAATATTTTCTTGTTTTAGTTTTGCGTTTCTATATTTTATAAATCTCGTGTTAAAAATTAAAAAAAAATCTTTCTACTCCTAATTTAGATCAAGCTGTCTCCAAAAATGATAGCTGAAATAAATTGAAAGAATATTCTGGATTAGCTGATATTAACATCATTTTACCGCTAACTAAAAGTCACAGAGTAAAGTACATCACCTCTAAGTGAAAGCCAATGATATCTTGCATGAGTGTAAGAAGTTCGGAATTAAACATTTTGATAAAACTAATTACTTGAGATTTATGAGATAAATGGTTTACTGGGAGTGTTAAATAAATTTCTAGTTCAATTTACAAAAACAATACTATTTATTTTTTGTTCAATTAAAGTAAAACATCAATGTTTTGTTTTCCAAACCTTCCACAGGGCGTATAATTTTTAAAGAAAAAACTTAAATTATGGAAGTTACTCAAAGAGAAAAGGGTTACATTTTTACTAACATTTGCAGAAGATTAGAAAAAAAGTTTTGGGAAAGTATTTAAGAATTAGTTTGTGAATGTTACAAAGCAATATATTGGAGGAGAATTCAGTGTAAGAAAATTTAAATTACTCTGTTTTTTGCAATGTTCAATTGTCACAGTAGCCAAGACTCATGGTTGGTTTTATTTCTGTGGCATCTTAATTCTGCTAAAGGAAAGTTTATAAGAGCTGATGTACATTAAATATGTCAAGGAAAACTGTCACTTAAAGTGATTAACTTAAGTTTTGAAAATAGAGTGCCATCTTTAAGCATCAATTTGTTAGTTGACTGAGGTTTAATATTATGAAATCCCTTGCCAAAAACTTTCGTGTTAGTTCTAAAGACGAAATTTATAAACAATCTTCTACTTCATAATTTGACAGCTTGAAAAAAAATCCACAGAAAATTTTGTGAGTTCATCGCAACCAAACACATTTATCTAGGAAAACTCAAATATGTAATACTTAAAAAATATTAATTAAATTTTAAATGAACATTATCATTTGCAAAAAATAATGTATGACTACAAGATTAACACGAGACAGCAGAATTTCATTAAAATCTCCATCTATATTCATTGTCCCAAGGCATCATATACTGTTGATACAATTACAAATGGGCATTCAATTACTTTCCTGTTAGTAGGTACACATAATTCATTTTTAGACGCAAGATTCTTTTTGTTGCTAACGTCTGAAAATAATTTTCCAAGCTGTCGTCTGAATACTTGTGGCTGCTCGAAGTTCATTTGCCACTTGATCAACTTTGGTGTGCGGTTGCAAGGTGCACAGGCAACCCTCCAGATTATTACGAATTCAACTAGTTTGAAATTATTCTCAGATTCGGGAAGTTCATTGTGAAAGAAATTTTGAATTCCTTGGAAAAATCCCTTATTTGTAACTTTTCTTCTGTAAATAAAGTAATTTAAATTATGTCTACTGGACAAAAGGAAGTTTCTCAAATATTCCGTCAATTTATTGCCTTCAGATTTTGTTGCAACTACCATTACATACATGTGCCGATAGTCTTCAATTCTTTATCGACACTGTCACATTAGCCATGTTAGCCACAACAAAAAAGTTGGATACATACCTGTACTAATCATACTAATTATTTCTAATGTACTTAAAGTTGTGGCTGTTAATTAAAAATTATGCTTAGGTTTTGACCAACAGTAAGTTTCATAATACAAGATTAGCATAAATGAATCATTCGTTTTGAAAAAGCAACATTTTCAAAAGTATTACACGTACGCACACGGAAGATATACGAAAAGAGCCCCACACTTACCTTGTATTGTTTATTCCACCTCCCGTATTGATCTTATGGCATATTGGAAACGAAAACACATAATCAGGCTAGAGAAATATATTTAAGCTTTAATTACAAAAGCATGCAACTTACACAAGTCACCGTTCTTTTTTCCTTTACCAGACGCGACCCTCCAAAATCCGGTCTGCTTTTATGCTCGCATTATCCAAGTCTCAGCCCACTTCAAAAAGGAGTTACCCTGCTCATGGATTTTAGAGGGGACTTTCTGGGAACGTAAGGGGAAAGGGTTTTTGGAAACCCTTGCGCCCTCAACAATCTAAAATAGTCTCATTATGGATTTTTCGTCTGTGACGACATCAACTGGTTTTTTCGTAATAATGTTTACTGCAACCCATCTCATTTCGTGAATACCTTAACGATGAGCTTCCGCGTCGCTGGGTGGCCTCAGCAGACTAGTGGTCAAGGTATCGGATCATGGCTGGCATTTCACGAGTTCGAGCCCAGTACCACTAAAGTCTGCCCTGTAGGGTATCAATGTACGTTACATCTGTCAAGAGCTGAAACATCCTCTCATGGTGTGGTGTGGTAGTTAGGAGAAGGGGGTGCCAGCTGAGTTGTCGTCCTCATCACTTGGTGGTTCAATGGTTAAAATTATTAAAGGTCCGAAAATTGCGAGGTTCGTTGCCAAAAATCCTCTTGTAGCTGAACAGTGCGAAGATAATATTCACTCACTAACTCACTCCGCATCTATAGATTTGGGTGTACTGGTAAGAATGAATTAGCTTTGTTCCCCTGGCCTTCTGGATCCCTTGATTTAATGCCCTTCAACTTCTTTCTATTCTGTACATTATGGACTTTGCTTACGTCCCTCCCCACTTCCTTAATCCTTGGTTGGGCTCAAAGAACGCATCAGTGCTGCAGTGCAGACAACTCACAGGACTCGAATACAATGGGGAAAGGTTTGAAATGAACTTGATTACCGTCTGGATGAGTCGCGTCGCAAAAAAGACCACAATTAAATATTTATAGAATGTATACAAATTTGGGTGAGTTTGTGATTCTGGATATATGTTTTTCACGTAAATATATGTAATACTTTAAAAATATAGCCTTTTCAAAATGAAAGAATCATTTACGCTCTGTAGAAGCTAAACAATTAAAGTTAGATTAACTTTTATTTTAATACAAGCCTGTTTTTTCAAAGAAGAAAATTTACTAGAACTATAAAAAATCAAAACAGAATTTATCTTTTTATTAGAGTATCCAGTGTCATACGCTTTTCTCACTCGTTTCACTTATATATAAAGAATATGGCGACAAACTTCTTTTCTTTCAAGGAGAGACACAAAAATTTGATTTATTCCTCCGGAAATGATCTCCTCGAAATATGGACTCTATATTTCATTTTCAGAGACCCAACGGCATTTATACAGGAGGAAGTGAATTTTTCAGTGACAGATTTATTCTTTAAATTCATAAAACTATTCCATGCATCGGAATTTCCTGAATGCGAAAGTAAGCGAGTGAGAGCGAAACACTTTATATCTTCTTCAGTAATATCTAAAAGAAAAGGTAGCATTTTTCTAAACTTAAAAAGAAAAGAAAAATTCCCACTTCACCAGAAACTTCAAAAGATGTTTGACTGACATTTTGGATAGGTTGTATCGGGTAAAACTACTTTTGGTTAAGTTTTTTAACTCCTATATTTGGTACATCGTAAGATTAAAATATACTAATAACTAAATATTCACTGTAACAACACTACTAAATATTCACTATAACAACTAAGAAAATACGTGTACTTCTAAATTAAATAATTTAATAAACTACGATCCCAAAATATGCATAGAACTACTTTTATAAACAGTTAGCTAAGGCTATTATTTTATTGTAAATAAAAGCATTTGTAAATCCCCGTGTACTACAAAGTATCACGCAGGGCTTAATTAAGTAATTCAGAAATATTACAAAAGGAAAAAAAATTAAGATTATGTACGATTAAAAATGCTTATAATGATTTGCAGAAACTGTTAAAACTCTTCTGGTGTAAATGAATTGGTGAAAATCCGGAGGCAAATTTATGTGAATTCCCTCGCGAGCCATTCTTAGGATCTTTCTTTGACAAACTTGTAACACAGAAGAGGCACATGTATGTGTGTGTGTGTGGTCTACATTTTACTCACAACCAATACTACAAACGCAGAAAGATGAAGGAACCCAATTAATTTTGTTCAACTAACTTTTAAAGCTGCTATGATCAGTAAGAAATTGGGTTATTTTGTAATTAGTAAAAAATGGTGGCGTGACAATCTCTTATTAATGGATGGAAATTTTTTTTGTTAAGCTTTCTTTTTTTCTCTAATATGGCCGCTCATTGATATTTTTAACCTTTGCAGACTTTGTACATTCCCCAAGAGCTGGTATCACTTTTTAGTGAAGCATCATATAGGCGATACCAACTGCCGTAGGTAATTTTGATGGCCAGTTTCCTTCCCAGATGGAGGCATCTGAGCTCTGACGATGCAAATCTGCACTAGGACTTAATTTTGCCGAGAGCACCCAAGCCAAACAGACTCTCTAGGGATATTTTACATGCCGTATAACCATGCGACATGGTCGCTGTCGATTCCCTCCATCATGAAAATCCCGCAACCATGGGTGATGAAGGCCAGTGAAAAGCCAACCACACCACCCAGCCGGTTCTTCCTTTATTTAAGTTGATGTATTCTTAGTTCCGAGACTCCACCATTTTTTCTCTCATAACCTTCTTGTAAAAAGATTTAGGAATATTAACGACAATATCAATTGCTAACTAACTAATGCAACAAGGGTTATTGTCATGCCAATATTTATTGATTACTTAGCTTTATAATTCTAGGGCATGATAAAAGTGCAATAACTTCAGAAACTATTATGTATGTGTGTGTGAACTGTATTTTTATTTATTCATGATATTTTTATTACAATATTTTGAAAGTAATTTTCTTTGAATCCCAGTAGATGAAGCAATCTTTTATTCCATGTCCTCTGTTTCGAAATAAGGGTAAGAAATCAATGATTAGGAGCAGCTGTTTCTTGAAAGAAGTAAAAAAGTATGCCTCGATGAGGAAGGAGTAAGTGAAGTTAGAAAGCCAAATAAATGTTTGAATAAAGTATAACTCATGAATTGAATTTCTTATGATGTGGGATGGATGTATTTATAATGAAATATTAAAAATGCAACCATCGATTTTAGATGTAGCGAAGGATGTACAAGTGAGTCATTAGCTAAAAGTCGGTTAATTTTATTGAAAAAAATTCTCGAGTTTATTTTCGTGTTTCTCCAGCTCTCTATGGTTAATTCGATCACTTAATTTCTTCCCAATATTGTATACTTGAACTATCATGAACGAACGCCGTACATGATCCATGGATCGTGCTGTTCTAACTCGTTAATTGGAACGTGTATGGCAAGAAATAGCATGGGAGGACACTCACCAACTGTACCTCTCATGTGTAACTGCTACGAAAACATGCATCTGCGATGAGTTCTGAAAGTTTTCAAAAGATTCAATCTAAATCTTCAATTTCCTCTAAAAGAAAAGATAAATTTCTTAATCTGAGTATCTAACATTTCAACACAACTTTTGTTTTGTGAAACCCCGTAGAAGTCTTAGTGGGAAAGAGACTTTTACAAGCATTCGTTCACTTCTTGAATTTTTTTAACATTTCGTTTTCTTACCATCGATGCATAAATCGATATATTCCAACTCGTTTCGTTTAATGCTATCAAACTTAATTTTGAGTCCCGACGTCGTGTTTGTTTTCTGGGTATTTTCACTCTTTTTAAAACGCTTAGGGCAATTGGAGAGTTAATGAAATTTATCGTCCAAAATTATAACAAATTTATCTGGGCTGGTGACTAATTAATATGATTAAACAATCCTTTTTCTCGGATAAAATTGCCTTTTTGAGAATTGGTCTTCTTTTGACTAAACTTTCCATTTCCTGCGATCTAGATTCGCTGGTTATGGATCTAAGGTTAAGACTTTCAGGAAAGAATGAAATAAATCACATTTTCTATTTAATTTGTTAAAATTAAATCAATTTTGACCTCTTGAATGACTAAAATATTCTTATTTTTAGATCTAGATCTGCATACAGTGTTTGCCAGAGAGAGATACTATAAGATCCTACAATTATTTAAAACTGCTAACTACTCTCAGTCGGTTGTAATAATAAGAACATGCACTTAGACCAGATGCAAATTGGACATGAGATTCAACAGAAAACGTCTTAACTCCTTTTTAAATTACCTAAGCTTTTACTTGGTTTCAGCTGAAATTCCTTAAAAATTATTTTTGAGTTATTTCTTTTCCTGTATCATGAATTAGAATAATATTGCTTATTTCTTTCTGGCTGCAGTCGGCCAGCGGTCCCAGTGGACCCGTGGTCAGTGAGGTCGGGTTGAGTCCTGATGCCACTAAAGACTACCGTAATTGAGTTGTTAGATGTTGATTTAGCTTTTATTGTGTAAAAATGCTAATAATTTGATGGTTATAGAGTGTTTGACAAAAATGTTTCGTTAACAAACATTCAAAACTATGCTTCTTCAAAAAGCGTGGTACAGATAGCACTAACATAGAAAAATGTATTAGGATTTTGTTTTGTATTTTTTTGTCTGAATGCAAGGACTGTAGTAACTAATGTTTACTTAGGGAACTTAAAAATGTTAGGTAAATGAAAGAAACATTTCCGAAATAAACAGACGTTTTGCGTATGTGATGATGACGGTTGTCCACGGTCACATGCAGCAATGACAACTTTATGTGCTGTCACGGACTTTCCTCCACCAGTAGTTGAAAAGTCCCACAATATTATTATAAATCATGATTGTGTAGTGAAGATGCTGCAGACGCATCCATAGAAAGTGCAGCTGTGGAAGGAGTGACTCTGAAGAGTTTTTTAGATATTGTTTTTAGTGGAGTTGGAACATGAATAACTTGCGGTTATTCTTCTTGTGTTAGTGTTTGGCTGTTATAGGGGACAGAAAAAGAATGGTATTGAAAACGGCAGTGCTATATTCTTCCTGTAAGGGATATGATTCCTGGAAATGAGGAAAAGTGTCACTTGTCTGTAAACAATGGAAAAGAGTGTTTGAAAAACAGTAATGAACATTTTTATAGTAATATAAATGTGCAGGAAAAGAATCTGCCAATCTTATTTTATATAATATTTTTGTTTATCCTCTGATCCCCCTTCTCGACCCTTAGTCATAAGTCAGCGAACTGCCCAATAGCAATAAAAAAGTCATCAAAGGGGGATTTAACACGAATTTCTGGTTTCTCTCCTAGAGTAGTCGGCTACTTGCTACTGGTCATGACTTTTACAGGACTATCTGTATCCATTTGGTGAACACGATGTACTTATGAGAGAGTATCAGCACAAAATATGCCTCTGCTGTGCTTTAAACTATATATCTTTAACATCTACAGAAAGGAGCTCCATTTCTTTCCTAATGATCTCTTTCTACAGGTTGGATCTAATGTGGGGCTGGATATAAACCGTTTCATGTGCCACAAAGATAAAGGCGAATCTGCTGTTTTATATACCTATTTTCTTCCTGCAGATCCTAGAAATCTCTAATTCACAGTGATTGGGAGTCGTCAAGGTCATAATTACGGCCTCGGAATCAACAAAAAAAGGACAATGCTTTCCTTTTCACTCAACTCTATCTTGTCTTTGACTAAATTAAAGACTACTGTCAAATTATTAAGGAGTATTTATAATTATTAACACTAACTATTCTTTTAAGACAAATAATTATGCGGCTTGTTTTCAATATGAGACAGGGTTTCTGAAACTGAGGGCCTGCCCCCTAGGGTGTGTGTCTATCCTACGCGGGGGGGGGAGGTAGTGAGCATATTGATGTGTCTAAAATAAAATATTATTTAAAAAAAATTTATTTAAGGAAAGTAAAAAAATTAATAAAAACAATTAGTAATTTAATGGGAATAAAAAAATCACGACAAAATAAAAAATAAAATACACATTTACACTGATATAGTAAGCTTATAAATGTATTAGTACTGCTGAATTTATTTGATAATTAATTTATCCATAATAGGTTAAGAACGTGTTTAATAACTACTTGCAACTCCCAAGGGTTTATCATGTACAAAATTAAATACAAAATGTAATACTTATTTTAATCATTTGTACGGTTTATAATTAAAGTCGTATTGTAGCCTTACGTCCAAATATATTGTTACTGCATTCCATACATTGTTATTGTATGGAAGGGGCGCGACGAAAATTTTGATTAAAAATTGATTCGCAAATGCTGAAAGTTTGAGAAGCACTGATAGATAGTAACAACGTGAACATTACATTCTAGATTGCTTAAGAGAACGGACATGCTATCCACACATTCTAGTCTATGGAAGACTTTGAGTAAAAAAAAATCTCGCAAGTACTCTCATAATTTATAAAATGTAACAAGATCTTTTCTGAGTTAAGATTTTTTAACAATAACTGAAGGAAATCTATTTTTTTCACAAAATTTTTTCGTTCAACTCTTTGTAAAATGGTATCATTTTTATCTGAAAATTATTTTCACAAAATCCAGAAAGAATCTTTTAGCGTTGTTCTTATCACCCGCACCAGTTTTCTTCAAATAATAAATCAGAAGTAAATAAATATATTTCTTTGGGTCTTAAGGGTCTTCGACCTGTGACAATGTATTAGACAGGCTTTTATGGATTAGCAGAATTTATGGAATCATCTGATTAAGCGCCTCCCGGGAAGTGACTCGTAATTTCTCCGCCTGATCACATCCATCCATCAAAGGGCCAAAAATCAAGAGGAAGGAGTTCAGTGTCTTTATCAAGGAAAAAGAAAACACAGGAACTGACAAAGCAACGATGGTGATGAATTGAGACACTGCCTTTTTCGAAGCATATATTTTTATTTTGTGTATTATTTTTTGAATGTATTATTTTTTAATGTATATATATATATATATATATATATATATATATATATATATATATATATATATATATATAGCTAAAACTATTATACCAATTAATCAAACATTTTTCAGAATTTTATGTAATAGTTAAGCTTATATATGAAGTGTACTATTTTTTGAACAAAATGGAAATAAATTATACCAGTGCTTCTTAAACTTTCAAAATTTGCGACCCAATATTCAATCATCATTTCCATCGCACCCCCTTCCACAAATAACAATGCCTTGAATTCAGTAATACTATACGTTGACGCTAAAGCTACAATACGACTTTGACCTGTTAAATGCCACCGGTTCAGTGGCGCACACAAGGGGGTCTAGACCCCCCAAAGCCCTCGATTTTTTTCCGATTGATTATAATTCTAAGTATATAGTACGTAAAATTTAATTAAGTATTTGTTATTAATGATTAATTTTATTAATTAATGCTAATTATTTATTCAATAATTAGTTTTTTACTGTGTTTTGTTGCCGAAAATCGACAAAATCAAAAGGAGCATGATACAAGAATGGTGAACTTTCGAACCCCCACCTCATGAAAAATTCCTGTGTGCGCTACTGCACCGGCTTATTCATACGTCTCGCTCAAACCATGTGTTAAATGCCCTGACGTATATATACGTCTTTCCGAAGTACGACATTCTATGTGCACTGCTGTCCATAAAATTATTCCGAAGGCTTTGGAATGCAATAAAAGAACCTTGACAGTATTTACGAAGGATTTACTTATTTTGGAGGACTTGCCTATTTATTCATATTTTCTCCCCCAATACAAGCTCAAACGCACGCCTACGTGGAAAACGCGTTTGGGAGCGCATCACGTAACTTTTAATCCGCAGTTAATGGATTATTTATAAGCCGTACAAATTATCAAGATGAGTATTTATTTTCGTATATAATTTTGTGTATGAGAAGTCCATGGGGTCACAAATAATTATTAAATATGTTCTTAACTTATTATTGATAAATTAATTATCAAATACATTGAACAGTACTCATGCATTTATAAGTATATTATATTAGTGTAAACGTGTATTTTATTTTTTGTATGTCAGAATGTATTTTGTTTGCTTACTTTCAGTAAATTAATAACTTCTTAAAATAAACCTTTGTTTTTTCGACTTTTCAATATGCTCGCCCCCCATCTCGCACCCCTAGGAATACGCGCTCCACAGTTTGAGAAACGTTGAATTATACTAAAAAGCATGAAGTGAGGATTTTGGAATTAAAAATGAATTTCAATGAATCAACTTAATTTGTATGGTAAAATTAGTATCCATTTTTTCCCATATTATATTTAAAAAATCCGCTACTAGTACAATTTGAAATAATTAAGAAATACATTAAAATAACAACTGCTAGCATTAAAAGTACGCATCAATTATTCAAAAAAATTGATTTAATAGTAAAAAAGTCAGTTTTTTTTTTTAAGAATTAGCAAATTAAGGGATGACAGTTCTAATATTTTTTTTCATATGACTTTACCTTTCTATAAATTCATGAACTTTTGTAGTGTCATTCAGAACAAATTTACACTTCACAAATACTTTCGGAACCAGAATCTTTCCAGTTATGAAAATGAAAAAGCATTTTCTCTGTAGATTCAAAACGCATAATTCGCGAAAACATTGAAAAATCAGTTCTTCATAAATTAAGCGTAAAAGATAAATAACATGCGTATTATTTGTCGAATAAAAATTCCCGAAAAAAAAAACATTCCATTTTCTATGTAAGTTCAGATCCAATTAACAATTCCATGCACTTAAGTGACATTTCTTGCTCCCAAGGATAATATTTAGTATTTTAGTTTGCAGTAAAGTCCATTTCTTAAGCAAAGCGGTTCATAAACTCTACAAGTTGCCTGCTAGAAGTGAGGGAGTGATTGGTTTTCCAACTAAAGAGTCATACTTCGCAAGGCTGCTATAAACAATTAAAAATAGATAAAAATATTGAAAACAGAGACGATGAGGTACTAAGAAATTCAATAAGTTAAATTGTGGGATGCGCCTCCCCACGGGGGCATCATAACCCCGCGTGGGTGGCGTGAGCATATCGAAAAGTCGAAAAAATATTTTAAAAAATTAATTTACTGAAGGGAAGCAAAACAAAATACATTTTGGCCCAAGAACACATAAAATACACGATACGTGTTTATTGCAATCTGTTGTTAAATTTTCTTATCTTATTAATTAAAAGTTATTTAATTTATATAAATATCTATTACTTAAAAGTGACATATACAAAATTTAATGTTTATCTTGATGATTTGTAAGGTATTTAATTAAAATCGTATTGTAATAAATTATTCAAATTAAATTATTAATACAATGCATTGTTATTGTATGGGGGAAGGGAAAGGGTTGCAAGCATTGAAAATTTGAGAATTCAGTTAAATACATTGAAAGGTAATATTCATTAAAATGTATTATTGATTAGTGAAAACATAAAAATTTATTTAAAAAATGCTACAATGAAAAGTATCAAAATGAAAGCTCTTATTAAAATAAGTAAAATAAAAAAAATTTGAAGTCAATTCTTGCTTAGATCAACAAAGAAAAATTATTATTTTAGCTATTTTTTATTAAATAGTTACAATTAATATAAATATGTATATACATATGACAGAATCACAACATTAAGGGGTAATTAATTTATATTAATTATCATTAAAGTATCGTATTGTCATCCAAAACAATCGTGTATATAAATTTCAGTTCAACTGAATACTTCAACACGTGAATAAATAACCTTTTTTCACGTTTTGACACAAGTCGCCAAAAGTGATGCCAACGTGGTTGTACTTGTCATTCTTTAAATAATTAGTTTTAATCAATTAATTTTTATTAATTATTATTATATTATTATATTGTCATCCAAAATAATCCTGTATATAAAATTTCAGCTCAATTCAGCGCTTTAAAATGTATTTTATTAACGATTGAAAATTCCACCAAGATAAATAAATAAATATATAGAGATATTGTGAGCTAATATAGAAGAAATTGAAAAATAACCAAGTCTACTGAGTCAAAAAGAAAAGCATATATTTTTTTGTATTATTACTTTTGTTTCTATTTTTGATAAAGATGATGAGGTAAAAGAATATTTTATACCTGCCTAAAGATCGTCATGAATGCTTACATATTTTTACGGTGTAATAGTAATTTTCCAAATTTTCTTAAATTTTTGGAAACGATTTTGTGTTCAGATGCAGATTATAGTGCCACCAGACATATTACAAATAATAAACTAGAATGATATACTATAATTATACATGCTTCTAAAATGCGAATTAGTATTTACTAGAATAGTTTTTTTCTATAGACAGTTTTCATTAAGGCATTTTGCTATAAATAATTGTTTAGTTGCATTGTTTAAGCTGATGGACTGTAAATATCTATATCATTATTTTTGTCATCTTACAAATTTTCTTGCTGTCCATTCTTTTGCCACTTTATGTCGATAAACGATCATAAGGAAGTAAATATTTAATTTCATAAAGATCATCCAGTTATCCTCAAAATAGTCACATGTGAGTTAATAATGTAATAAGTGAAAATAAAATTACCATTTTTCTACTTTTTATTTGTCTCGAAATGTGAAAAAAGAAGAGATTTTTCTAATGAAATGTGATTTTTATCTTCATGATGTGCTGCCATCTGAAATCTACAAAGGAAAATTAGTTTCTAAAAAAAAGAATGAAAATGTCAATAAGTGTCATAAGAATTCATCCTTGATCATTTTTTTCTCTCGTTACTCCGATGTGAGACGAGATAGAGTTTGTTCAGAGAAGCATATCAGAGCTTCCTCAGAAATTGTATGCTTTAAAACGCGTTTATTTGAAAGAAAGTTTTAGAAAGAACGGAATATATTGTTTTCATATGACTATACATATACTTAATAATATTCACCTATCTCTATCTAAAGAGTTGAATTGAACAATGAATAACAATGAAAACATTTTATCTGGTAATAACGTGCTGTCCTGAATTCTAGTATCAAAATGAGAGGTTTCATGGTATAGTGCTTGAAATGAAATGAAAATAGAAATAAAATCCAAAAAAGCCAATAATATCTCTATCCCCATTGCACTGGGACTTAGTATTACACCATGATTCAAATTGTTTGCGCATATATATACACTCATGGACAAAAAAACTAGCCCACCAAGAAAGAGTCATCAAAATGAAACCAAATTTTACATACGTAATGACTACATTGATATAAGTAAATCAAAGAAAAAGGATCGTTTATTTCAGAAAATAGGCAAAAGAACGGAGGATTTAATACCCTGTTGAGCCCTCTCTAGCACAAATGCACGATGAGATATGATCGGGCATTGAGGTATACAAGTTCTGAACGATGTCTTGAGACATTTCGTTCCATATTTGCTGTAACCTTGCCTCTAGTTCATCGAAACTCGTGGGATGCCCAACTCGCCGTCCTAATCGATCCCAGATGTGCTCGATTGGAGACAAATCTGGGAATCGGGTAGGCCAAGGAGGGGAGACAGTGTTGTGACACCATTGCTGTGTGAGACCAAGCATTGTCTTTTTGAAAAATGGCTCCTGGGAGCCGTTGCATGAGTGGCAACACATGGGGTTGCAGGCTGTCATGGTACTATGGATCAATGCTAGGGGTGACCGTGAATTGTAGGCAATAGTATCCCATACCATCACACTAGCTGTGGGAGCAGTGAATCACTGTAAAGCAGAGACAGGATTGAGGCGTTCACCAAGGTGTCTCCACACACGGACACGACTGTCATCACTGCTGATAATGATGGTTTCATTCCACTGCAGTCCAGTTTCTTCATGCACGGCACCATTCCAAACGGAGGTGTCGATGGGTGGGCGTCAAGGGCAGCACACATAATGGGCGCCATGATCCCGAATGTCCTTCAGCCAGGTGGCTTCGTATGGTTTGAGGTCCCTAGTGAAGGTACTACCAGTACCTGGATGGCAGCCGAAGAAGCAGTTGGCTGTACGCGTGCATTTCTTTCGATGTGGTTGTCTTCTCGACGACTGACCTGTCGAGGGCGTCCTGAGCCTGGTCTTTGTGTAAATGACATCTCTCGGATCCACTGGTCCCAACACCTCCTCACAACACAATCAGAGCGGCCTAATTGACGAGCTACTCGCCTAGCTGACCACCCAGCTTCCATCATGCCGATAATTCTCCCCGTCTCAAACTGTGACAGCTGCTTATACTGTCTTCGAAAACGGCGTAAAAGGCATGTCTACCTCAGCTCTTTCTTTGTAAATGATTCAGTACACTCAAACAAGCCTTGGCTTTACCTGTTTTATACTCCACGGAGAACGACATTAAGCGCTCTTTACCACTTTACTAGCTATACGTAATGCGCAATCACGCTGCATTTCTAATAATTTGCATAAAGCATTTGCACTTTCAGGCAAAGTTTGGTTACGATCCCGCAATTATTTCTTGCTGCACTATTTTTTTTGCCCATGAGTGTATGTGCACATACACTAAACCCTCGACTGTTAGAGAAAGAAAACGAATATGACATATTTTTTGTAAGTATTAGATATATCCTTTTAAGATGTATGAAACAATCTTCATAGAATGCAGTGTGCATTTATAAAAAGCAAACACTTAGAGGGCTTTTGTGCTTCTCGATTATTAAATAAAAACTCTGTAAAAAATTTAAAATTAAAATAAAATTCTTCTATTTTCACATCCTGTTAAGTGCTATGCTAAATTATATGCATTAAAAAATGTGCCTTGTTTTGGAACAGTTTGGGCAAAAAAAATTTGATCACCTAAGTCAGCATTTCTCAAAATGGGGTATCGTCCCCTCTAGAGGAGGGTAAGATCTCTACGAAGTGGACGAATGCATATTGAAAAGTCGAAAACAAAAGATTGCTTAAAAAATATTAATTTAAAGAAAGTAAACAAAATACATTGTGACATAGAAAAATAAAATACACAATTATGCTGATATAACACACTTATAAATATATTAGTACAACACAATGTATTTTATAATTATTTTAACAATACTAAGTTAAGATCAAGTTTACACAATTGACAATTCATCCCATGGATTTGTTATATACAAAAATAAAATCTTTATAATTCGTACGGTTTATATTTAATCTCTTAACTGCCGATTAACTCTTCCCAATTTTCCACGTAGGTGGGTAGATGTGATATGTTGGGGGGGGGAGAATAAATCAGCAAATCCTCTGAAATAAGTAAACCCTTCACAACCACTGTCAATGTTCTTGTATTGCATTCCAAAGCTTTTGGAATAATTTTGTGGATAGCAGTGAACGGAAAAAATCGTACTTTGGAAAGATGTATATATACGGCCGGGGCATTTAACGCACTGGTTGAGCGAGACGTATATATACGCTGGTGGCATTTAACATGTAAAAGTCGTATTGTAGGTTTAGCGTCAAAGTATTGTATCACTGAATTCAATGCATTGTTATTTGTATCGAGGGGGCCGAGAGGAAAATTATGATTGGATATTGGGTCGATAATATTGAAAGATAACTCAACTCTTAACTCACTTAACTCTTTGGCTGAGCGAGATGTTTAAAATACAAGTGACACTTATGAGGTTTAACTAGAATATTGTAGCTTTAGCGTTAAAGTATAGTGTTATTGAATTCAATACATTGTTATTGAATGGTGGAAAGGGGGTGATGAAAATTAAATTATTAAATATTGGTTCGCAAATGTTGAAAGTTTGAGAAGCCCTGACCTAAGTGGTTAATAATGTTTTGTAACGAAGTTGGAGTGATTGTTTAGTAGCGTTGAACTATAAAGAACACGAGGGCTATTGGCGACTGATTTCGTGATTTTGAACAATGCCCAGCCGGAATATTAGAGTGAATCTGTCAATGTATAAGCATTGTAGGAGGGAAATGGTAAAAGTACTCAATGTACATAAACACAAAATAGTTAACTGTTTGCTATATTTATAATGTTGATACAAATGGTTCGAATGGACAATTATAATATAGCTTATACTCCATTTTGGTAGGTTAATTAGAGTGTAAAGGTTCTTTGTAGAAAGGATATATAATAACAAAAAGGTTTCAATGAAGGGTCATGAAGCTCTTTACATTTAATGGCTAAGATTATTTAATTTAAACCTGCTTAAATTTCTGTTATAATTAGATTAATCTTAGTAATTCTGTATATGTGACCTATCATTAGGGAAGCCAAAAAGATAACCCTCTGTATTTCTTATGAATGAGTTATAAATATCAAATATTTTTGGCTCAACATATTACCAAATAACTGTTTCAGGAATTGTTATCTTATCACTGCTGGAGAAGTATATAAATAGCAGAAAACATTCCCATCGACTGGATACAATCATCTTTTTCCAACCAGGTGAAGTCTGGTATGAAAGAAATGCACTTGGTAAGAAAGAAAATTGCATTCATCTGTAGTCCCTGGCAATTAGAAACGTCTATTTCCGGCGAAGACACAATGCTGACAGCACCAATATCTGATAGTTATTGTGCTCTGGTGTAATATCAGCTGCTGAACGATGTACCTTATTAGATTACAAAAACGGGCGGAGCAGCGAATTCATATCGAGCGAAAACTAAACAAAAGCGGATCGCCTCTTTCCGCTTTTGGCGTAAAAATGCAGATAATGCAAGACAGGAAATAGGAGTGGGAGAAATTGCAAGCTTATGAGCAATCATCTTTTAGTCGATAGACCAGAACTTATACGTAGGGGGTCATATAAGGAAAGGTTTCGTTCTAATTTTAGAGGGAGTGGGTGCTTGGTATAGTGGTGGAAGGGACAATGTTGTGGTTATGATAAACCTAAAATTTATTTTAAAAATAGTTAAAAGGAGTTGGAAAGCCCCCTGTCTCTCTCTCTCTATACTGAGAATGTTAAATTGGCTGTTCGATGCACCTTTTCTCTAAATCTGTTTCATGTACATGCTTAAAATTTTTCATACAATTAAAGTACACTTTTCTCATTATACTGAAATGAGCTTTTAGCTAAATTTGAATTTTTTAATAGTTTAAGAAATATTTTATCAAAAATTGTGAAATTTGACCCATTATTCACAGAAAAAAATTTGTAAAAAATAAATTTTTGAGTTTTTTTTTTTACAAAAAGCTTCTTTTAGTATTTACTAGACATCATTATGAATATACCATAAAAAATTTATATACCTGTGAACAGTAGTTTCTCAGAAAAGGTACATCGAACATCAAAATTTACATTTTGGGATAAATTGATTTTAATGTATACAGTGAGACTTCTAATTGGCTAGGAAATAAAAAAAAATAAAAGGCTCAATTTACAATAAAAGATACATGTGTTGGTTTCTATTAGACGTTAAACTTTTAATCAAAAACGAAGTACTTTGCTTACATTTTTCGCCTTTCAAATGGGCGTGGCCCAGTTTCAACGAATATTTAAAAATAGGTTTTAAGGGCTTCCAATTACCCTAGAGGTTAAAGTACGGTATTTTTAGAAAGGTTAAAATATATACAATTTAAAAATGTTAAAATTTCAAATTGTCAAAAAAATAAGATTTTAGCTTTCCAACACCTCTTAAAAACTTAAAATGTATTTTGAAATGTGAGATAGAAACCATGTAAGTAGCAAAAAAATTATAAATACAAAATAGAAACATCTATATTGTGTAATAAATAGATAAAAATCCTTAGGGTAATCAAACATATCTGTAACGAATGAATGAGAAAAGAGAGATTAAAAGGTCATTAAGGAAACATTAAATAATCGAGTAAACTACGAAGTACGCGGTGTGTTAGACAGTGTAAGACATATTTGGGTGCATTTTCTACGAGTAGTAGATGACTAGGTGTCAGATGAATATGACCTAATTAAAGGCGAGTCAACTTATTAAACTACTGATGGTGTTTCAATAATTGGTTGAGGTCAATTAGTCATGGTTACGAACTCACAGACGATAATTTTCAATCTTTGGTTCGAGTTCTAATAATCTCGAAGATGAACTGCCTAAACAACTGTATAAATTTTAAGTATGTAGAGGTTCAAATTTCTCACGTTGAGAGAGCGGGGGTTCAGCTTAGGTGTCGTTTTCATTACTTGATCAAAATTCAAAGTCAAGAGGTCTGTCACCAATATTCAATTCTATGTTATCAAACTCATCCGAAATAAGCTAAAGATTAGAAGAGTTTGGGGTCAAACTCTAATACTATGTTACAGGTCAAATTCAATTCACCCAAACCTAGTTTAGGTTTCAAACCCATTCAAGTTACGATGCACCATTCTCAGATAATCATTATTCGATTGTTTTTTATTCCCATTGCTTCAAATATTAAAAATTATCAACAATTCCCTTACCGCTTCTGTATGAGAGCTGATGTCATTCTACATGAAAAAAAATCTGGTTATTCTCTAAATTAAAACCTTTCATTAGGATTGCTTCTTCAATCCATGACCAATCAGATGAGGTTGGGTCACTTTTTGTAGCATTGGATTAACTATCTAAAGAAGGGTGAATTTATAAAAGGAATCAGCTTCATTCCAGTATTGGACCACTTATGTAATATTGAGTGGGAAAAATTAAGAGTAAAAAGTACTAACAGGAAGTGGTAGTGTCATTTAAGTAGCTATATAACCTAAGTTTTATGAGAAAAGTTTTTGTTCTATTCTGTTTTTGTTTTGTTTGCTGATTGTTCTTTTTTTACTTTTTTTGTCTTTGATTTTGTTTTAAATGAATTTATATGGAGAATTTTGATTGTACCTGATGTCTTTGTAAGTAGATTTAAATATTATTTTTTTCTTTCCCTTATATTGTATGCTTTTGAGCTTCATATATTTTGCATTACAATGTATTTTACAATTACTTAATTCCAATTGTAAGAAGTTTGTTAATATTTTTCCTAATTTAGATCTGCGTGTTTAAACTTGCTTATAAGTTATATAAATTTGCTCTTGAGTATTTCTGTATTGTAAAAAATGCAATCAATAAGATTTTTGTTCAATAAAGACAGAATGCAAGTATATTTGTTTCCCGGGAGACCGGTTTGTAGCTCTAAAATCTTTTGGGTAAGCTCGGGTCCTTTGGGCATTCCACTAATACCCCTCTCGCTGCTGAGACGTTTATAAAAAAAGAGACAATAGAGAGTCAATAATTGGCTTCATTGAGTGGAAACAGTTCTGTGCCCTTCTTTTCTGAGAAAAGTTTAATGGAATTGATCCTCATGAAATGATTACTGATCCCCGGAATATCCAAGTGATTCTTTTCTATTTTTGGCCCTCATTTTTCTTTTCCCTTCTTCTCTTTCTTTTTTATGTCTAGATTTCAGATACATATGTATTTAAAAATGTTCCATATAATAAGTATATATATATATATATATATATATATATATATATATATATATATATATATATATTATATATATATATATTATATATATATATATTATATATATATATACTATATATATATATATATATATATATATATATATATATACATATATATATATATATATATATATATATATATAATTATGTTTATATTTTCTTTGAGTTCAATTATTTGGGTTTTTTATTATCTAGCAATACTCTTTTAATATGTCGATATCAAATAATTTTCCCTAATACTGCTGCGTTACCAATTCCCCTGTGCATCATCCAATAAGGGGGATTGGTGGGCTGGGAATACTTTTACATTCCCTTAGGCCAGTGCTTCTCAAACTTTCAATACTGGCGCCCCCCTTAACAATCACAATTTTTATCGCGCCCCCTTATACATTAATAATCTACTGAATGCAATAATAATGCACATTTTTTTACGCTAAAGCAATAATCTTAATTATATACCATACAAATTCATGACATAAGTATTAAATTTTGTATATGTTGCTTTTAAGCAAAAAAAAAATATTAAGTAATAGGATAATTATTATGTTATTTTCCTTTCTCTAATTTTTAAATTGGAACATATTGCAAAATGCGATGGCTAGAAGACAAAATATAGATATCACCTTTTTTAGAAAGAACTCAGTGGGTCAATTTCTAATCATAAGCATTCCTTTGAAAAATTTGCTGTGTAAGACAAGCCCATGGAAATAATACTTATTAAACTTGTTCTTAATTTAGCATTAATTAATTAGTTATAAAATACTCTGTGCAGCACTGATACATTAAAAGTATATATTACCCGCTCTTTGCACGAGTTCATTTATAAGAAAATAAAACATTATTGATATAATAGCTGAATTTTAAGGAGAGTAAAGCCAAATGCGCAACAATGTTTACAAAAATGTAAAATGATTTTTTTAAATCGTTGCTCAATTATAATTAGTTTTAAGTGAACTGTAATTTTAAACCTCACAGAATTAGCATTTAGAATTGATGTTGAATAATGAACAATAATATCAAATTCCGATGAGAAATAATTGTATTATTTTTAATATTTAAAGTGAAAAAAGACTTCAACATGTTTTAAACCTGGAGCAGGCACGCTCTCGATACTAATGGTCGAGTGGGGTTATTGAGCCACCCCAATCTTTTTTTTTTTTTATAATTATTTTTATAGTACACAATAAAAATCAGTGAATAATTTAATTAAGAGAAAATATACTCACCTACTTTCAAGAACACAGAAAATATTTCGGAAAAAAAGTTATCATACCGGGAACTCAGTCAAAACAAGTACCTTAAGATTGTAAAAAACGTTTGTCACTCTCAAAAAGAGGGAGATAGGTGACAAATATATTTTAGTTCACACGTTAAGACTGTCAAACAGGAGGATAGTGTCAGAGCCATTGGTAACAATTAAACAGTTTTGCCAGAATTACCGATTTCGTGCATGTGCTTGGCGTGACATCTCCGGAATAAAAGGGTATTCATTACAATATGGATGTTCAAAAAAATTATGTAAAATGTTTTTCATTATGCTTTTTTATATGTTTGGGAATAACTCATAGAAATAAATCTTGGCCAAGTAATCCTTCAAAGAGCTATCTGTGCTTTTTCAAAAATCATAAAAATATTTTACCAGAAATAGTTTATTTGCAACTTCCTAAATGAAAAAACAAATACACATAAGAGCAGGGATGTAACTAACCGTACAAGTAAGTTCGAAGGTCAAACCGCAGCAACTACATGCTGCCTACAGCTGATGACTATAATATAACAGTGATGAATATTTTATCTTCCTAAATTTTTTTTCGATTATGGGTCTGGGTTTTGTTTTTCTCATTTTGGTTTGAAAAGAAACCGTAATAAAAGTAGAAGTTTTTAATTTTTTTTAATCAGTGTAAATGTGTATTTTTTTATTATGTCAGAAAGTATTTTGTTTTACTTCATTCCAGTAAATAAATTTTTTTAATCTTTTATTTTCGATAGTCACAGCGAGGTTAGGCCCATGCTTCTCTGTAAAAAGGAAGTAAGATTAAGTGCACTTTGGTCAAATGGTTGAGAAGTCACAGCGAGGTTTCTTCGAAATCTACGAAGAAACATTTCCTTAAGGTTAGAGTTGGAGATAAGGGATATCCGGATTTTCCCTTTAAATTTTTGCCCTGATTCTGCGATGTTATATCCTAAGTGCATGCTAGGTAATAGCCGCAACTGACGATTGTTGAACTGATGGAAAAAATCCCAACACTTTGAAAGACTTGTATTAGATAAGCGAAATTTGGTAGGCGTTTTTATTATTTATTTTATTTATCAAATGTCAGGCCATTGACTATCAGGTCATTAGACAACGATTTCTCCAATATTTCTTCACAATACGGTCCAAATTCTTAAGTGCAGAGCCCACGTCTAGATGAGAAGCATCCAAGATTTGTCCAGAAGCACATAGAACACTAAAGGGGGAGTCAGTCAGATTAAAACGAAACAAATCAGCACAAAGGCAGTCTTTTCTAGTAAATAATCTTAATTCAGACACAGCAGTAGCATTTGGAGAGTCCAAGACACAGTTAGGTTTTATTAGCACACTCCATGATTTACTTTTGGCAGCGCTGGTAGCGGCATCTCGAAAGCATTTTTTAAAAATCCTATTGATTTCAAGTTTTGCTTAGGGATGCGACAGGTCTGTAGTAGAACTTTGAAGGATATCCGTGCCTCTTTTTGCTAAAAGGTCCACCATTTCATTTCCCCAAAGGCGACAATGGGAAGGCATCCACTGGAAGACCACCGTTGTTGGAATTCTGCTTGGCAGCTCTCTGCAATCCTGGACTCGGGCACTTTTGTCTTGGTTACTTGCCAAGGTCTGAATGGCAGAACTTAAATCAGATAATATTACAGCATTATCAGGAGTGGAGGGACGGGCAGGAAGCTAATGAAGGGCTAAATGAATGGCCTCGATTTCCCCGTCTTAATGAGTTGTATGAGTGCCGACATGAGAGTAGCAGGAAAAAAGATCACAAAAAAACTCGAGCACCTGCACCCTGGGTGAAATCTAAAAGTGAACTATACCTGTGTAGATCTGAAGCCACTCATCAGGGGGATAGTGGACATTAATGGTTTCCAAATTGATGGTACGAAGATCACGTGTTTATATATCTGACAGTTGACTTCGATTGAAATTTCGTGTTTAAGTGTGGTGCTAGTATCACTGCTCGGAACTTGCGGGTTGCTTTAAATGCGTGCTGTAAAGTTCATGAGCGTTATTTGTTTGTAAAATATGTCGTATTGAGTTGAAGTTAGCCAAAAATGCATTTAAGAAGACGAAGAAGCTATCTTACTCAGTTTGAACGATGTTGTGTAATAGGTCTACGAGAAGGTGGATTTTTTTTCTACATTATCGCAAAAAGACGTGACCGGAATGGACTCAGTATTGTTCCAGAAGACCGGGTTAAGGGCGGCCACGTGGCACTACTGAGAGGGAAGACCACAGTTTTCGTCGTACGGCTGTGGCGCATCGTAATGCGTCTTCGGCAGAAATTCGAGGTGCAGGTGGTAAAATATTTGAATGTTAATAATATTTAAATATTAGTACATTCTCCAGATAAAAGTATTTAATTTTTTTTAGTAATAGTTTTACTCATATAAGTTTATTACTTTTTTCTCTGCTTTGAAGTTATTCAAAAAAATTGCTGAAATTTCATTTATAATTGTGATTTTTTTGTAAATTTTAGATAATTTTTAATATTGTTGTCACAGTTAAATGTTAGAATTTATTGGTTTTGATTCTTAAAATGCATTTGTAATGTTTTATTATGCTATTTTTTAAAAAGTACTCCGAACGCGTGATCGAATATCTTACAATTTCAAAATTTGGGGCAAACTAACAATAAAATAAGCTCAAAGGAATTTTACTTACCTGTAATACGCTATGTTAAATAGTTTATGATGTCAATAACATATGTGCGACAAAGGCAACATAATGTTTATTGAGCAATTAATTATAAGAGTATGTTTAATGAGAAATTTATGTTTCAGAATTTTATCTTTTCCCCCTCATTATATTTACTAATTTAAAAAAAAATTGGCGGCACACAGAAGAATCACCGCAAGATTGGAGTGTAAAGTCTGCTTTTATGCATTACATAAAAACCTAGCACAAATTGAAAACGATATAGAGTAAATTCAGTTTTCTATTTAAATTTGAGTTTCATTAATAAACCTTTATGTTTTAATTAAATTTCAAGCTTTACATATTTTTCGATTTTGTGTGTGTGTTTCATATTAACTTTAATCAAGAGAATTATTTTTGCATATACAGATAAACTTTTACTGCGACTTTAATGAGTTATATACTTTTTAGTTATACCTGACTTTTATCACATTGTTTTAAAATCTTTTGATATTTTCAATCTGCTTAAGAATATTTTAGGTATTATAAGGAATTGTATGGCGCAGCACAGCCTCTGATTTAGATCTTCCGTCATTACACTCCATATACCACTCATTTATTGTATGTAAAAAAAGTTATTATACTACTTAATAATTTCCATCAGTTCATTACTTGTAAGTAATTTATTTAAAGGCACGGAGTATTCGTTATGAAGAATTTTAGATTTCATTCAATTTTCCTTTCTAAATATTGGAGCTTCAAAAAATTGCAAGTTTGGAAAAAAGCAGCATAAATAGTCTTTCTCAAATCTACTCTTTTTTTTTCAGTTGAAGTATGTATATTCTCCGCAAGGATAAAAACCGATGGAAGACGTACTTAAAAAATACACTTTTGTCCCTATTCAAGAAAATTTTGTTATATACAGTAGAAAAAAATCTTGCAAAAAGTTTATTTTTTATTTCAAGAGTTATACTTTGAAACATAATAACAGTTTGGCAAAAGAGTTTCGGGTACTATATTACATTCTAGAATATATATATATATATATATATATATATATATTCTTCAAAAATAAAAGAATAAAAATTTTATATACTTTCAATCTGGCAGTTACAAAACTTTTTTAACTTGAATTATTTATGTGTGCCATAAAAATCTACTCTCCTCCAATATAAGAAATTGAGGTGTCTAAATAAAAAGAAAAATAAGAAACTAAAGAGAAGAGAAACTAAGAGAAAAATGTAAAGAATGAATGCTTATATTTAAATTTTTAATTTTATACAAAAGTAAAGCAAAATATTTCTTAAAATTATATCTATCTGCGTATACAAGGTATCCGGAAACTCATTGTCATGCAAAGTGAAAGGTGTGGTTGTATCAGTTCTGGAGAAAAAAAAATATATCTTAGTTTTGCAATGACTAGCACATTTTTGAAAATGGGAAAAACTGACACCCTCTTCACATCATCGGGTACTGTGACCACGAATTTCACAATTTTAATGTATTTTTTACTAATGCAATCCTACATAGTGAGGCTATAAATATGTCCAAAATCGATCAAAAACCTTTGCTGCTTTATTTAAAATTAACGTAATTTGTTTGAATCTCCTTTAAAAGATGGCCTTTTTATTTAAGAGGTATCCGACAACTTTTTTTTAAAAAAAATGGAGTTTTTTGTGGTTTTTAGATTTATTTAGTACTTTTTAAGAAAAAAAAAGACTAAAATGAAGAAGAGAAAAATAAATTATTACTACTAAAATGTGAATAAATGCGTAAAAATTGACACAAAAAATTACATAAATGGGGCCCACTTTGCTCAAATAGTAAATGAAGAAATCCTCAATTTTTCAATTTTGGTGTATTACTTTGCTATTCCTTTTTTGAAAAAACCTTCAAGATAAGAGATATTTTAATTGTTACAAAAACTAGAGCATTTTTTCTCAGTTATCATATGAAATTGCTTACAAAAAACGATTATATTCACATAAAGAACTGTAAATTTTGCAATAAAACAGTGATTGATAAATCTGAAGGTTAAAGCATTTATACTGTTATACAGAACATACACACAAAATTCAGTAAATTATTTAAAAAACTTTTTGAGCAATCGCTGTCCCCATTTGAGATTTTCGAGAGAAAAAAACATTTCGAGTAAAACGCATTTTAAGGTTTGACATCTTATGTAAAATTATAGCATCTGCCTCTACTGAAACGCTTGTAGTTTTTGTTCTAGTGAATGGAAAATAAAAAAACTTGGTGTTTTTACAAAGCTAATAAGATGGCCTATAAAATCAAATCATAAGAAAAATTTGTCAATTTAAAAAAAAATCATGATTTTAGGGTAGTTAGGACTGTAGACAAAGGGTATCTCGGATTTCTTCGTGGGATCCTCTCCTGAGATTCTGCGGTGCTGTCCCCTGGCTGCTCTCTAGTAGAAGCGTAGCCTAGCTGTTGTCAGTTGATCGGCACATTGACTCCCTAGAACGAATAGGCAGGTAAAGACATGCCAGGATTTCTCTATTATGGATCCAAAAGTTTCGCTCATTTGAATACGGATTGCATTCTAGAATCAAAATTTGCAAGCCCTTTGCCATTTCATCCATCCACTTCCAAAACCTGTCCTCAATGGTTTATGGAAATATATGTAAAGTAAATTAAAGTGAAACAAAACATCTTGCCTGGAGATTAAAAAATTGGTTCTACCACAGACTATGCCACATTTATCTAAAACAGAACATATATGTTACTGAATCTTTTCCAATTCCCTCTAACAAAAGTAATTATACTATTGGGATTAATCTGATTTTACTTGTCACAAAACACTATATATACACACACATTTATCAATGTTTTACAATATAGAACAGAAAACAAATTTTACATATACAAAATATTTACAATTTTTCAGAAAAGAATATTTTTGTAGCAGAAAAAATTCAAAACTAACTATTCCTAATGGCATTTTTTAACATTTCACTTTACAAAAAAAACCTTATTCAATTAGTTATTATAGTAACTAATAGTAAGTAAATTAAAATAAAAATAATAAATTAATTTGTTAAAAAAATGAAGTTATTATTAAAACTTGTGAACATATTTTGTACATTTTGAAAATAGGTATAATAAATTTTATTGAAGTTAAAATTAATTATAAAATAATATGACATCTTCATACTTTTAAAAATCAAGCAAACAATAGAATAAATTTCAGCTATAATAATAAATAGTGATAAAACGAAATCTGACTATTTAAATGACAATAAAGTTCATTTTCTTCAAAAATTAGTGACTTTTCCACAAGAAAGTATGACAAATAGAAAAGTCGGATGTTTCTTCAATTAGTTTCTGCTGCAATAAATGATAGTATTTAGAAAAATTGCATAAATTATATTATTTAGTATAATTCAAAATGCATACATTAGTATTGTTAATTTAATATCAAACATGCCACTACAGTTTATGATACATTAATTTTTTACCACACTACAAATTCCTCCACTAAAATAAATCTTATTCATCGAAAAGAAATTTTGTAAGCTATTGCCTACTTTTATTAAATAACTTTACTTTTCTGTAAGTCCTTCATTATACATAAATTTTCATACAATAAAGGGGATTATGCACAGTTTATAATTTAATGAGAAATCACAGTACATTTTCAAGTTTGATTCATTGTACACATTAAACAATGATAATTACTTTAATACATAAATATCCATGATTTTGCAAGTTAATTCTTTTTAATCATTTTTAATTAGGTGTAATAATTTATATCTTCTCTTATATATGTGCAAAAGATGTGAATGTCATCTTTATTCTTTTTATGAAAAATACACATACATTTTACACAACCGGAGCTATTTTTTTACATATTTCTAATTAAATATTTGTGAGCACAATAGACAAGGGGCCATGGTCACAAATTCATAGCCATCGAGTTTGGTGCCTCTGAAAACCTGAAATCTGTCATCGTTAAAAGTTCACAGGTTGATGTGCTGTGGCAATTTAGAATGAGTTACTAATTCAGCTGTGTTGTCCTTGATATTTGACAGATGTTCAAATGATGAAGATAATTGTAAATAGACCTCACATTGCTTTAAGATGCAACATTAATTATGAATCAAATCAAACCAACTGAATTTCTAACTCTTTTTACGACCATGTTATTTGCATTCCTGGATAACAGAAAAATTAACTTTTACATTTTAAAAGTGTATTTGGAAAAGAAATTTTGTTCAATTATTGATTCTTTTACTCAACATTTCATAATGTGATTCATATTAGAGTTCATTTATGTAATAAAACACAAATCACTATCAGAAAAATCTATTCAGAATAATACGGAAAGTTTAAATTAAAAAATAAATAAAGACAAAAAAAAATCCCTGTACACTTACCTTGAGTTCCTGATAAAACACCAGTATCATAATCGTCGTTGCAATCGTATCTCTACGGCAATGTTTCAATGAGGGCACTCATAGCGGCCAGCAATTCATCTAACGATGTGGTCAGTAACTTTTTGGTTCTTCCACCAGTTTTGAAAGTTTAGACATTTTAAAGCTTCTTCGTTTTTGCGATTTTTTATTTTGCAGCTCTTGTCGACTTCGTTTGGAAAGGCTGCCTGGATTGAAATGAGTAGTCAAGCAATCCCGTGCTTTTTCTTTTTTCTTATTGTAAACTACGCTGCTTATCTTGCAATGAATAACATCTTGTATTTTTCAATAAGATTCCACTAGAGAAAATTTACTTTTATTTGACGTACTAGACATGAGAAGAAAAAAAGTAGTCGTGAATCGAAAGTCTTGCTCCGAGATACATGTAAACTATATACCACGGGATTATCAGTGTCCAATCACAACGAGTTTAACATCTCGCTAACGCATAACTCTCGGATCCGGTAATCGTCAGTTCGAGAATAAGAAAAGGGAATTACTCAAGAGTTATCGTCAAGAGGGGTTACCCAATCCGTGAGTTTTCCTTTTCAATAACTCGCGATTGAGAATACCACCGTTAGTGGTATAATGACGATTAAAATTATGATTTTTAAATATAACGTTTTCCTTACAAATCAAACAAATTGTTGCTCCCTATCAGTTTTTCTCAAAGAAATAACCAAGTTCCCAATCGTCTTGAAGCAACATATGTTCTTTACATATTGTTCATTTGGACGGAATGATGGTTCATTAAGAATTAGTTTCACCCGTAAAAGCGTCGCTATTCCACTGTTATTTGTTATCAATAATACTTACAATAACAAAAAGAAAAAACTTATCTCGCCATTCGTACCAGCACGACATCGATTGCAAAATTGATATATGCGATTGCTTGATTGACAGAATTTAATGCATTTTTTAAATAGTTGAGTTTGTTAGGGCAATAGGCAGTGACCGGGCCACTCGGAAAGGTTCGGTGGGCAACATGCAGCTCGCGGGCTGCAGATTGAGTATCGCTGGTTTATTGAAAAAAGCGCTTCGCAACTTCTAGGGCTTTCCAGACAATCACACACAGATCAAAATATAACAAAAAACTAACTCACCTCCATCCCATTCGATGCCAAAAGCATTTTTCTCGATCCTTATAAGGCTGTAACTGTGAAACGTGTTCAAGGCAAAATGCGTGCTTGATTTGATAAGGATGAAGGAAATAAGCGATAAATTCAACACGGGATGGTACAGGCAGTATCAGGTATACTATAAGATCGTTGAGAGATAGTTGGTAGGGCATGGACTATGGAAGAGGCGGAAGACAACAGATGTGCCTGAGTTGATGAGGACAATGCACATCATGTCACTCTTTTCCCTTCAAACGTTTAAACCTCATCTGATATGGTCGAAGAAATCTCCCACCAAATGATTTTAATTGGATTTTTGTATACTTAATGTTTCATATTTTACCCTTTACCTTTTACAGTATTTTATCCATCACCTTTCTTACATTTTAAACATTTTGAGCATACTTAGCGAATGGTTGGCGTAGCTTATACGAAATTAGCTCTTGCACTTTTACCCTTAACCATCACTAGCTCACTCCCTTACCATTTCTCTGAAAACAATTACTTGGTTTAATTCAGATAAAATACTTTAAAGATGGATACACAAATTTGATGCAATGTAGTAGATATTAAAAAGATTTAAAATGGAAATTAAAACTAAAAATAGATATTTTATCAGGAAAAACTGTAATCGTATCCTTAAGTTTGAACGAAATGAAAATTGTATTGAGTTGTGAGAGAATGATTAGGATGAATCGGTCGTCATGGTGATCAGCTGGCACTCTCTTTCTTTCTTCCGGATCTGTCGACCAGCTGTTTTGCGTAATGATCTTTGAAAAATAAGGGAAGAATCCGATAAAGCTATTTAGCGGTTTCTGGATTCCGATAAAAAATAAGAATTGTTTTCCGGATTGATTATCTAAATGGATCAGCGTTCGATGATGCCCGGAAGTGACTCTTCCAGCCATTTGTTTCAATTGAAACTGCTGAAAAAATTATCAATCGTTTCAATGGAACTTCATATGCTATTTTTTTAGGTTGATGAGGAATAGAGCAAGATGAGTTACCTCAGCCTTTTGATAGAAAATAAAACATTGTTATCAATCCTATTTTTCCATATTATTTCCAAAAGATTCTACCAAGTATCATCTGAAGATTAGTGATGTATTTTTTAAAACTATATATCATTTTAATGTGTTTATTAACTCTTTATCTACCGCATTATGATTTACTGCAGTTTTTTTCATACAATATTTTTTTTCGGTATCGCTACATTGAAAATTAAGGGATACACATTGTTACGTCATCAGCGCACTGTAGCGCCATCTGTAAAAAATATGTAAAAGTAGACATTGTCTAGCTGTACCCCAAGAAAAGCGGGTGCACGAATAAAGTAGGCTTAGCGTTGTGAAAAAGACTGAACCTCATAAACTCAAAACATTTGTCAGCAACAGGGTGGCGGAGATACAAGCACTTTCAAAGGACTATCATTGGAAACATGTGTACCCCAACAAAAGCGGGTGCACGAATAAAGTAGGCTTAGCGTTGCGAAAAAGACTGATTTTTTATTCTTTAGCCAGTTTTACAGTCCACACAAATATTGACGAAACATTGCTCCGGCTAAGTCAAAACCGCCACTTCTGGCTGACCTTCAAACCGAGTAGGATTCGAATTGCTCTCTATTCCCCTTTCCCCTAAAGTGTGATTTTTAACTGCAGAGCAAAGTTCAGCAGAATCGTGAAGCAATGAATTATGTAATCCCTTGCAACCACTAACTGTGCATTTGTATTTAGACATGCAGGCACCAGAATGAAGTCTGAGGCAATTTATACAGAATTTTCTAATTTCAAAAATCAATTTATTAATTTAATAATAAGTAATAATGAGCAATTGAATGATTCGCAAAAACTATACTATCTTCGAGCATCTCTAAAAGTAGAAGCAAAGCTATTGGAGTCGCCTAGCGATAGTTTCGATTCTCTCTTTAAAGCATTAGAAGATCGTTACGAAAACAAACGGCAGTTGATAGATTCTCATGTCCTTGAGATAATTAATTATGAAAAAATTTATAGCGAATCAGCCAAAGAACTGCGCGCTTTAATGGATTGTATCAATAGAAACATTAGAGCACTTAAAGTTTTGAAATATGAGTAGAATGATCTATCAGGTATAATTTTAATAAATATAATTCTTCAAAAAATTGACAAAGAATCTAGAAAGCAATTCGAACTTTCGTTGAAAACAGCAGAAGTTCCAACATTTGATTCTATTATGAAATTTTTAGAAAAGAGAGAAGTGCCGTGTTAGAAAACATTACTTGCATTCCTAGTACTAAAATGATCCATAAAAATACTGCAATGTCAACTAAAACCAAATCGCTGGTAGTTAATAGTGAAAAAATAACTGTTAAACCTTGTATTCTATGTCGAAATTATCATCCTCTTTATAAATGTATTGCATTTCAAAATATGTCTGTGGAATGCAGAAAGAAATTTGTTAACAATAACAAACTTTGTATAAGTTGCCTCAGACTTCATTATGGTGCCTGCATGTCTAAATACAAATGCACAGTTAGTGGTTGCAAGGGATTACATAATTCATTGCTTCACGATTCTGCTGAACTTTGCTCTGCAGTTAAAAAATCACACTGTAGGGGAAAGGGGGATAGAGAGCAATTCGAATCCTACTCGGTTTGAAAGTCAGCCAGAAGTGGCGGTTTTGACTTATGGAAATAAATGTGTTTTATTAAATACATTCATGATTTTCGTTAAAAGTGCTGATGGATATAGAATTAAGTTAAGAGGATTATTAGATAATGCGTCTGCGATATGCGTTATGAGAGAAGACATAGCAAGAAAGTTGGGATTTAAATTTAGGTCTGCTAACCAATCTATAACAGGCATTAACGGAATTACGCAAGCCTAGAAATATTCAGCTAATATTGAAGTTTCAAATCGGGATTATACTTTTGCACGCAATGTACAATTTTCACTTTTACCTAAAATTACCGATGCGATTCCTGTATCGAAATTAAATATATCGGATTTAAATATTCCAGCTTCAATTGAGCTGGCTAATTCTAATTTCCATATGCCATGTCAAATAGATATATTGATAGGAAGTGAACTATTTTTTGAAATTTTAAATCCAGAACAATATTATTTGCAGGAGGGAAATGTAATTTTACAAAATACAAAATTTGGCTACTTAGTCACAGGTACCCTTCCTCAGTCACAACAACAAGCCAATTGTTGTTTAATAAGTGAACCAAGCTTAGATATAACAGAAAAGAAATTCTTTGAACTGGAATCACTTCCAGATGATTCTAAGGAAATAACAAAAAGTGAAGAGGAAATTTATTGTGAGGAACATTTTGTTAGCACCTATAAAAGTGATAAAACGGGAAGATTTATAGTTCGGTTACCCATAAAGGAAAATGCAGAAACATTATTAGGATATTCCAAAGAGAATGCGATTAAACGACTAAATGGTATTTGGGAAAAATTAAACAAAAACAATACAATGGGAACTTTGTATAAAGAATTTATGAATGAATATGAACTTTTAGGTCATATGGAGGAGATTAAAAATGAAACATTAGATAAGATTAACTATTACATTCCTCATCATTCCGTATACAAACCAGAGAAGACATCCACTCCATTGAGAGTTGTCTTCGATGCAAGTGCAAAAACAACAAGTGGTTTTTCTCTAAACTCCATTTTTTTACTAAACGGAGGAATTATTCTACAAGATTTCTTTTCCATAGTCAGTAGATTTAGAAAACACGAGTACGCGTTTAGTGCAGATATTAAAAAAATGTACAGGCAGATACTTGTTGATCCTAATCAAAGGGATTTACAACGAATTATGTGGAAGACTAGTGCAGATGCTCCAGTCAAGACTTACAAATTAGCTACCGTAACCTATGGGACAGTTTCTGCACCATTTTTAGCTACCAGGACCTTAAAGGCCTTAGCAGATGAAGAAAAAGCGGAATTTCCTGACGCAGCAGATGTGATTTGTAATGATAGTTATATGGATAACATTCTTTCTGGAGAGTCTACATTAGAGGGTGCTAAAAAACTCCAAACCAGATTATCTCAACTATTACAGAGAGGGGGTTTTGAGCTACACAAATGGGTGTCAAATAGCCCAGAACTGTTGAAAGATTTATCTGCATCTTCCCCTATGTGTTTGATAAGGAATTTCAGGATGCTCCAGTGAAAACATTAGGTATGCTATGGGATCCAAAGGTGGATTGTCTCACATACAAAGTAAAGATTAGTGACAAAGTCAACTTCTCAAAAAGAGACGTGCTTTCAGAAATTGCAAGGCTGTATGACCCTTTGTGTCTGATAGGACCCATTGTTACGAAGGCTAAGATATTCATCCAAGAACTTTGGAAAATAAAATTAGATTGGAGTGAACAGCTACCACCAGATGCAATGGATGAGTGGATGAACTTCTACCAAAAATTATCGAAAGTAAATAACTTCAAAATCCCAAGGTGCATTCTATTTCCTGCAACAATACGGATTGAAATACATGGCTTTTCCGATGCATCAGAACGTGCCTATGCTGCTGTTGTCTACATAAAATGTTTCAACGAATCTGGACAATCTCAAACTAGATTATTATGCAGCAAGTCCAGAGTGGCTCCTTTGAAAACACTCACCATACCGAGGTTAGAACTTTCTGCAGCTTTACTACTATCGAGATTAGTCAAAAAGGTTGTGCCAATTCTACAATTACCTATTCATAATATTTGGATGTGGACGGACTCAACGATTGCTTTAGCGTTGCTTAACTCAAAACATTTGTCAGCAACAGGGTGGCGGAGATACAAGCACTTTCAAAGGACTATCATTGGAAACATGTGAGCTCCAAGGACAATCCTGCCGACTTAATTTCTAGAGGCTGCAATGTAGATGAACTTTTAAAGAACGAAATGTGGTTCTCGGGTCCATATTTGCAAACTGATGAATACGAGGACAATCAGCTTTTTCCTGATCCTTCCTACAGAGATGAACTAAAATGTGCTGTGACTCTTTCAATGACTGAGTGTTCTTCAAATTTTTATGATTAACTCTTTAATGTTACAAATAATTTCATAAAATTAATTAGAATTTTTAGCTTTATTTTTAGGTTCATTAATAACATCAAAGCTAAGGAGTCTTGTAATAAGGAGAAGTATCTAACTGCAGACGAGATAAAGAGGAGTACGGAATTTTTAGCTAAAATAGCACAATTGAGTTTAAAGCAGAAATCGATGCCTTGAAAAAAGGTAAAGGTGTTTCAAAAACAAGTAAGTTAATGGCTTTAGATCCTTTCTTAGATGAGAATTCTTTACTCAGAGTTGGTGGAAGGCTTAGTAATGCTGATTTACCATTTGAAGCAAAACATCAAATAATTATACCTAGTAAACTTACATTTACTAAATTACTTTTTGAGCATATGCATAAGAAGTGTTTTCATATTGGTGCTCAGGGTTTAGTACATAAAATTAAAATGAAGTTTTGGCCCATTAATGGCAAGGGTATTGCACGAAAAACAGTTCATGATTGCATTGCATGCTTTAGACAGAAGCCTACTGGGGTAGATCAATTAATGGGAAATCTACCTTCAGAGAGAGTAACTCCAAGGGCGCCATTTTTAAACTTTGGGGTGGATTTTTGCGGACCTTTTCAAATAAAATTTAAATTCAGAGAAAGGGGATATTTTCAAAAGTTTATGTTGCGATTTTGTATGCTTGGCTACAAAGGCTATTCGTTTAGAGGTAGTGACTGATTTAACAACTGAGGCATTTATTGCAGCTTTGAAGAGGCTATGGGCCCGTAGAGGCCGCATTTCTACATTAATGTCCGATAACGCAACTAATTTTAAAGGCGCAGCTGCAGAATTAAATCGTTTCATAAAATTAATTTGTAACAAAAACGAGACATTAGCAAATTATTTTGCTTCAGAAGCTATCCAGTGGAAATTTAGCCCACCTCGTTCTCCTAATTTCGGGGGCTTGTGGGAGGCAGGGGTAAAATCATTCAAACACCATCTCTATAGAACTTTAGTTAATAGTAAAATAACTTTCGAAGAATTCGAGACAATAATAATTCAAATTGAAGGTATACTTAATTCACGTCCATTAGTACCATTGTCAGATAATATCAATGAATATGAAGTTTTAACTCCTGGACACTTTATAAATGGTCGACCTATCAGTGCAATACCTGAGCCCGCAATTTTAGACATTTCAGATAATAGACTATCTAGGTGGCAGTATACAACAAAGTGTGTACAAACTATTTGGAAATGGTGGAAAAATGATTATCTTAATCATTTACAGCAGAGAAACAAGTGGCAGTTCGAGAAAAATAATGTTGCCGTAGGGTGTTTAGTGCTTTTAAAGGAAAATGATTTGCCTCCCTGCAAATGGGCAATGGCAAGAATCTTGGAGGTTATTTATGGAACTGATGGTAAGGTCAGAGTCGTTAAACTAAAAACTGCCACGGGGGTTCTCACACGTTCTATCTCAAAAATATGTATCTTACCAATAGAAAATAATAATATAAATTAAATTGTAATGTGAAGTATATTATATTCTTAGAATATTGTATTTTTCTATTTTTGAATATTGTAATTTTTTTTATTTTAGAATGTTGAATTTATTTGTATTTAATTCATTTAGGCATTTGTAAACTGTATATAGCAAATTGCATTTTTTAAATATATTTTTTGAAATATTGTATATTTCAACGCCGGGTGGAATGTTACATCATCAGCGCACTGTAGCGCCATCTGTAAAAAATTTGTAAAAGTAGACATTGTCTAGCTGTACCCCAACAAAAGCGGGTGCACGAATAAAGTAGGCTTAGCGTTGCGAAAAAGACTGATTTTTTATTCTTTAGCCAGTTTTACAGTCCACACAAATATTGACGAAGCACACATAAACAAAATACTCAACTTTGGGAAATTTAATCCATTATGAGCTAATTAATAAATTAAAGATATTCAACTGTAAAATAGTTATGTACACTGTTCACTTAAAATAAATAGTTAAATCGTTTTCTAAGGTCTTCATTAGCATACAAAAAATAGACATTTACCTTTCGATATTAACTACTTTTTCGGAACAAAAATGACAGTCTTCTTAATACGATCAAAATGTCTGCTGAAAACGCAATTTCTGCTATAAAACTATTCACCTTCCCCGCTAAAATACTCCTCGTGGAACCCATGCTGCCATATATCTTGAAAGAGTGGATTTAAAATAATATTCCTGCAAAGTATCTTCAGAATATTCGTAAAAATGGTTATTCTATGTAATTTTAAGGGGGTAGGTTCATGAAACAGGATCTGTATCTCATTAATGTTAAAAATAGGTATTTTTAAGGAACATTTATATACATTCTATTGAATAGCAATTTCCAATTTTTTTACTGAGTATTTGTTGAACCATAATATATACTTTAATCAGAGCTTTTATGGATAGGATGTCTAGTTATTTTTTTAAAAAAAATATTTTTTGCACATATCTGGTTTTTTTTTCAAAACCAGTGAAATTTCATTATGTTTAATGCTATAAATTAAGTTAGAATAAGTTTTTTTAAAAAAAATCACTTGTTTAAAATATGTATTAGAGTGTAATTATTAAATATGCAAAGTTATAAGCTGTTAAATGCAGTAGTTAAGGAAAAAATGTTCCTTGAATGGTAAAAATGTTAGTTTTGAGAAAAATGAATTTTAGTAAAATACTTACTTGTAATTAATGCATAGCAGCTTCATAGCTTGGAATTTTCTTCCTACTTCTAAAGTATCCTCTAATATACATTTCTTATGCCTTTTTTTCACCTTTGCTTCTTTAGAATTTTGTAAAATGTCATAATTTGCTTTTCGTAGTCTCTCGCGATCAGCTGTTTTCATTGCTCGAGCTGTGTAAAAACCTAGTAATATATACATAATTTTGCATGAACATGACATTTAGTGATATTACCTTGATTGTAGGAGGCAATAGATTCCAGTATTCCAGTTTTTAATGTGCCCAATTGCACAAAAATGTTTTTCGGTATCCGAGATCCTATTATGCAATTTACACTTTCGTTACAGTTTTGTGTCTTACCATCTAAGCATTTGGCAAGGAGTTTAGTTGTTGCTAATTCCCTGTACACACTTTTTTGATGCAATTGAGTACTTCTGATGGCAAGGTGTTCTTGTGTTTATATACTTCACCTGTTGTAATTGCTCGGTTATATTCACACCAGGTATCTTCGTTTGTTGGGCACAGACCATGTTGTGGATATGCATCAATAGATAGATGCTTTATGAAAATATGTAGCCCAAATGGTTCTCTCCATTGAATTAATACTGTCGGTATATTGAATTAATACTATTAATACTATCGGTATTGTTTCTGATAGCCAATCCATAATAACGCTGTAATTTATCAATTTCAGCGTCTGCAAGTCTACCGTGATCATCCAATGTTTTTTGTCACTTAATTTCTTACCTTTCATTTTTATTTTTAAAGCTCGTAGTCGAGTCCCTATCCATTTCTCGACATAGCCAACACAATCCAGTTTTTCAATACCTATATCTCCATACGACTACATCTCTTTAACTGTTTTATACGCTTTGGCGTCACCATCGCCCAAAAATTCAGTATATTGCAGACTATGCAAACTTTCAGAGCATTGGAAGATTTCGATGGCTCCTGAAACTTCCATACTTCCACTATTTCCAAAATGATTCACCTTACAGTTCTCATTGTGTATTTTGTTGGGGCACTTACAAAATCTTGATAAAATTGAAGCATCAAGCACTTTGCCGGTATAAAAACTTGTTACAATGACAGCACCAATCAAAGACGTATGCCCATGCTTTTGCCAAGTACCATCAATAGCAACTGGTATATCAGAATGTCCCCTGAAATCTTTGGCTTCTTTAGCTGCAATTTGCATACTAACCGTAGCCACAGTCTCTACGGCTGAATCTAATCCTGATTCCTTTTTATTAAATCTTTGCGATGGAGTTGGTAAATTCATAACTCCACACAAAACTTTAGCAGAAGACTTAACTTTTACCAATACATCTCATTGCAAATGAAAGCCTAGTATTGACTTCATAATACTTAGACTCTTTTCAATTACATTAAACCATATATATCAGTATTTAGAAATGGTTGGCTGAATCCACAAGTTCCGCAAGAAACAGAAAATTCTGTGGCCAAGCCTTGAACTTTTCTTAAAAACTTAATGATATTATTTTTGCATTTTTTACATACAGCAGATACTTTTATAGCTTCAGACAATAAAGTCTTATTTAAAATTTCATTTTTATTTCCATTTTCCCCAAGAAAATTGCTGTAATCCATACAGGATTTCAGTTTCTTGGCTGAAGCAGAAATATTCAACATTCAAACATTTACATTAATGGATTCACTTACCTTCAACTGTGAATGCAAACAAAAGCTGTTATTCTTTTCTTAAAAATTCTTGCTTTATAACGTGGCATTATGAGAAAAAATCGTTTAAAAAGTAAAAATTACCAGGAAATATATGACAAATCTTTAAATATTAGTAAATGTAGCTATAGTGAGTGAGTGAGTGAATGTTGGGTTTTATGGCGCAAGAGCAAATGTAGCTATAAGAAAAGCTACTTAAAGACTCAAAATTCAACGCAAACAGCACGTTTCAAATAGTAAACAAGCGTTTGCTTCACTTCATTTCTTCTACAAGACGTTGCCGTTCAAAGTATTTTAAATAATAATGAAAAAATAGTGAAATTGGGGGCTTACAATGCAGAAAAAAAGTTTGTTTACATATGAGTGGGTGTGGCAGGTGGACTCTGACAGGTAGTAAAACATTTTCAAAAAATTATTAAAAATACTTTCACTGCACGTAGAAGGATAATTTTTGCACCATTAGAAGCGTAAAAGTTCATATTTTATAAAAGTGGAAACAATGAAAAATGAGTTTTTGGGTCGAAATTCTGAACCTAGCCTCTTAAAGCGAGTAAAGTTTTACATTAACTTTAAGGTGAAGAAAAATTAATGCTAAAACAGCATAAGAAAAAATCACCCAAAGGTTTGTTTGTAAATGTAAAAAAAGTTCTAGTTTGTAAATATAAATAATTTTAAATTTTTTTTGTTGGAAGTTGGCTAAATTTTAATAGAGAAAAATAAAACTAATTTTCAATCTAGATTGTAATTAATAATGCAAAACAGAAGTAGGAGTACACAATATTTAGCAGAATTTTTCAAAAGCTGCTTAATTTTATATATATACGTCAAACTAACATAATAAATTTCCTCTATTGCTTAAAAAACACTTAACTTTGAATTGAACAATCTCGAGATATATATAGGAACATTCTAAACTTTTATTGAAGCTTAATTGTCTCACGTGCCGAAGCTTTAAAAAAAGAAAAGAAATGAAGACGATCATACTTCTTAGCAAAATATTTATATTTTAGGTCGGAGGAAAAAATGAATCATTTACAAAAAGATGAAATAGAATAATATGCTCATCAATCAAAACATCAAAATAGTCTGAAAAGTAATTATCAATAATAAAAACCATTCCGAGTTATAACTATCCAGTTTTTTAATTCTGATTTATTATTGTATTCATTATTTTTGTTGAGCAATAAAATGAATGACCAATACGCTATCGATAATCATTAACTGTTGGTTGTCATTCTATTAAATTCACCCCTGCACTTTATGATAATTAATTCGCAATTAATGATTGAATGCTTTGAAATTAAGGATTCTGAAATATTTTACAGTGGATCAGGAAGCGTTTCGTTAGTATTTTAATTTATTTAAGAAGTAAACAAAAAGAATTTCATAATAATTTAAAAAGAAATAATTACAACTTTATCTCTTTGGATTAAATAATTACTTTAATCAGTTTATATTAATTGAAAAGTATCAAATTGGGAACACATTTGTCTTTCAACCCTAAATGACAAATTACATTTCGGCGAAATGAAATAAAGATTAAGGAACCAAGTTTGATTAAATTTGTAATTGAGATTAATTCTAGAGAGATTGTCCATGGCGAAATTGGAACCGTCATCTCATGTTTCTGTTGAAGAAGCCAGTCCAAAAGAAATATATTCTTGATCATCTCAAAACTCATTAATCAACATTCGGAGCAATTAAGGTTGTTGATGAAATATTACCCTACATATTTTTTTTTTGTTACAATTGTTGTTGCAGTTAGTCTTGAATTTACACGGACATGGGATATTGGATATGGAAAAGTTCAAAGTTTCATATTACTAGAGTAATCATGAAACACTGTAGGTTTGCGTAGAATAATCATGTTTAATAACCATTGAAAATTATAAAATGTCTGTTCCTGCGATTTAATGGAAATACTTTCTAAAGAACTTTATTTTAAGGGGACATGGTACGATTTTCGCAAAAATTTTTAATTTAAGTATTTTTAATTTTTTTGGTAGCCTAATATGTGTGTATACTATGTAAAACATATTTTGTGCTTAAAATTTCATAAAAAACTAACGATTCAATTTTTTAAAGAAAAGTTTATTAAGTGATTTTTTAAAATGCTACTTCTCCTACAAAAATTTAAGTACACGCGCATAACATTTGATTTAAATGTTTATCAAACTATGTATAACAAAAGTTGGTATGGATTTGCGGCAACATGACTGGTATTTGTATAATACTTTTTTTACGAATGCTTATTGAAAATCCATTAAAAATTGTATAAATTCTGAGTTCAATTATTTTAAAAAATAAGTATTGCTTCGATTCAAAAATGCATATCAACTTTTGTTACATGTACTATTAACGACAAATTTGAAAAAATTCCAAGTATTAGACACAATAGAAATAAAGCCTTAGCATTTTAAATGAAGATAAACTAGCTACTTTATCTTTCTGAGATAAGTAAATTTAAAGTTTTGATTTGTGTGAGCCATAGGGATGTGAATAAAAACGAATGTAAAAGCTATCGTAATTCTGCGTTGCTTAAGTTTAGAACTTTCATATTTTGTTAGGTTATGGAAAAGTATATAAAGAATAATTTAGGCTTATATAAAAAAATTAGATTTGATTTTTTGACCAATTTTTGTGAATTGAATCGTACTGTGTCCCCTTTAATGTGACAAAAAGTATTTGCTTTTTGCGTATGAATAATTCATGTGAAACTGTTAATTTTCTTTAAGAGAAATAACTTAAATTCTGTTTGACTGTTTTTCAACATCTTGTTGGTTTGCTTGATGAAAACTTTAATTCAGTGTAGAGTATATCTCGATTCTGTTTCAATCACTTTTAATTTTTAAATTTTGTCAGGTGTTGATTTTGTCATCTGACAGAGGTATACTTTAATGAGGTATATTGGTTGCGGTTAGCAGATTCTGTGTATGATAGAAATAATGATTGACATTTTTGATCAATTAAACTATACAAGTGTTCCTTTAAATCGTAAGTTGCAGCACTAAAGGGCTTTTTAAATTTATGCATTTCGAAAGGGAAGAGAACAGTTGAGGTGTAAAAGATGTAAATTTAGAGAGCCATTGTATGGTATCACTTGTGTTACATGACTACAATGACGCTATGGCGATGAGAGAGCGCCGTCTGTTAGGGCTAAAAAATGAGTAACGATTTGCGTGCAAAATGTAAATATTAAAAACATCAATAAATGGTGCAAGGAAATATAGTGTTCATAAAGTGGGGATTTTCTCTTCCTGTTTAAGAATGAAAAATCCTTCCCATCTGGAAAAAAAAATTCTGATTATTATTTAAAAAATATTCTGGAAAAATCCCTATGTTTTTCATACCTGCACCCATTTATTAACCGACTTCATGTCATTTGAAATAAGATTTTTTGTCTTATACGTATCACAAATACACTCATTTACGAAAAAAAATCCCAATAAGAAATAATTGCGGAATTGCAACGTAACTTGGCATGAAGGTACATGTCGGGGAGATATGCAAATGTTTAGAAATGCAGCGTGATTGCGCATTACGTATAGCCAATAGAGGGCATTTAACGTCGTTCTCTGTAGAGTATAAAACAGGCAACCAAAGCTTGTTTAAATGTGCTGAATCATTTATAAAAAAGCAGAGCTTAGATAGAAATGCCGCTACGCCGTTTTCGAAGACAATATGAGGAGCTGTCACAGTTTGAGATGGGAAGAATCATCGGCATGATGGAAACTGGGTGGTCAGCTAGGCGAGTAGCTCGTCAATTAGGCAGCTCTAATTGTGTTGTGAGGAGGTGTTGGGACCAGTGGAGGCGAGATATCTCATTTACACGAAAATCAGGCTCAGGATGCCATTGACAGAATAATCGCCACATCATAAGAAATGCACGCGTACATCCAACTGCTTCTTCGGTTTCCATCCAGGCACAGGTAGTACCTTCACTAGGAGCCCTTGTGTCATGGAACTATACGAAGGCACCTATTTGAAGGACATTTGAAGAATCACGGCGCCCATTACGTTGACTGCCCTTGACGCCCACCCATCAACAACTCCATTTAGAGTGGTGCCGCTCACGAAGAAACTGGACTGCAGTGGAATGGAACCAGGTCGTCTTTAGTGACGAATCCAGATTCAATCTCAACAGTGTTGACAATCGTGTTCGTGTGTGGTGACCCAGTGGTGAACATTTCAATCTTGTATTTTCTTTACAGCTACACACCGCTCCCACAGCTGGTGTGATGGTATGGGGTGTCATTGCCTACAATACATGGTCACCCCTAGCATTGATTCATAGTACCATGACAGCCTGCAACCCCATGTGTTGCCACTCATGCAACGGCTCCCAGGAGCCATTTTTCTAGAAGACAAAGCTTGGTCTCACACGGCAATGGTGTCACAACACTGTCTCCCCTCCTTGGCCTACCCGATTCCCAGATTTGTCTCCAATCGAGCACATCTGGGATCGATTAGGACGGCGAGTTGGGCATCCCACGAGTTTCGATGGACTAGAGGCATGGTTATAGCAAATATGGAACGTAATGTCTCAAGACATCATACAGAACTTGTATCCCTCAATGCCCGATTGTATCGCATCTTGCATTCACGCTAGAGGGGCTTAAACGGGGTATTAAATCCTCCATTCCTTTGTCTTTTTCTCTGAAATAAATGATCTATTTCTTTGATTTTCTAATCCTTAATTTATATAAAAGTAGTCATTACGTATGTAAAATTTCATTTCATTTTTACGACTCCTTCTTGGTGCGCTAATTTTTTTGTCCATGAGTGTACAACAAAAGTTATCTGATGGATGAAAATGTAAATATTCTGTTGCTAATTGAGTTACTCTCACCCATTTTAAAACTAATTGTTAGTTTTTTTTTTCTAATCGACTCTTTTAAATTTTATTTCATGTTTTTTTTCCCATTTAAATAAATCCAGTTTAATTCAATATTTACTTGAATTGCCAATATGCAAATTATTTAGCAGAAGTTTCCTTAGCTTCTTATTTATTTTTTTGTTCATTGATAATAATAAAATTTATTCAAATATTTTATAAAAAATTCTGTCTTTGTGTAAAGTGAAATGAATGTATTAAGACAACATAAAATGTCAAATGTGGGATTTTATTTGAATATTAAAGTTTATAATTTAATTTTGGTATTATAATAGTTATTAAACAATTCAATTATAATCGTTATTAAACAATTGACAGGAATCTCATTGTCATAAATTCTGGTCCGATGACAAAATTGACATAACACTTGTCTTCTCTTTTAACTTTTCACCCTGTTGTATATACCTCATTGAATTTCGGACAAATATCTTTTGTCCTTGAAACTATTAATTTAGCTGCCCAACCGGTACAATGGTCAGCGCCGCTGACTGGTATACCGTAGGGCATGGGATCGAATTATTGAGAAGGCATGGATGTTTGTAAATATGCAGTGCCTTCGTGGCATGTGGGTGTACTAAATAATCGTTCAGCTGCAAGTCCTGTTGTTGGGTTGGTGGAAGGATAAGAGAGGTGGGAGGTCCCTGACCACACCCAGGGTGTTCTTCCTCGAAATTGGGCTGCTAACGAGTTGAATCGTACTGTCACCTGCAGGGTGCTCAAAGTTACGCCTAACGACAGATTGTATAGTCTAGCCCTCCGTCATGATGAATTTTGTGGGTCTCTTTCTAACACGATCAGACAGGTGGTATTGGAAATAACAACTCTTAATTTGACACTATGTCATCAAATGCGGTGAAATAATGAAAAATGATTCATTATTACGCATGCAAATTCAGAAAGGGATGTCAAGAGGAGACGAAAAAGGAAAAAACAAACAAACCTTAACAAACAGTTGTTCAGTATTAAAAAGAGGCAAATATATACATACAGTCGAACTTCCATCTAACGAACTTCTATATTGTGAATTTTCCTATATAGTGAACTTTTTCCTGGAACCAACCAAGAACATTTCTCGATTTTCTTCGTAAAATAACCTCCCTATAGCGAAGTGAATTTTCTACATTATAAACTTTTTCTATTGTGATTCAATATTTTTTCCTCCTTGTTTTAAAATTATTTCTGGAAATTTCAAGTTATTTTTTCTTTTAACACATTTTAGAGTAGCCATAAATCTTGAACTGGTTTTATTTGATGCCTAACTCACTGAGAGCAATAGAATTCTTGGTATTTCATCTAAATAGTGCAAACTATAACCCCCATTTTCCAATTCACTGGAAACATCTTCGTTGTTCCCTTTTATCCTCAGTTGAGTCTCGTGTTTTTGACCTAGTCTCCGTTCATTTGTAGTGTTGATTAATAATACTGGTAACTTGGTCGAAAATGTCAAGACGTAAGTGCTTGAGAATCAAAGAAAAAAAAATTAATTTTTCAGGAATAGGATAAAGGCGTCAAGAAACTTTCCTTGCAGTTTTTCTTTCTTTCTTTCTTTTTTTGATAGGTAAAATGTATAAAACATATATATATATATATATTAATTTACAAAAAGGTGTGAATAATTACTTTTTTAAGTATGTGGTTTTTATGAATTTAAAACTTGTTTTATATATGGTTTATAAAGAAAATTAAAAAATAAATCTCTATATATAGCCTATTTTCCACATAACGAACTTTTTTTAGGGATTTAGTGACTTCGTTATGTAGAGGTCCGACTGTATATGCAGGGTGCGCCAAAAAAAAACGAACAAATAATTTTTAATATAACTGTATAAAAAAATTAAGAAATTAACAAAATATAACAAATAATAATATAAGAGTTTACGCTTACTAATAAATAAATTTAATTGGGTTCAAAGTGACCGCCTTTTGTAGCAATGCAGAGGCGCAAACATTTGCAGAAATTTTCAACAATGAATTTTAAGTCTTTTCCCTTTAATATACCTCATTCCCGCAGCAGTGATTGCTTCAGAGCGGCGATATTCAACCTGCGGCCCACCGGACCTTTTTGTGTGGCCCTGTCATGCTTTGAGAAATTCACTTTTGTAAGAACATTGTATTAAAAATTTGAAAGGAAATTCTTTGCCAAGAAATCAAATATATCAATTTTGCTATTTTCTGTGGGTTTCGTACGTGTAAGAATTGAAATTATTTTTCTGTTTGGAACGGTAACTGTTAGTGATAACAGACAGCGACAGTTTTATGGGTGGAGCTAATTTTTAATAATAATTAAAATCTTGCAAGCAAAAAATATTCGAAGAAAATAGATCATTTCAAGATGATTGGGTGGTTGATATTTTGTAGTGAAAAACAAATAAGGATTAGTAATTGTTTGATTTGGAGTGGAAGTGCTGTATTTAAAAAATACCAATGTAAACAGGAATTATTCAATGACATTTTTCCTCGAAGATCTCTCGCAAGAGGTTATTAATAGGCTTTCTTGAATATTCTTTGCAACAGCAACAAAGTGTTTTGTCAGTGGTAATATCACAGCGGTAACTGAGACAGACATCCTATGAAGTTTGTTATATTATTGGTAATCATATGAAACCGTTTACTGATGCTAAAATTGTGGAGTGTTTCTTAAGTGCTTTTAATTTAGTGTTAGTGACAAATATAAAAAAAATGAAAAAAAAATATTAAAAGAAAGCAAAAAAGGAGTTATAATATTTTGATCAAATTTCCACATTTTAAATTTCCAATGTTATTTTGGGCTTAAAGCATTTCTGCCCTCACCCATTTATCCTCATCTTTCGTCCCGCGTGAAATACCTATCATATGTATGCGACCCTCATGTAATAGCTGACATATGAATGCGGCCTAGCAGTAAAAAAGTTTGAGTATCCCTGCTTTAGAGTCCAAATTTTTGCGTGGTTTAGTGTAAGCCCAGCACTCTCTAAAATGGATCATACACTCTAATCCATGGGATTGAGAGCCGGTGAGTAGGTGATCATTATTCACATGATATCATGTCTAGAAAATTCGCCTTGCACCACTCTTGTGTCTTTTGGCTTTGCAAACTGGTGCAGAGTCTTGTTGAAGCATCCAATTTGCATTTACGAAATGGGTTTGGTCCCACGGAAGTACAACAGCTTTAACAATGACCAACTGGTACACTTTTTGATTCATTTTAACGCCCTCTTCCACAAAAACCAAATGTGTTTTGCCACTTGCGCAAATTGCACCCCAGACCATGATCGACTTTGGAATTTGCGATGTTCAACAATTGCCGAGGTGCTTGGAGTGCGCACACACCAAATTCTATCGTTTCAGGAGTTCTAAACCTGTTGAACTGCAAAGAGCTTCTCCCCAGTGAAAAGGAATCTCTCCCAGCGTTGACTTTGGCCCGTCTCAAAAGTTTTTGGCATCTTCGGAGCCGTACAAGTTTGTTTTTTTCAAAGAGAAGCTGAACTTTTTGCAACTTGTAAAGCTTCAGTTCAAGCTCCGTTTTTGCGTTTCGTCCCACCGATCTGTACTTATTCCCTTGTCACGAGTGACCTGTCTCATTGAAACACTCGGATTTCTCTTTTCGATGGCCTTGTGATTCTTTGAAGGGTTTACAGTGCGTTTTCGCGCACTTCCTGGACTTCGACCATCATTGCCAAGCTCTTTGAAACGGCAGACTGCATCGGCCTCTGTTTGCCGAGGTACATTCAGCAAACGAACTGTCGTTTTCCTTGCTGAAACAACTCTAAAATAGCTGACTTACTGCTCGACATCGTCAAAAAACACATAAATCAAAATAAAAACTAAGGAATATATTTAAAAATATTTTATTATTAAAGTGTTACATAAAACATGAAAACACCAATTAAACCGAAATTCGTCAACTATTCTAGGAGGCAAGAAATTTATCAGAGTTTTTTTGCCGCATCCTGTACATAATCTAGAACTGATATTTGAAGGCAATATATAAAACATAGAAATGACTAAGCAACAACCAAAAACTTTGTTCACTGTGAACCTTTGATTTTCAGTTACACTTAAACGGATAATAAGTGACATTCCCGTCTTTTTGAATAAAGGTTCATTCAGAAAAATATTCTCAACAAGTGGATTTATTCAGAAATTTTAGAAAGCGTGTCCTAGTTTATATAGTACTACGACTTTCCATATAATAGCAGACGTGCTTTAAATACTTCTAAAAGAATCCGTAAAACATCTCTCTGTCGCCTGTTTAATTAAAATTTAAATAAACTGCTTTCAAATAATTCATCGTTGTCCATGTTCGTATTGAATGTTGTATTAACGTATATATATGCATACATTTCAGAAAAGATTTTATGCCCATACCACTAGTTATCCTTCTATTTCAATGCAGTTTCTAGACGCGCGCGCGCATCACTTATTACTTATAAATGATGTTATTAAATTTTTACACACCTACTCTGAAAAAATAGTATTAAAATTCGAAATTTTTTTTAAGTTTTTTTTCTACTGATATTTTAATTAAATTATTTAGTTTGCTTTATCGTCATTGGGTTTGACGGAGTGAGAAAGTGAAAATAAATGTGAATTATAAAGGTATTTTTCATTTATATATATATATAGAATTTTATTACAGTGTGAGTGAACTATGAAATGAACTATGAATGAACTATGATGAGTGATGTTAATCTAGAGTCTCGTTGTACGTTAGATGAATTATTAATTTAATGCTAGCATATTTTTATGTTTCATTTAGATCTAATTAAGGAATTATTAACAGTTTTTTTTTACTTTAAATACGTTACAGAATAAAATGAGCTCATTATACGAAACTTTATTAAAAGAAGAAGAAAAACTTGAGACTAAAATTATATGAACTACTCTTTTCTTCTTTGAGCAGAAGATAAGGAAACTTGATCAAAGTTGGATCCTTCTTTTTAAAAATAGTCAAATAACACAACTGACTGCTTTTATAGTCAAATCATTTTTAAAAGGCAGGATGCATTAATTTCATTTCGTTATTAAGAAATTTTCAAAACTTCATAATTTCTAAAAATAAATAAATATATCTAAATATTTATTTCGTGCGATTTTTCAAATATTTTAGATGTACACATGAATGTTAAAACTGTACTCAATAATCAGAGTCATCCAGAGAATAAAGATTTATTTTAATTTTACTAAGTGAAAAACAATACATTTATTAAAAAAAACAACTATTATTATTTATACTTATTGCTTTCTTCACTTCTCTACATAATCACCTCTTAGATTTAAGCATTTGTCGTATCTTTGCATGAAAAGAGATCCCATTTTATAATGTTCTTTCGCCAGTACATTAAACCAGATATTCGATGCAAATCGTAAATCGGTTCTTGCACCATTAAAAGCCCTCACTCACTCACTCACTCAATGCAAATCGTAGTTGTAATACTCTAAGAAGACTACGGAGAGCTATACAAAACAATAGACTAAAAAGCCTTTCTGGAGGAATTGTGCTTCTTCACGACAATGTCCGTTTTCCCACTGCTGCTTCAGTTTAAGAATTGTTGGATCAGTTTGAATGCGAAATGTTTGATAATCCACCCTATAGTCCGCACTTTTCTCCTAGTGATGACCGTTTTTCCCAAAGCTGGGGAAGGGTTTCTGGGAAGTTTACGTTTGAAAAAAAGATAAAGAGTTGGGGAAGGCGATGAGAGAGATCATCTAGTTTAATGCATTGACGAACAGTATTCTGAAGCTCGGGAATGGATACGACAAATGTTTAAAGGTAGGATTTCATGATGTGGAGAAGTGAAGGAAAGTTCAGTTTTACAACATAATTTTTTTTAAATAAGAGTATTGGGTTTTTCATTTTATATAACTAAGCTGTCTTTATTTTATGGTTGCTTCTCGTACATTTCATATGAAAGAAGTATATATTTTGGCTTTGTATAATATGATATACAGAGAACCTTTATTGTTAGTATTGGATTATATTCTCCATGATGAACTGCATTTTGTTCGAAGTAAAGAAATTTTGAATAAATCCTTTGCCAAACATTAAATTCAATTAATTCTTAAACATCTTCCATGATCTTCCCAACCTGCACCAAGTGTTGCAATACCCAGTATACTCTCGATCATATCTTTGATTGCTTGAGACTATACGAAAAATATCTTTATTTATTTTTCGCTGATTCTCGTCTTGAACTTTTTGCGAGTGAACAAGATCATGGACCTAATTTTGCTTTGCTAAATATCGGAGATTAGCAACATGAACAACAACAACAATCTTTTTCAGCATAAAAAAAGACTCTCTAGATCTGTGAGCTACTTTAAAAATTTAGAAAAGTAATAAACTTAAAAAAATATTCTGAACTTTTTTTTGTTTGAGCTTGAATTTGCTGTGATGACATGAAAGTTGTGCAAGCAATTCATGGGTAAAGTATACGAAAGATACAATCTGTTTTTAAATATTCAATTAAACATCTTTGAATCAAAGAAATTATTTTGGGTATGTTGTGTTTGCTCCCGATAAAGAATAATTTTTATATTAAGATATTAAAAAATTCTCCTTATTTCTCTCTCTCTAATAATAGTCTAGTAAATTAGTTTTGAAAAAAAAAACTTGAAAAAATAGTGCCTGTGGGGAAAAAGTCTCTTTTTAAATTCCAAAGTTAGCGCAGAATAAAATCGAGAATTGTTTAGTTATGACTTTAAAAGCAAATTGCATAAAAATTGCTTGCTCTTTTTTTATTACGTAAGCATAAGATGCTGAAGTTTCAACGAGTAGAATTTCACAAAAAAAAATGTAAAAAAATGAAAAACAAAGTGTTGTGTGCTGCTTTAAGCTGAAAAAGAAAGTAGTAAATATTTCTCTTCACGAGCTTGCGTGTAGATCACTCCTCTGTAGAATATTAACGCCAAGATTCATTTAGAATCAGACCGTAGCCCGTGATTTATGGAAGACGTATGAAAGAAAGACCAAATAATGATTTGCATATTTTAGCCACTTGCTCATAAATCAGCGAAAGACAACCTAAACTGGAGGAAAGGGGAAAAAAGGAGTAAGAAAAATCACCCCCTTGCGCAGAGCGACTCAGAATTTATGTGAAGAGATATACCTGGATGGTAAGCAAATGCTTTTCCTGCTCCTAAAATATATTATTGGCCAATTTTTTTTTTTTAGAATACGAGTCAAAAGCACATTCGAAAGATGTACCTGACCCTAAATTGTATTACAATGTTCTTAAGCATGATTCATTCGAAGTACGATTTTATGTACATATTATAAAAAAGTTCGTTATTTACAATCACATCATCATGCCGGAAAATCGTGTGTTTTAGATTTATCCTTAGGCTTTTATATCTTAAATATTATCGAATTCCAAAACCCTCAGTTATATGATATGGAAATGTGGAGGATGAATTTGCAACCCGAAAAAACAGGTTATACAAAATCTATGCAAATCGTATTAATAGTTCATGGAATACTTCTCAGTGAGACTATAAATTATAACCTAAAGTATATAATAATGCTATGAGTATAACTTAATAATTTACTATGATTATAACTTTTACAGGGAATTATGAGAAGCAATAGAATGCCACAAAAGTGTTTTTATTTTATTTTTTAGAAAATGCAGTACAAATTTGAACTAGCGTGATTACAAAAGTACTACTCATAGTCGTATGTATGGCTTCATTTGTATTTTGTTTATGCTTTTTACTCTGACAGAAATGAATTTTACATGTTTTTACTTATAAAAGAGTTTTTATTATGTGAAAGTGTTTCAAATTTCATTGGCTCAAATGTGCTCCAAGGATACGTAATTTAATTCGTCAGTAAATAATTTAACGAAAAAACTATTTTCTATTAAGACTTTAAAAATGTTTTACTTAAAAATAATAAATATTCGAAGACTAAAATGGTGTTGACTGTTTGCCTTCTGCGGAGGATTTAAGTGTACGGCAGCACTCTTCCAGATAGAGGAGAAATTTTACCTTTTAGAATTCTCCATATAGATCAAATGTTCTATAAATGGCATGAAATTTCTATTCGCTCATATTAATTCTAACGCTTATTTTGATTGTATACATAAAATGGTATAAAATATACTTGATATCTATATATAATGTGATTGCTTTGTCCTTTTCTAATTTAAACGATTCATTTCCTAAAAACATCTAATTTAATTTTCTTTAAAAAATCCTTTTTTTAATGTTAATAATTCTTAGAAAATAACAAAAAAATTGCATTTATTATTCAAACATGCTGTATTTTAAAGGGAAAATACGATATTTATAGACAGAAAAATGTAAGCTTTCTAAATCTCACAGCATATACTTTATTACAGTTTGAGGAAACAAGTGTACATAATAATGGCCTATGACAGCGATGCTTAACCTCCACCCGCAGGGTACATGTGGCCCCTCGGCCTTTTCTGAGTTTCCCCGTTAATGGGTCCTTGCACTAAGTAGTTCAGTTATTTAAGAACAATGTACTGAACATTTTGCGGGAAATGCTGTCAATCAAGCAATACAATCTATCAATGTGCTAATTTTGATAGTACAATGTAAACAAGAGGCTTGGGTGAAAGGAAATCAAAACTACCCCCTACTTTAGTAAAAATGCAAACAAAGTAAATATCTCTTTTGTGTGTGTTTCATAAACCGGTTAATGCGGTACCAAAATAAAAGCCGAAAAAATGAGTTTCAAAATCTGATTAAATTTTCCCTGTCCAATGTTGCTTTAGTCATCTGGTCTCAACTATTGTGCTCATGTTGCGGCATGCGTGAAATATCCATCATTTGTTTGGGATCCGGCCGGAAAAGAATTTTGAGTACCCCGGTATGTGGTATTTCAAAATAACTTCTGAATAATGTAAAATTTCGAGTCAAAATTCCATTTTATTTTGATTCATTGTTCTGTTATATATATTTATAAAATAAAATGTACATGCAACGAACCAGTTATTTTTAAATTAAACTCATAAAAGAAAAAATTAAATTTTCTGGAAAACAACTTTGGTTACATTTGCGTATACAGTGAGATATGGAAACATCTGGTCAAATTTTAAATAGAAGCCCAAATAGATCTTTTTTTTTACGTCATAAAAAGTATACATCTGAATAAGACTAGCTTATACACCGCCCACTAAGATGGATTTGATAGTTGATAGTAGAGACAAGATGAATGGTTATGTATTCCTTGATTGAGATATGTTTTCAAAGACAATACTTCAAAAAGAGAACGCAATAAAGTTTCCCGCCTTTTGTCTTGGCAGGAATATTTCAATAAATTTTCATTTCACGTTCTACAGCTGTTTGGTCAAGAATCATTTATCTAAATCTTCTTAGATGCAGGTCGCTTCCATTCGCATTTGTATTTGATATTTGAAGAGCCGAATTCATGTAGAGAGGCAATGAAAACTCACCTAAATAACATCCTGAATATAGAAAAGATGTTAAGGAACAAAAATTATCAACCAAAACATACCTATGCGGGAAAAGATGCCCTTTGGTATGGAGATAAGGAGAAAAATACTTAAAAAATTAATTTTGAAATTTAATATTACTTCAAAAGATTCGAATTTTTGAAAAAAAAGGGAAACTAAACTTAGTATTGGTTTGGAGGATTTCAGACTGAAAATAATAACTTTTTAATAAGATAAATAAGTAGTGAATATTATAGTGCAACCTTTCACAACCAAAGCTCCCTCTCTCACGATTGATACCCGCAGACTTCCTTTTTTCCGTCTTCTACTTTACCATGCACTGTAATTTCTACAGTAGTTTTATTGTTTTTTTAATCTAACACTAAAGAAGCTATAAAATGTCCCTGGTGTTTTTTTCTAGCAAATATTTAGATATGTGTCCTCTCATTGCAATAAATGTTTATAAGTATTAAAATATTGTTTCACACTTTGACAAAAGTTACTTTGATTTTTGATCAGAAAAAACTCAAAACAATTCAGCTTCATTCCTCTTGTGACAATACTTATTGCAAAAAAATTTTATTTTTTATTTTTGACTTTTGTATATTATTGAACATCTTTTTCGCACAGGTAGGTTTTGAAATTCTGGGGAAACAATTCATCTATCCTCTAATGGCTATCTTTACAGATTAAAAGAAATTAGTAATTTAACGAAGCTTTATATGTGTAGCACAATGAGAAAAATTGATTTTAAGACCTTTCTCCAAAAGAGCTTTGTTCGAATCACTCATGACCAATAATGTCTTCCTATGTGTTTAACGTTTGATAAGAGCCAAGACGAACCCCTGAACGAGCTTTGATAATGCTTGAAATGTTTTCCCTTTTTTCGTAATAGCTTTACATTCGATTTGAAGTCTCAAAGTGTAAACATCACTGACAAAAGAAAGAAAAAAAAAGAAAATTGGGTGATTAAAGTTTGTGAGTCACTTTCGAATATATTTTTTCTCTGTCTCTCTCTTTAGTTGGAGAGGCTTTGTGTTTTCCAAACATTAGCGTGTCATCAGTGACGTTCATTTAGTGTGTTGAAGGAGACAGATCATCCGTTTTCCTGTTAGTCGTCCGTCACTTTCGACAGCCACAGAATGCATAATGAAGAGAAAGTAGTCGCCTGCAGGTAATAGTTATCTGTAGCCTACACGATTGGTATTCATTGGAATAAATTAAGATGCAACGCAATGTTGTCAACATACTATTTATGTTTTCGGTACTTTATAAAGGAGATAACTGATTTCTGGTTTGAAGTAGAAAAAAGAAAACAAAATACTCTCTTTTTTTTTCTTTTTCATAAGCGCATTTTTTGTTCTATTTAGTCGAAATTGAGTAAATAAAAAAAGGGGCGAAAAACTTAATGGCTGAATAAATATTTGGATATATCTTTTTTCCCTAAATATCATTCCTAAAAGCACTTTAGGTAGTTTAAATTCACAGATTTAAGTAGGAGATTTTTAAAAACAATTACAATTATTTAAGCCAGGAATGACCCCCCTCCTCCCCCTTGAATAATTTCGCGGCCCACGAGATTTTTTAGAACTTAACACAAAAAATTATTTTGTGCAACATTTTTGTTTTTAGTGTAGTGTTTTGTAACAAATAAATCCCATAATTGTTTGTTTTATCACGTTGCTTCTGTTTTTATGGATTCTTAGAAGTTGGCAATATTGCATTGTAGAGATACCTCGCAGCAGCACGCATGATTTATGTACATTTTTTTCAACTTACACCTGTAAATCGTTCTTTTTAGAAATAAAATTTATAAAAAAACACGCTCAAACTTATAGGATGATAATCTGTAACATCATTTACAATGTGCAAATACAACATATTGGCAAAGTGTGAAAGATAATGTTGGAGTGTCAATACTCATCAAGTTAAAACGACTTTCTACATCGCATCAAATTCATCTGCAGTGGATTCCCTCTTACATAGATCTAGAGGGAAATGAGATTGTTTGCACTTTGGCCAAGGCTGGCACTTCCGAGGTACCAGAGCCGTCAGCACCCCTCACCTTTTTGGAGATTTTCTCTAGAACTAAACACCATAATAAGACCGCTTGGATTGCCCCTCAGAGCACCATTGATATCAGTGTTCTCGTCCTGGAGGCTCTCTGGCTCACGGGTTTACGAGACAGGGTCAAACTCTTCTAGGCCCCTTTCGATGTGGCTATATCAAAACAATGAAATTTTCCGAAGGACGCAAGATATTTGAAATGTGCACGAACTGTTCTTCTGAGCCGACCACGCCTGCTCACATCCTCGAGTGCCTAGGGCTCACCAAGCAGGACTTAGCAGACTTTCCCTTACTGGTGTTGGACTTTTTGAAAGTGTCCGATGTCATGGACCTGGTCTAGCACTGCTGATCAATGGGGGCGTGCAACAACAACAGCATCAATACAAACATTGAGACTGACATGCAAGAATTAAGTGAAAGAATTGTGAGAAACAAATATCTCATTATTTAAATAAATTAAATAGTATTTGATCGTTTCATTATAATTATTATGGAAAAGAGATGATAAAAGATAAGTGATATCCATTTCATTCCATGAAAAGTAATGAAAACAACAATAACAGTTCACACTGTTTTAAATTTTCACTCTTATAAATGTTTGTAATTGGTTCAAATCTAATATAAAGCTATGTATTTTTATATGCGGCCAGCGGGATTACAATTGGTAGAACCCCCTCAGTATAGAGAGCGCTGCTTGTAATAACATGTGTTGTTGACATCAGAGATCTTGTGAACGTGACCGAGTGCAGACGCACTCCATATTCCATTAAACTTATTATTTAATCTTACACTTGTCTTCGATGATTTATTGAATTTAATTGAGTCTAATGATGATTTGAAAGTTGATTGATATAAAAGCATTCTACCACTTATTACCTGAACCCACCGATGATAGTAACATTGATGCATCGGCCGGGAAGAAGTTGAAACATCATCGTCGACAGTGAATTCAGGTAAGCCGAATTTTTATTGAAATTGAATCATACCTGAATAGAAGATTAAAATGTCAGAAGATCTCTCAAAATTTGAAAAGAAGCGTACTGCGGTACGTTCTTCGTTGACAAAATTGATAAATAAATTTGAAGGAAAGATCAACAATGAAAATGAACCTGTTGATCAATTTGAAGCTTTTATAGAGCAATTAAATGATAAAGAAAGTAACTTAAGTTTATTAAATACACTAATTGAAGATCGTTTGTCTGTTGACACTATTACTGAAGATATAGAAGCTTCGGAAGAAATTAAAGAGAAGATTATATTTTGGAAAACGAAGCTTTCTTCTAAAATTAGGAGAATAAATTCTGACTCTATCCAGGTTGATACAGTTTCTCGAAATATCCAAGTTATTGATTCCAATAGTTTTGAATGTATGAACATAAATTTACCTAAATTGCATATAAATAAGTATTCTGGAAATTATTCTGAATGGTTAGAATTTTATAATTTATTTGAAAGCTCTATTCATAATAACAATAGACTAAGCAAAGTTGATAAATTTAATTATTTAAAATCATATTTGTGTGGTAATGCGCTTGCTTGCATTAATGGATTTCCAATTTCTGATGATAATTATGATAGAGCTCTTGATTTATTAAAAGATAGATTTGGAAATAAAAACATGTTAATTAACGCTCATTTGAGCAATTTATTAAATTTAACACCTGTTAGAAACCCTACTGATATTGTGGGCTTAAGAAATTTGTACGATAGAGCAGAAACGCAAATAAGGAGTCTTGAAAGTTTAGGAGTTAAAGGAGAATCCTACTCAAACTTATTAACACCCATCCTGTTGAAACAGATACCCTCGGAACTCGTTTTGGAATTCAATCGTTCTCAAAAGGACGAAGGGTTTGACCTGAGTGCTCTTTTGCGGTTCCTACACTGGGAAATACGTAGTAGGGAACGAGCTTCTCAAATAAACAGTCATAAACTATGTCATTATTCCCCTCCACCGCAAGACAGAACAAAAAATAAAGGCTCCTATTTCCTCGGACAACGCATGAAGCCACCCCCGAATAGAGTACATTTCCGACCCCATTCATTTCCCACCCCTTTGGAGAAAGTAGAACTTAGAAGCCGAAAATGCTTATACTGCAACAAAGGTCATGAACTCGACACTTGCCGTTCCTTTGGTGCTCACGAAAAGCGAGAAATTTTAAGAAAGAAGGGCTGTTGTTTTTTATGTTTGTCGCCCGGTCATAGAGCAATGGAATGTGTAAAGAGGGAGTCGTGTCCTATTTGTAATGGGTCTCACCATTTCTCAATATGTTTTCGGAATCGACATGATGACGACTTGTCTCCGAAAAGGGACACTGATAATGTAATTTCAACAGTAATTAAAACAGAAGTAAATAGTGTATTGTTACAAACATGCGCCGCATTAATAGATGTCAAAAATGAACAAGAAGTTGTTAGATTATTTTTAGATAATGGTTCACAGAGAAGTTTTGTTTTAAAGAGTTTTTCTGAGAAATTTAACTTTCCAATTCTTAGAAAAGAAAACCTTTCCATTTGCACATTTCGTGCTAAAGAAACTGAAACAAAAACTTTAAATATAGTTAAAATAAAATTGAAAAACAGGGATGATCCAAATTTGTGCATTGAAATAGAGGCGGTAGAGACAGAACATATTTCTATCACGAATTTACCGACTCCTGATAGAAATATTGATAAAAAACTTAGATATTTAAAAAATGTACAATTAGCCGATTCTTATGAATTTAACGATAAAGAAATATCAATTCTTATTGGTGCGGACTATTATTATCAAGTAGTTACAGGTAGAATTACGCGTCTAAACAAAAATCTTGTGACAGTAGAAACATTATTCGGGTGGTCTTTACAAGGGCAGAGTACAGATTCTGAGAGAGAGGACCTTTTAACAATGAGTGTTATTGTTAATGAATCCAATATTTCTAAACAGCTTAGTGAATTTTGGAATTTAGAGAACTTAGGAATAGAAGCAGAGAGGTGTCCGATGAGGAAAATATTGATAATGATATAATGTCTGAATTTGAAGCGGGAATTTCATACCAAAATAAGCGGTATAAAGTTAAATTCCCTTGGAAACCTAACATGAAAACATTATTAGAAAATAATGAAGAAGTTGCTAGGAAAAGATTTCTAAAGTTAAGATCACGTTTTAAAAATGACAGTTCCTTATTTGAGGATTACAAATTAGTTGTAAATAATTATCTTTCTGAGAAAATCATAGAACGTGTTCCATTTGAAGAAGAAAATCTAAAGCATAATATTTTTTATCTACCACATAGAGCAGTAATACGTACTGATAAAACTACAAGCAAATTGCGAATCGTATTTGATGCGTCATCACATGCGAAATCACAGCTATCTTTGAACGATTGTTTACACACAGGGCTAAATTTTATACCTAACCTATTTTTTCTATTAATCAAATTTAGAGTGAATCCAATTGCATTTGTAGCTGACATAAAAATGGCATTTTTGATGATTGAGATAGACGAAAGTGAAAGGGATTTTACAAGATTTTTCTGGGATGAAAATCCAGGAATTGATTTAGAAAACAAACGGCTTGATATTTTCCGTATGACTAGGGTTTTATTTGGAGTAAAATCAAGTCCATTTCTTCTTGCAGCTACGATAAAGCATCATCTTAAAAATATGTGGATATTTTTCCTGATACCTTAAGAGTCATTGAACACGTTGATGGCTTCAAAGGTCTTAGGAGTTGGTTGGAATGAAAAATCTGATACATTCTATTTTGATTCCAGCGATTTAGGAACATTTCTTTCTAAAAGAATTAATACAAAAAGATATTTGTTACAAGCCGCAGGTCGATTATTTGACCCAGGAGGTAGATTGAAACATTCGACCCTATCTGAATTCCAAAAACATCAAATGATGTTGCCAAGGGCAACGAACTTCAAGGGAACAAGAAACATTCTTAATGAATGGAACGAAATTTGCAAGTCCAACAGAATTCAGCTATTCAGCGCGGAAGAGGGAATCGAATGGAACTTCATTCCACCCACTTCTCCCCATTTCGGTGGATTGTGGGAAGCAAACATTAAGTCCATGAGACGCATTTTATTGAGGGTAGCGAAATCAGCTATCATGAACTTCGAAGAGTTAACTACATTGATGGCACAAATCGAAGCAGTTCTGAATTCACGTCCCTTGTCTCCACTTTCTTCGGACCCCAATGATCTTAACCCTTTGACCCCGGGGCATTTCTTGACGAACTGTGCAATTTCATCCTTTCCTGAACCTTATACTGCTTCGGATTCTTTGTCCTATCATTCCAGGTGGAAACTCATTCAATCCCTGAGAGACAAATTTTGGAACCGTTGGAGCACCGAATATCTGACCCATCTTCAGACCCGTGCAAAGTGGAGTCTTCAGAACCCTAACTTGATGGAGAATCAGCTAGTTCCTTTAAAGGATCCCAACACCAAGCCCCTGGACTGGCCTATGGGGCGTATTCTTGAAGTATTTCCCGGTAGTGATGGTCTTGTAAGAGTAGTTAATGTGAAAACCTCAACAGGTATTTTAAAACGAGCCATCACAAAGGTAGTGCCTTTACCTATTCCAGTTGATCCTGCAACTGTAGAGAAGAACAATTGAACACATTTTACATTTTCTTGAACTTTAACTTTATATTATTCTATTTACATAATTGCTATTTTGATTTTCAGTACTATTGATAACTCATGTGATTTAAGAATTGTATACTTTATTTCAGAATTATTGATATGCATGTGATTTAAGAATTGCTAATTTTATTTCAGAATTATTGATGATGCATGTGATTTGAGAATTGAATTCATAGGATTTTATTTTTATTATTTCACATTGCATGAATTTTATTTGTATTATTTCACATTGCATGAATTTTATTTGTATTATTTTATTTTGCATGAATTTTACTTGAATTACCTTAGAATTTGAATTATCTTAATGTAAACTCCGTAGGAGTTTAAGTGGGGAGTAATGGTAGAACCCCCACAGTATAGAGGGCGCTGCTTGTAATAACATGTGTTGTTGACATCAGAGATCTTGTGAACGTGACCGAGTGCAGACGCACTCCATATTCCATTAAACTTATTATTTAATCTTACACTTGTCTTCGATGATTTATTGAATTTAATTGAGTCTAATGATGATTTGAAAGTTGATTGATATAAAAGCATTCTACCACTGATTACCTGAACCCACCGATGATAGTAACAACAATGTTTTTCCGAAGTGGCCCGCAAGGTCATTTGATTCCGCCACCCCTGATCTAAGCAACGAAAGCTTTTCAAAAAGAATGTACTCGAAACAGTTAAAATTTAAGGCTTGTGTTTCTTCTCTTTAATTTATCGATAACTTTGATTTTATGTATCTCGGTAAAATTCACTTTATTTGATTGTTCACTAAAAGAATTATTTATCATAATTTCTTTGCTGGAATATATTTAAATAACATAACATGCACTTGCATTTTTGTGTCTTCTATTTGTATTGTTTTCCGGAATATATTAATCCTTTTACTGTTTTTACTTTTCTAGTTATGACCATCCCACTCATAAACAAACATATTTTATATCCTTTCAGACATTTACATTTTATGGAAATATGAATCAGCCTTTTGGGTATCAAGAATTACATGCAAGTCGATCAGTGTTTCTCAAACTTTCAATATTTGCTATCCAATATTCAATCATTGCTTTCATAGCCTCCCCCTCTGTACAATTGGAAGGATTTATTTACGTATTCCTTTTCTGTCCCCTACCCCAATGTTCCAAATACGCTCCTCCACATGTTAAGCGGTGGCACTGGGGAGCGTCATTTTTAATCGGCTTTTAAGGGATTCATTATAAAGCGTATGAATTGTCGAGATAAGTGTTCATTTTTATTTTTAATATGACGAGCCTATGGGGACACTGGTAAGTATTAAACTCGTTAAATTAATTATAAAATTCATTTCGCAGTGCTGATATATTTATAATTGTATTATATCAGTGTAAATGTGCATTATATTTTTTTATTTGTTTTCCTTCAGTAAATTAATAATTTTTTAAAAATAATCTTTTGTTTTCGACTTTTCAATAGGCTCTAAATTTAAAACAAGTGCTTCAAGGTAGCTTTCCCAATGCACTGTATGTGCCATTTATATTTATATGCGTAATTTTCTTTAATGTAAGGAGTCACTTGTTCATTGATGTTGATTTAATAAAACTTCCAAACCTTGAATAGCATTTGAATTAATGTGAACACAAGAATGGCATTTGAATTTAATTTAAATATTATAAAATGTGTACATTTTTAAATATGAGATAAAAAGAAGAACGAAATAAAATGAAGCCTAAATGCAAAACTCACCCCCAAGTAGGAGAAAGAGAAAAAATATTTAGTTAAATAAATCCATTAAAAATATTTGTATCTACATTCGTATTTTACGTTATTTTTATGAAAGTTAAAATTCTTGTCATCCAACACCATTGTTAAAATGGGAAAGATTCGAAAGCAATTGCGAACATCTGTTATGTTAAATAAGTAGAGTTGAGTAGAAAATGGATACATTGTTGATAAACTGAAAATTTATTTTGCGTGATTGAAAAGACTCGAACTGAACGTAAGGAATCTCTTTTCGAATCAAATATCGTGCTGTGAAGCCCATTGAAATTGACAATGAAATTAATAAATATTTATTTTGTGGGTGCAATACCTACGCCTAATTTGAAAATAAATATATGTGTTTCTGCATCAGTAGCTATATTAGAAATTAAAACAGGATATTTAAATGCAAATACATGGAACGTTGCTTGCTGAGAGATTTTGTAATACCAGTACGCTTTGAAAGAGGTAATACACTTATAAAAGATTTTTGTAATGGAATTTTAAATTCTAAAAACAACAACAACAAAACAGATATAAAAACGTATTTTTGGTGCATAGAACATTATTTTTTTTAACCTAGAAATTTTTCTTGAAGATATGGTATATTTTATGTAACACGAATGCATAAATCTGCTCTCTTTTCCATTATCATACTCATAATCAACAGCATTTCATCAACTGATAGTTATATTTATAAATGAAAAATTAGATGGTATAAGCTTTTGTGAGCGCTCATTATTTTACTATTAAAAACTGTTTTTTAACTACTTCGATCTCTTATTTTAAATTTTATATGATAACCGAGAAAAGTTGGACAGAGGTTAGTGACTCTAACAGCTGCGTCGAAAGATCTGATTCCAATCCCAGAGAAGGCATGGATGTTTGCAATTGTATCGCGTTTGTGTTATTTGAGTGGAATGGATTCAAAACGCACTATCATTTGTACGGTGCTTAAAGCTGCGGCCAACAGTCGTTATCTAGCCCCCCTGCTACGTTGAATTTCATGGAACCCGATCTGGAACCATCGATCTATTGGCAAAAAAAATAAAAACGTTTAGATTTTTTCAGAGAAGCGTATAGTTTTTGAGGGCATTTTTGGCTCGAAGAATTATTACATATATACCAGAAAATAGAAATTAAATTATCCTTAGAAAACTAAGCAAAACACATGGACGCCAACCAAAATGTTAAATTTAACAGTAGACATAATTTGTATTAGACATTATTGTAGAAACAACGATTTAGTAACTGATAATGTATTAAAACAAAGTAATTATATGACATTTTGCAATAATTGGAATACAATTATCCAATTAAATTTATTTTAAATTCATTTCTCTATTATATTAATTCTATTTTTAATATAGATTACTAATTTTTTAAAAATATCTTTTGTGCTTAATTTAATTGTAAAATAAATATCTAGGTGGCAACACTGTATTTTTGCTTTTTGTTTTAACACGTCCATTTTTCTATCAGTTTGCGCGGCACTTTTGCATAAGGTGGATGTTTGCACATTTTTTTTTTGGGGGGTCATTTTTACATGTAAGTTTTTGTCCTAATTTTTTCAATAGAATTTTTTTTAATATTCCTCTCTATGAGAGGAACTTTATTGGTCTTTTTTAATAATTTCATTTTACTTTACTGTCTGGTTTATCATCCACGTTTGTTAGTAATGGGGTCAACTTTTCATCATGGCTCTGTTTTTTCTATTATGTCGAAAATTTCTGCTGTACATGGAAGGTGGATCCATAAAGCATTGCTAACCCTAAATCGCTGGCCTTATTCAGCGACAGCTCTAGAAACCATAATAGATCTCGATTTTAGTCCAAAGACTCTTTTTGCATCTACATTTGTTACGTTTCTTGTACTCCAATGTCTTTCTTCTTTGGCATTATATGTTATACAACTTTTTACTTGGTATCTTATTTTATTTTGTTATACTATATATACAGTGAAATACGTTTAACACAAAAACGTTCAAGACGAAATATCGACTAAGATGAAATAATACGATGGTCTCCACAAACTATTATGTACTTTCATGCATTTTTTTCTCTAAACGGAAACAAATACCGCTTAATAGGAAAAAAATTTTCCCTTTTGGGAATGAATAAAATACAGAAAAAAACCAGGAACGCATTTGAAATTCAGGAGGGGTGTGAAATGAAAGTGAGGTGATTTAACATGCTTCGTAAAAAGAAGGCTGACCTGGCATTGAAACACCCTCAGAATACCCTGTGTTCCATCCCCACAAACGCCACACGAAACATCTCATTCCTCATCAGTTGACTTTGGAATTCAGTGATGAGTACATTGCAGTGTGAGAAAAAATAAGTGAGGCTGGTTTCCATTTTTTTTATTTTGGAAGAATTTTTGTAGTGCATAAAGGCAAAGCGATCAGGGGGAAAGCAAACTATTTTACTTAAAATAAAGATGGAGCTGCTTAAAGCTGTTGATTAAAAACAGAAGACGAAAACGGAAATTGTAAAATATTGATGCTGCTAAGTTTTGTATTACATTTCATCGCGAATGTTTTAGTTTCAATGATTTTTCTTAAATACATACATACATATCTATGTAAATAAAATGTACTCTAATAAACTTAATTTTGTTGAATATATGTTTTTCCCCGACGTTGGGTTATTAATTTAATGGACCGTACTCAAAGTTATTATTTAAATCCAAATTTTATTAATGCGACTTCCGATATGAAGTCTTTCGAACGATCTGAAATACTTTTACAAAGCATTAGAGTCGACACAAAACACATTGCTGCGGCAACCCTATGCGTTGCCATTATTTCTTTACAGTTCTAAAATTCGCCTAGATGTGGCGCCAACATGCCGAAGTTTACATGGGCATTAACACCAGTAATATCCTTGAACACGGGAAAATATTTCAATCCCCTCAGTTTCTTGTTAAGTGATTTTCACTGTATAGGTAAACATATAAATTTGATTTGTTTTTTATTAACGTTGAACTCTTGAGGAATTGGAAGGTTCTTAGCAGTGAACCTGCAATTTTGAATTTCGGTTAAATGAATTCGGTTTGAATTTCGGTTTTCCACCAGATCAACGTGAGGTCTCTTACAGAATTTGATTTCAATTTAAACTGCACAATTTTTTTCGAATCGTTAGCCTAGTGGTTAAGGGGTCCCGAAATAGACGTTGTTTGCAGATGCATATTAAATCTCTCGAGGCTCTAATTTGGTAAAACACAATAGCAGTTTTTTCTAATATTAGAAAACTGAGAGAAAGAGTCTCTTGTTATATACTTGATTTATAATATAATGTTTAATTCAAAATCAGATAGAAAAATATTTTTGATTAGAATAATTTTGAAAAACATTCTTCAAAATCATTTATAATTTTAAGAAATCGCTTTAAAAAAACTATCTCTAGTTAGAACGTAGAATTAAAAAAAATCTCTCCAATTAATATTTAAAAAAACTATTATAAATGAGGGAAACTAACATTATGAGAGAGAGAGATTTATGTAAAATTCTGCTACTTCGCAAATAGAATTTACGAGGTCTAAGATAAACATTTCGTTTCTGTATGTGTTCTGGTACGCTTGATCTTATTCGTATGTATTCTTCTCATTCTTCATCACTTGAATACTCAAAAGCACGTGTCACTGTCAAAGTCTTATCGTGCATTGTGTCTGACAGTAAGGTATTGGATTGTATTCTTTAATTAGAGGGATGATAAAAAAAAGACCTTCTAACTGTATCATGTCATGTGATTTTCAATAGCCAATGATGACTCATTTGAATGTTTCTGCGTTGTTTAATCACGTGCGCTATGAGTTATTCCTTATGTTACACTTATTGGTAAACTAATTTAAATTTTGCAAAGCTAGCAGTGAAATTTATGTGTCGAGGCAGGCATGAAGACGAAAAACAGTTTCTTAAAAATTGGCCTTTAATAATCAATCATAAAGTCACTCTGCTCGTTACTGGAGCGATAAAAACAATAAGTTCAAAAAGTAACATTACCAGCGACATCCGATTCGAACCGTCTTCTAATATTGAAAATTAATTTCTAATCTAAAATGGTGATGCAACCTGCAGTTGCATTGCCAACCAGTAGTTCTCTCCCTCTAAGAGTTAAACCACTCACATACTTCTTATATTTCCGTTTCTCCTTCCTTTTTAAAAACTAACATGAGCCGAGTTTAAATACTAGTTCGATTTGCATGGCAGTTGCTGCCAACCTCAAATCACGAAACTCAAAAAGATCGGGTTCGAATCGGTAGTGCTTACTTTCATTGAGATCATGGAACGGGATTGGAAAACAACACAAGGAGATCATAAAAATTTGGATCCGATTTTTTTTTAAATGTCTAACAATCGGCCCCCTTTTTTCCAATCTCGCACCATTATCTCTTACAAATCAGTAAATAAATTTTAATCTATAATCACATGTTATACAATTTAACACAAAAAAAAAAAATATTTTATTCACAATCTTTATTGTAATAAACAAACTAATATTTTAATCTTAAAGAAACAAAGTCTTATTCTCTAAAAGAAATAATTTTCTACAAAATTCTAACAATTTTTCCTTTACCATGGGTTTGGTAAAAATGTCCGCAAATTATTTTTGGTACCTATATATTTAATTTGGAAAACCTTGTCGTATATCAAATTCCTTAGAAAATGATAACGAACATCGATATGTTTTGTTCTATAATTTTCTACCGGTGACTTGAAAAACTTATAGCAGCTTGATTATCACAAAACATTACATTTTCACTTAATTCCAAATTTAAACTTTTATTATCAATTACATTCTTTAGCCAAATGAATTCCTTAGCTGCTTCTGTTAAACTAACATACTCAGCTTCCATGGTCGACAGACTAACGGATTTTTGCTTGAAGGTTCGCGATGAAAATGGAGTTTCGTCTATAAAAGTTATGAACCCTCCCATCGACACTCGATCATCCCTATTTGTAGCAAAATCTGAGTCTGAATAACATCTTAGTTTTAATGATTTAACTTTTGAAAGTTCTAATTTGTATTCTTGAGTGTATTTTAAATAACCTAATAATCTCAATAAGCAATTCCAATGTTTTATTCCCGGGTTTGCTTGGAATTGAGATAATACATTTACTGCATACATAATATCAGGTCTTGTATCTAACAATTTTATTATTTTTCATCATATTTAATGGTATAAACCCAACGGTTTTCTAAAATTTTTATATTATCCGGATGATCAACTAAATCCCAAACTTTACGTTCCTTCATTACGTTAATTTCTTTATCCATTGCATCATGCCATTTAGATGCGTCTCTGGATCTTATCGCCTGTTTTGTAACAAATAGGAATAGTTACTTCAACCATAAGAGCTTCTTGTTGCTCTGACAAATCTGAAAATCCCTGGGATTCGGTATTATCTTTTCTAAAATTAAATAAACTAGGATCATACTCAATATTACGCCTCTTACAGTATCTCTCTATTTCGTTAAAAGATTTCAATCGGGTTGCTTCCCCTTCTATGCTATAATATACGTTAGATCCAGTTACTTTCCTACCTATATTTCGAATCCACTTAACCTCTGTACATGGGATCAAGCTATGATTATCGGAAGATACATCTGGTTTTTCAGATGTTGAGGGCGTTTCCGTACTTGTCTTTGAAACTAAACGACTCGTTAATGAATCTTTTGCTCTATCGGAATCATCCTCATCATCATAATAATCAGGAAGGTTTAAATTATATCCAAGGTTACTATTAACTTTTTGTCTAAAATTAATTCCCCTCTTATTTTCATCGAATCTTACATTAATAGTCTCGACTAATTTATTTTCATCTATCAACCATATTCTATAACCCTTAGTACGTTGTGCGTATCCCATCATAATTCCCATTTTCGCACGCATATCGAATTTTTTTCTAATTTGTTTTGGCACACCAGCGTATGCCAAACATCCAAAAGGTTTTAGATGCAATACCGATGGTTTTCTACCTGAATATTTTTCGAAAGGCGTTTTGTTACTGTCTTTGTGACAAATTCGATTCCACGCATAAGTGAAACAAAGTAATGCTTCTCCCCAAAACTTATGGGGAACTTCACTAGACTTAAGCAATGTTTTGATGCCATCTAGAGCGGTTAAATTGAATCTCTCCGCGATCCCATTCATTTCTGGCGTATATGAATTTGTTACCTCATGCTTTATACCCAGTTCTGTCAAGAAATTATCCATATTTATTACAAAATTTTAGTCCGCCATCAGTTCTAACTGCTATTATTTTTACTTAGAAAACGTTCTGCTCGTTTCTGAAATCTTATAAACGTATGAAATACGTCAGATTTATTTTGGATGGGAAATACAGTCACCTTTCTTGAATAATCGTCAATTATACTCAAGAAATATTTATTACCGCCTTGGCTTTCAGTTGGCATTGGACCACAGAGGTCCATATGCAACAATTCCAATGGACGTTTTGATCTTACGGCCCCCGTCTTTTTGAATGAAACTCTCTTGGACTTTGCTAATTTACACGGTATACAATGAGTCTTACCATTATCATTTAAGCGTGGGAGACCTTTTACACTATCATTTTTACTAGTTTTTACCAAGTAATCGTTATTAACATGACAAAAGCGTTGATGCCATATTTCTATTGATCCGTTTTTTGTTTTAGCGGTTACATCACTAAAAAAAAACTAATTTCTTTACTCTTTGGTATAATATAATGATCCGGCTTAAAAAAATACAAATTTTCATGGCGTGTCGCCGAAAACAATTTTATCCAGTCTTTATTAAAAACATTAATTTTACCTTTAGTACCCACAAAATGCGCACCTTTACTTTCTAATCTGGAACCGGATAATAAATTTCTCCTCAACTTAGGATTAAATAATACATCAGTCAAAGTTATTTCATGAAAACTTCCTTATATTTTACCCGAAATCTAAGTGTACCGATTCCTTCTACGGGACAACTTTTATCTTCCGTTGCTAACGACATTTTCATGTTAGTTATCGGCTTAAGATCTAAAATAAACTCTTGTCATTACAAAAATGACTCGTGGCAGCAGTATCTATTACCCAAACACCTTTATCAAACTCTGTGTTAAAAGTTTCATTTACAGTTGAAGGAGATTTTTGTAGAGACTTTTTCTCTTTACAGTTTACTTTAAGATGTCCGTACTTATTACATACATAACACGGACCTATAGTCTTAATAGATTGTTTAACATTTTTAATAGTTTTACAGTTAAATACCTTACCACTTTTCTTTTTGGTAATCATTCTTGCCATTTGGATCTCCATGAGCTGCAGCCGTAGCACTAGGTAACGTCTTCGACTTCTTCGAAGTGAAACTGCTCAAGTAAGCATTCTCCGCTTTCTCCAAATCTTGTTTCATCAACTGAAGACGATTGGCTTCTAATATCAGCTCTGCTTCAATTTTGACAACTCTGAAGTCCTCTTCTTCCATCTGTAGATTTGTTGCACGGTAGACTGGAATTCCTGAGGAAGCCACCTTATTAATTGAAATCCTATGTACAGGTCGTCCAATTTATGACCCGCTTCTTGTAGTCTGGTTGCCGCTGTCTTTACACGAGATATGAAGATTCCAACATCTTCCCCTGGTTGGTATTTTGTTCCAAAAAATTGATCTAATAGTTGAATTACCCTTGCTTTTGTGACTGGTTCGAAGTGATCTTTTAATATCTTCCATGCCGCTACTCCGTCAGTTGTTTCCGTTATCAGATTTTTCAAATCTGAACTGATGTTAGTATAGATCAACGTATAACATCTATCCTTACGAAGTTGTAGATCTAATTTTTCCTTGTATGTTGCCTCTTCATCAGGTTGCTCTGTCTTGGTCTGTATTATAAACTGCCAGCAACCATAATGCATTAAGAGTACTTGCATATCATGCTTCCATGTGTTCCAGTTATTTGGAGTTAACACTGATATCTGGTTGTTAAACTCCATACCTGTTACTCGATTTAGCGTACTAGCAACAGAGTTCATAAAAAAAGTTCTAGACTGGAACAGTATTTAAATAGACAAAGTTCATGGCCTGGTTCAACTGCTTAGCCTGCCTCGACACAGTACATGGCCTGGGCCCATAACCAAATTTGTTACACTTATTGGTAAACTAATTTAAATTTTGCAAAGCTAGCAGTGAAATTTATGTGTCGAGGAGGCATGAAGACGAAAAACAGTTTCTTAAAAATTGGCCTTTAATAATCAATCATAAAGTCACTCTGCTCGTTACTGGAGCGATAAAAACAATAAGTTCAAAAAGTAACATTACCAGCGACATCCGATTCGAACCGTCTTCTAATATTGAAAAATTAATTTCTAATCTAAAATGGTGATGCAACCTGCAGTTGCATTGCCAACCAATAGTTCTCTCCCTCTAAGAGTTAAACCACTCACATACTTCTTATATTTCCGTTTCTCCTTCCTTTTTTAAAAACTAACATGAGCCGAGTTTAAATACTAGTTCGATTTGCATGGCAGTTGCTGCCAACCTCAAATCACGAAACTCAAAAAGATCGGGTTCGAATCGGTGTGCTTACTTTCATTGAGATCATGGAACGGGATTGGAAAAACAACACAAGGAGATCATAAAAATTTGGATCCGATTTTTTTAAATGTCTAACACCTTATTTTAATATTGCGTTCTATTTCTTTTGTAACATATATTTTTATTTTTGAAGCAAAGTTGGTTTGCTTAGAGTAGCACTTGTGAAATTATTTAGATTCATCTTTAAAAGATGACTCAGTATTTAATGTGACCATTTAAAATGTAAATTGTTTTCTTTGATTTTCGTAGTGTTGTGAGTTACAAATCCGGGCGCACTAGCCAAAAAGTCATTGAAGATAATTATTTAAATACTTTCTGTCAGTTGAATGAAGCATTTCGTTGAAATGAACCTGAATTGTAAAGAGGTAACTCATTAGATTTGGATCGCATTTTTGAATCGGCAAACCTAGAAGATATGTTCGCAAAATGATTTTAAAGCGAGTCTTGAGGAGTTTTAAATATATTGACAGAAATTCTATCAAATCGGAGGAAATTACTTAGATTGAAACGTAATAAGTTCTGACCAGTAAAATTACACAATGTCTTTTTTCTTATAACAATAGTCTGAATGCTTCTTGATCACAGTTTCCTAATCAAATGATTTGATATTTCTCTTTGTTTACGCACGCTTCCATAGATTAAAGAAAAACATTTTTAGTCTGGAAACAATCAGACTGCAACATAGTAAAAAGGATTTCCCCAATAAGATAGAAGTCAACTTCTTTAACCACATCTCAAAGCCATTTACTGGATGTAGAAATAATCTTGAAAATCTAAAGAAAAGGCAGAGAAAAAGTTTTTCCTCCTTCTAAACTAAAAGTAGGATCAATAATTTAAGAAAACTTTTTCCATCTTGTTTGCCTCTGTGAAGTGTTGGGTTGCTAAAGGAAATGCTGGAGATTTGCGCTTGAGCATAGATAACCTGCAGGATATTTGATGACGCGTTTTTATTCTATTTATTCCCCATGAAGTATTTTTTTTAATTCCCAAACTGTTCATTTAGAATTAAACAGCTGAATATACCGAATAAAGTAAAACCCATTATCAACTCTTTTCGAGTAATAATTATCGCAGCAAAATGATTTGAAAACAGTACAAGATTTTAGTAACGAGTTTATATTTCGACAAATTTAAAAATATGTTCTTCTATACGTTGTAGATATCTATAACCATTATAAGAATTGTTAACGTGAATAAACTTAAAAATTTTCATCAAAATTACTCTGTTCCATGTTTAGGCTGTGAATTACAAAACATTTTTAAAAAAGTTTATAATGATTTTGATGAGTTCGAAAAATCCATTGAGGTTGAATATTTTGTTTAATTAATCTTGTGTTTCATGTTTATTCTCTAAATATACTTAGTAAACGTGAAGAGTCTGTCTGGAAATAAACACTAAGCAAAATCTTTTGCTGATGAGGTCTTCAAAAAGTAATTTGAGTTACTATTGGATATGTTTCTATAGTGTAAATATTTATTTTTAATTGCTAGGGCTAGAATATTATTACAGAATATGTTTTATAACAAACATATAAAATTGCTCCTCTCTGTGTCTCACTTGCGGTTTCTATCTGTCGAGATTGACATTAATAAGTAACATCTAATTTTTAAAGTTAAAATTGCAGATTAAATGATCTATTATCTATTAATAATTTTTTTATAATTAACACAAAATAATCTTCGATTAACTCAATGTGCATTTTTTATTCTTGAAATTAAATCTCTATTTTTCTAAGGGTAACATACACTCATGGACAAACAAATGAGTGCACTAAGAAAAGTCGTGAAAATGAAACGAAATATTACATACGTAATGAATACTTTGATATAAATAAATGATTAGAAAATCAAAGAAAAATGATCAGTTATTTTAGAGAAAAAGGCAAAGGAATGGAGGATTTAATACCCTGTTGAGTTCTCTCTAGCGCAAATGAACAATGCGATACGATCGGGCATTGAGGCATACAAGTTCTGTATGATATCTTGAGACATTTCGTTCTATATTTGTTGTAACATTGCCTCTATAGTTCTTTCAAACTCGTGGGAGGCCCAATTTGCCGTCCTAAATGATCCCAGATATGCTCGATTGGAGACACATATGGGGATCGTGCAGGCCAACGAATGGTTGTAACAGTGCGGAGACAGTCTTGTGATACCCTTGCCGTGTGAGGCCGAGCATTGTCTTGTTGACAAATGGCTCCTGGAAGCCATTGCATGAGTGGAAACACATGTGATTGCAGGAAGTCATGCTTTGTAAACGATTCAGCACACTCAAACAAGCTTTGGTTACCTGTTTTATACTCCACGGAGAGCGACGTTAAACGCTGTCTACTGTCTATACGTAATGCGCAATCACGCTGCATTTCTAATCATTTGCATATCTCCCCGACATGTACCTTCTTGCCAAGTTTCGTTATGATCCCGCAATTATTTATTGGTCCACTAATTTTTTGTCCATTAGTATATTATTAGGTACAAATTACAATCTCGGGCCTTTATCTCAAATGGCTTATCCCCATGAGTCACCAACGGATCTCACAATTCCTAAGTGCCCAAGTGATCTTGTTCTACTTTTGACTTTCTTTGTCATCCAGTTCCCTCTTTCTTTTCTTTTCCTGTCTGGACAAACGTTAAAAATTTTGAATATGCTGAAATACACTTCTAAATTTCTTTATTTTGGTTGTTTATTTATTATAAATTTCCAATAATATAGTATAAACTTTTGTTATGTGCTATTTTGCTTTTGCTGTGTTTCAATTGCATATTTCTTTTGATTAACCCCGTTGCTTTCTCAGCCCACACGTTTACCGTGTGGTGTCCCGTAAAAAGGAAAATGGTATCCTAGGAATACCTTTATGTTTCCTTTGGCCTATGATTCGCTGTAAGGCGGAGGCATGTGTGAGCCCGCTGTTGTCAATCCATGGGATAGATCTCTGCAAAAAAAAAATTGTGATCAGAAGCTCGTGGCCGGCGTGTCTTGTCCCGTGTCTCTCACAACTTGTGCAGAGGAAGCCTATTAAATTTAAATTAGATGGGACTCAATGTCCTCCTTGGTGGGGTGTTGTAGTTTGAAGAGGAAGGTGTCAGCTCAGGTATCGCCCTTGTCTCTTGCCCGAGGTTCATCGCCAATAGGTCTCGGTTGCTTTATAATGCGACTTTAATATTACTCACTCGCTTACTGCAAAAGGGAAAATATTGCAGAAAGAGAAATTGCTATAGAACTACTGCTACAGATAAGGGGTGGTCCTTTCAAAACCTGCCCTGATGCTAGAATTATTTTCTCTTGAGGTCAGCCTGAGGTTTCCAGTTTACTGGCACATCGCCTTCCTGGTGGAACTCGAAGGCGATTGAAAGCCCCCCATGATGATTGCGAGTTCTATCTTATGGATCCAAAAATTGCGCATTGGAGAGGAAGACTCTCTTTACCCAAATTTAAAATTGACGACCTTGACACTCATTCAAGGTGTTTAATTTCTTTACATAGCAAAGATATGTGGCCGCGGAGGCCTTGTGGTTGTATTCACAAACTCGATGTCGGCGTGTCATGAGTTTGAACCCTAGTGTCACTGTGTAAAGGGATCTTTTCGTGATTCTTACGAATCCCCTAAGTAATTGCTATGTCGTTAGAAAACCTCTTTCTGTGAAGGAATTTAGGATTTACGTTAATGGAGATTACTATTTCATGTCAAGTGAAGAGGGAAGAAAAATCGTGATTGTTGTTATACGGAAACTAAGAAGTTAAAATATTGCAAAGCACTGTGGTTCAAATTGAAAGGATCAGGCGGGTCCTTCAAGCACTAACATTGTTATTGAGGGTCTTCACTTGATAAGTACATTTTTATTCGAGGTATGTAGATTAATATTTTAGCTGACGCGTACTCCCATAGCTTGGGTGGAATTCGAAATCATAATGAGGAGCGTATTTTCAGAAAATGTCTCATCCTTGGCAAACCCTCTCACTTCAGTGAACGAGAGTTCGTGACAACTGAAGGTCCGCCGTGTAGAGAGCTTTAAGCATGTTAGATCTCTAAAGGCTCCCTTGGCGTGGTATGGAAATTTGAAGCGTGAGATGGTATCATCTTCCTTGCCTGATTGAGGTGAACATGAACGAAGTTTGTAGTCAACATCTCTCGCGTTTCTTTAGAATGCGATGTTGACGAACAATCAAATAAAATAAAAGCCTGATTTTATGGAGCATATTTTAAAAATCATTACAATGGCATGGGATGTGCGAAAATAGAAACTAGATCCACTAATTGAGGCTTGTTATTGAAGTTTGTCTTACCGTTCCCATGCGAAATGCTGACATCAAACTGATCCACCTTTGCATTGGGCACACACTCTTCCGACACATTTCGATTTACTGTTTGGCAAAGACTTCATAAGTGATGTTCTGATTGATTGCCTTGGGTTTCATAATCATTACATAACATTTATTAAATCATGAATTTTACCCTTATCTGACGTAGTGAAGGGATAACACTTCGAAACTCAATTTGCCTTTCTTTTTCGATCTAAATTATTAGGAGGACCGGAAAGCAATGCCGTTTCTACATATATCGATATTAGTTACTCATTTGTCAGCTCTTTATGTGCTTCAAAGTCGTTCCGAAGACATTTTATATTTAGAGTGATTTGTTTACTCGTAAATATTTAGATCTTAAATTTTCTCTGAAGTTTATGGAGGAATGGCTAGCCAAATACCAGAAAACGTGCATTTCCTGAACAGTATGCGTTTTGAGTTTCCTAAATGTAGAAAAGCAATGGTTGATACCAAGCTCTTTTGTGATATTTATCCAAACGCTTTAGACATTCGGAAGTGCATAAGGTGGGATTGGGTAATTTCGATCTTTCCGACTCGCATTCTTTAGGAAGAAGAACAGCTTTAGACATTGTCATCTTATGGGTTGAAGTGGAGGCAAATCCATATCAGACAATCTACGAAATATCAAACACTGTTAACCAACTTGATCGACCATACAAGAACATTTGCAGTAGAACGGTAAAGTGAGCAGAGCAGATGTTTGGGTCCTGCATAATCTGTCCGAAGAAAAAGAAGCTGACCGATCCACTACATGCAACTTATTGCTTCAGTGGAACACTGAAGAAATGTTTTTTGATTGTTTGATCACTGGAGATGAAAAATGAGTCCTCTATGATAATTCGAAACTCAAAAATGCTTTTGTGTGCTTGGTCGAGAATTCGCGGGGTTCATTCATTTTGAAGTGTTGAAACCTGAACAAAAAAAAAACTGTGAATGCAGACATTTACTGTGTACAAGGGGATCGAGTCAATAAATCTTTAATTGAAAAGTGACCAGATATTGTCAACAGAAAATGTGTTGTTTTGAAACTTGATAATACGAGACCCTTGACGAACCCATGAATAAGATAATGAATTAAGATGGGGGTTATTGTCTCATCATACATATTCGCACGATTCTGTACCGACGGATTTCTATTAATTCCGATCTCTTAAAGATTTTTTAAGTAGTAAAATGTTTTCACACACACAGAGGATGTCTAAAATATCATTTACAGGTATTTTACTCAACCATCATTCGATTTTTATCGATCCAACATTGAAAATTTCTGCATTAAACGGCCAAAGGTTGTTTATAACGAGAAAGGATGATTACGTAATTGTTGAAATCTAAACATTTAGTATAAATTCATCTATTTGAATTTAACGTAGAAAAATAACGTCACTTTCCCGTTCTCCAAATAATATATTATTCTTTTACATTAAAATTTTTACAATGTTTTTAATACTATAGAGCAGTGCTCCGCAACCTTTTTATCGAAGCGGACTGGTCAACGTTTGATAATTTTACCGCGGCCCGCTGAGGGTGGGACACGTGGACTGTTTATAATTTACATTGTTTTGATTTAACAATTTTAATTTAGTTATATTTAAATATGCCTTCAGAATAAAATATTGTTACACCAAAAATGAATAAAAGAGATTTAACGTGGAATATAAAGCGATTTCCGTAGAAAGTTGCTCAAATCCGAGAGAAATGCACTACTTTAAATAAAATGGCAATAGTTTAATGTTTTTTAAGCAGCCCGGCACCATTTGATCCACGGACCGGGGGTTGCGAATCACTGCTATAGAGGAATATTATATTTAGACATCTACTTTTGTTTATCTTTTTAACAAATTCTAACAACAATTTAGTTAGAATTGGCTCATTCGCCATAAACTCCAATAGTCATTCATTCAGAAAAATGTGCTTTCCTGGACAGTCTCAAAACAGATTTTGTATGAAAATATGTTACACATAAGATACATTCGTATACATAAGCATATAAAGATACAAATAACAGAGCTGAATAGTTTACTGAAGTAGCATGTTTATCCATGCGATTAGATTTTTATGTCCGTGCTTATATTGCTGTTGAATATTCAATTAATTAAAAATAAGAGTACAATTTCTCTTGTACAATATTTTTATGTGTAATGAACTTATGATACAATTCATTGTTTACTTTTAAACAAAAGCGGAGTTAAAATGAGATTGAATACACACAAATGGATAAAAAAATAACTTCTCAATCATAGAAGTATGTTCTGAAAGCTGAAATATTCATATTATTTTAGTATCAATGGTAAATATTAAATATTTCAGCATTTCTTTTCCCCTCTATTTTATATTATTATCACTGCTGGTGGACTATTTCGAAGTCACTGGTGTATCTTGTTTTGAAAGATGATTGTAAGTTTATATATGTCAAGGTATTACGGCTGTACCTAGAAATGTTTATTCAGAAATTCACATTCTATGTTTTATAAAAATTTTGTTTTTCCCAATGCTTGAAGTTTCGGTGTTTGGATTTTGGAATACAGCAGGACTTCAATGAAGGTATTTTAAATGAGTGATCAGTGATTTTCTAAATTGATTCTCGTTTTTGTAGCCACATGTTGAGCTTGTACATGTTAGTTTCGAATTTGACTAAAGATCATTAAATCCAAGATGAGAAATATTGTGTTGTTCTATATTGTTCTTCATATAAATACTAAATTCTCATATTCAGGACCAAAACCTGACATTGTAGATGCAACATCTTTATTTGACTATCTTCTACAATATCGTTGAGAGACTAAAATAATTGCACCCAAAATAAGAAACGAAGAAGTGACAGCAATGATAATGAGAAATGTATCGCTTATTGAAAGGCAATTTTGGTTTGGAGAATTCTTTTTTGAGTGTTCTGCTGGAATGAAAAAAAAAATGTGAGTATATTTTTAAAACAGGCAATAACATGCTTATTTAAAAGAATTACTAGATTGTGTTCAATTTTAACTCTATCAAGACGAATTTAAATGTTAGCCTCACAAAACACATAAAACCTTCTTTTATTAACGAATTTAATCAACTCTTATCTAATTCATATGATACAAATTGTTTTAATTTTTGTAAAAAATGTATAGCATAATTTATGACTCCTTTTCAAGAAATTAATAATCATATGCCAACAAATGTTTACTCAGAAGTATTAAGAAAAATATTTAATAAATCAAGTTTCTCTAAATTCTGATTAATAATGCAAACATTCCTAAGACAACGGGTTTTTTAAGAACGCGTTTCATAAATTTCATTTAGCTTTGTAAAGAATTTAAGGAAGATAAATTATAAATTATTTACCTTAATTAATGATTTACAGATGATTAGATCAATACCAACTTTGCGTTGAGAATTTCATAGTTTTATGTATTTACAAGATATTTCTTTAATCATGAATATTTAGTTACACTTTAAGATACATTTAAAAAAGGAAAGTTATTTTATGTTCTTGAAGATATTAACATGAAAATTATTTTTTGGTACTATAAACAGTTTTTTGTATGCTTGAAAATAAAACAAAATAATTTAATTACATACTAAGATATGTTACTGTGTTATTTTTGCATGAAAACAAATAAATTCTTATCGATATACCTGCAAAAGATGCCTGAAACTATACTTTATGATAAACGCAAGATTCTGGGAATATTTTACTTTCATTTGAGTAATGTAAAATTTATTTTCTGAACTTATTCGACTACTTTGATAACGTTCTTAATTTTATAAGCAGTTAAGTTTGCAGTGTCTACAACGTAAAATAATAAAAGTTATATGTATTTATCCAACCTCAAATTAAAAAGATTACAATTACTCTTCTCTTTTAGCTACAAAAATTAACAAATTAACCCCAACCCCCTCCATTTCCAACGCATAATTAGCTTGTATAATAATTGCATTGATATTTAAAAAAATAAAATTTAACCAAACCTGTGCTTGTAACAGTCAAAGTCACATTCTTGAAGTTGAAGCCTTTGTCGTTCAGAGCTAGGCAAATATAGGTCCCCGAGTCTGCAACACAGGTATTTCGTATTAAGAGTTTCGATTTATAAAATCCGTCCGCTCCTGGATTGGTGCTGATGCCATTGGGCAAAGTGATAGGCCGATAGAAATTCGTTCCAAATCGGAACAGTGTAGCATCATCCATTACAAGCAAGTCATTTGTTTTTTCTTTATTTGATTTCTTGAACCACTGTAGAAAATTATTATTAAATTTTAGGATGCATTTAATTGAAAGCTTCTTTCAGTGACTTATATTTTAGAAAAGAAAATGATAATAGAGTACTAGCTTTATAATACTTGCTAATTCTTATATTGTTTAGAACTTTTTCAAAATATTTTCTTTTAGTAACTGTTCATTTAATTGTTAAATTTCTTTCATCAAGTAACTTAGTTGCTTTGCAGTTAGGATGCATTAAAAAAAGTCCTATTGTACTAATGCCATTTTAAAAATCCATGAAACTATGTAACATTGAAGAAGAATATCATTCAATTCATTTATAATATCTCGATTTCCTTTTTTATGACTTTGTTCGAATAAAAGGAAAGTTAAGTACTATTGTAAATAATTTTTTCTCTTATTTAAGAAAATACAATGGCAACAGCACCTCTCAGCATTTAAAATTAAAAAAATTATTTGATTTAAAAATAAGTGAAAAGCTTAAAAATAAATATAAATTTTCTTGCAAATATACCTTAATGTATAACTTTAAGCCTGGTTTACTTCCAATATATATCTCGCACCAAAAAACAGCTGCTTCTCCTTCTTTAATTGTTGCTTTTGTTGGTTCTAGTGAGAGTATTCGAGGAGGGTTTGAAAAGTCTGCTAAAAATATCACCATAATTATTTTATCTAAATACTATTTTTTAATTTTGTAACAAATTATTTTTTATAAGAAAATTTATCCAAGATACATAATTTTTAAAGAAATCTCTTTATACTGGTATTTCCATTCATTCGTTATAAGTTATATAAGTAAATGATATTAAAAATTTCTATATAGTTCATCCCTTAGTCAAAATTCTTATTGACCTTTTACTCTGCTAGACAAGGAATACGTCAAAATACGATGCTTTTAAACTTTGGTTTATTTTTTTTCTCTTATAGTTGCTCTGAGCTGAAAACTTAATCCTACTGTTAAGGTTTTGAATTCGCCAAGTCACTTAAGTTGACTCGTGGAACTCTCCCATTCTTTTACTTATTCCTTTATGAAAGGACGGTTTTTAACTAAATACTTAAATTTATTTAAATCACTTTTCAAAGGTTATATTGTAAACGTGATATAATTGTTGCTTCTTTGGTAGATATTTAATCGTAATTCCACTTATTACCTTCTATATTTTTACTTCAATGAAGTATACACCTATACAACGTAAATAAAGAAGCGTGATGAAGTGTCACTATAATAACAAAAATGGCTTAAAAATATTATTTTCATTGAATGTATCTTCTATAAATAAGTATAACTTTAACAAAAAACACTGCATAGCATCGGCTGTAAAAGATTGGTTGTTATGGGAGAAAGTAGCTAAGAAAATTCCTTTATCAATAATAATACATAGTAAGAAATGTATTTTAATAACTCACTCAAACTATGAATAACTTCGTCATGGATTAAATGCGTTTTTATTCTAAAAATAGGAGTTTTACTCGAACTACCACTTTACTTTTACTGCCACTTTTGGGATTCAAATACCTATTAGGAATCGTCACTAGAATATTGTTTCCATAGAATAATTCTGAGAACATAATTTATGTACTTTGCATTACTTAGATTATTATATTTTTGAAATAAACATGTTCAAACAAAACCTTATTTATTTAAGAAGAAAACGATATTTTTTAGAACTTTAATTTCAGCCCCATTCATTCTAACTCGCTACAAAAGCCAGATATCCGATATTTTGCATGGATTATTGTCTAATGCAATCCAATAATTTCAGTTAACACTGTTTTTTCATGCATCTCCCTAAATGGATTCAGCTCTCAGGTAATTGCACAAATTTTCAGTTGGTTATTTCACATTGCTTCCAAATCTACAAAATTATTTTGTCATTTAAAATGTACACCCTAAACTACTTTAACATCTGTGGAATTATTTAAATGAATAAGCACTCCTTATTGAACATTTTGCTCTTTTTACTTTACAACTGCAAGATTTTTCAATCTAATGTATTCTTAATTTATCCGTATATTTATGCTTTTGAACTCTGAGAGAATTTCGTAATGAAATTGCTCATTTGATGAATAACGTGTAAATTAAACACAAAGCCTATAACATAGCCTGAATAATAAACGTTTTCAAAAATTGTTGCAAGCATGTATGTATTGCAAAGTCAATGTTACATGAATTTCAACAATAAATATACTAGCTAATAAATAGTACCTTTTTAATGCAAATTTAAACATGATTAAGAGAGCATTAGGAACATTTATCTACTGCGTAGGGAATTGTGCTCTAAATTGGTGAACAAAATTATAAATTAAAATCGCATTTTTTTGCAATAAATCGAAATACCTTCCACTACTATTTTAAAAATGGATGTTATGTAGTGTACTTTAGGAAACAATTTTTCAATTTAATCGTCTAGTGTCTGTTTAATAATAAAGTGGTTCGTTTTTGTAAAAAAAAAGTGAAATGCGAAGCTGAAAAGTGTGAAAGTTTTTTATAAACTACCTAATTTGTGTGTGGGATTCCATTTTTTTAAAAAGAAAACAACTCCAACAGCACAGGTTGAAGTTAAATTAATTACATGGAATCGTTTAAAAGGTGAATTTTGATGGACGGCCGTAGGTATGCTTGATGCTGAAAAATCAGTCTTTCGTAGAGTACGTACGTAGAACACGGTGGCGTAGATTATAGAAACGATTTCAAGTAGCGGGTACGATTACTAGGGGATTGGACAGGTTCACCCAAAAGTCACACCATCTGTAGCAGATCGCTATGGAGCTTTAAATGCACTGGGTCTTGGATGTATGATTGCTACGCAGTTGTGTCAAGATCTCGCTGCTGTATCTGGAACGAGTTTTGAGAAGAATCATGTATAGATGACTGGCTGAGAAGGGCCTTTACATCCTGAAACTAATGATGTGCATTTTCTTTGCACAATATCACAAAAGAGTCCCTTTAACAGTGAGAAAAACCGTGAACAGGATAGTGCAAGATTGGCGTCTTGTCACAAATCCCGATTCTCACAAAACAAAACGATTCTTGGCAGTATTTCATCTGGGTATACCTAGGAACTACTGTCATCCTGCAAGCTTGAGAGAAATAGATATTTTTTGTTGCAGTAGCATCTTTGTATAGGTAAGTTGGTTCTGAGCGCGTGTACTTCACTCCATATCTCCTTTGATGGTACAGTGATGCAGAACGCTTTATATATGAGATTCTTGAATCTTAAGGGGGGCCTTTTCAAGAAGCTGTGGGACAGAGATTCTTTTTTATCAACGATAACTACACTTGTAGAGAATTGTTTGGATGAAGAGGATATTCGCCTTATTTTGTAGCCAGAGAGGTCTCCAGTATATATATATATATATATATATATAGTTCATTCCACAGATTACTTATGAGTTGCTCTAAGAAGAGGCATCAATTGTCAACAGCCGTTTACAAGAACCTTTAAGATGGTTAAAATTAATTCTTTTGGAATGGAAATTGACTGGCACAGTTGTTGAATAATAACCCCTTAATAGTACGATAGCACGTTGTAATCCATATACAGCTCCACTCCTCTCGTCAGACTGTAAATGTCTTGCCGATGCGTCTAGAGGTGTGTAAGAAATAGAAGAATAACTAGTTAGATTCCAAAATAACTCAATTTATTCGCAGTATTAACTACAACACAAATTCGATCAACCGAAGTTAAGAGATGCACCCAATTATTAAATATGAAGAGCAGTTTATGAGGTACGTAGGATATGAGAAGGCTTTAAATACTTAGCCCACTTACGTCAATTCTATAGCTCTGACCTCTTAGCTACCTAATCTAGCTCAATTCTTAAGTAATCATCAGCTTAATTACAACAATTATCAACTACCAAATATCTACGCTTCACTTCAAGTTTAATTGATCACTGCTTTCTCCCTAGTGAAACCCTGTATCTCTTTCTAACCTGAAAGCCCAGACTTTATATACAAGTCTTAATTTGCACGTTTTCTTCTTCGGGAGAAATCCTTATGATGTAATAATTTTTAAAGACCCGATATTCCCCAAGAGGACTATTATTGAAAAGATCGCGGATGGACTCGTCACAAGACGCTATACAGAGTGATGGCCTAATTCTTTTTGACCAATGCCATTTGCATGCCAGCCTACATTAAAGTTCTTTGCAATTTTGTTTGTTACCAGTTGCTTATCATTTCCTGTCTTAAAGCACAAGGCATTAGTATACCAAATTTCTTGGCGTTAAACCGAATTTTCGTCAAAATATCTCATGTTTTATGTTTGTAACTTTCATTTAAGGCACTAGTGTATTAAGTAACTCTTTTAAAATACATAAGAAAGGTAGAAAAATGATAGAATAAATAATTACTAACCTTTAACTTGCAGGTCAAAATTCTTATGAACTTCACTCACAACATTCCTCGCTATGCATTTATAGGTGCCAAAATCATGGATTTGTAAGTTTCTTAATTTTAATGTAGAATGAACTTTTCCTTTTGAAAACTCAGTTTCTGCATTTTTGATTTGGACACCATTTTTAAACCAAAATATATGCGGAAGTGGTTGTCCTTTTGCAACGCAGTGTAGAATTGCTTGATCACTAACATCGTCGACGAAATTCACAGTACTTTCTTCAATTTTGGGTGGAGCTAGGAAGAGTCGTTTTAAAATAGGTATCTTGGAAGTGTATAAGAACTGCATGAGTATTAAAAAACATAGAAATTCAAATCATAGAAGATGAGTGAAAATTTATTTAGAATTTTCAAATCTAGTTTAAATAAAAATAATTCGACACAATGTGGCTCTAGTTTCACTTACGGTTAGTACACGCTTTTCTATCACAGCCGGAACAAATCTATTTTTCTTAGTCCAAAACTAGAAAAGAATTTTCTTTTGAAATTGTATTAAGAGTGCTTGCAGGATGCTTTGCTGATTATATAGATAGAAGGAATATGTTTGAGATCGTTTTTGCTTTGAAGATATTAGTTGGAGTTGAATCATATATTTTATGTCAGCGTGCGCGTAAGTCTTATATAAAAACAAAAAACTATTTACCCAAAGTTTTCATTGAGAATACAACTTTACAGGATACTTACGTATTAGCATCACCACAGCAAAGTTTGGACCACGCGAATCACGCCATGATTTTAAAATTGCAAAATTGTATTTACGCGTTTTATTTGAGGACAATCCAATCAGTCAGATTTTCGGGGGAAATGACGCGATTCGCGTGGGGATAATTAATTGGCTGCGGAGTCGTTAATACGTAAGTACTCTCGACGTGAGAAAAACTACACATCTGGTTTCAACTAAACGAAGAAAAATTATACATAGAATTTTATTCAACAAAAATTCTCTTAAAAGAACATACCGAAAAAAGTTAGACATTAATACAGTGCTTCTCAAATTTTCAATATTTGTGACCCAATTTTCAAACATAATTTTCATCGCCCCCTTCATACAATAATGATGTACTTCTTGAATGCAAACAAAATATACTTTGACGTAAAGTTACAATACGAATTTAATTATAAACCACACAAATTATCAAAGTAAGTATTAAATTTTGTAAATGACAATCCCATAAGAAGCATTAGAAGTTTTAAAACTTATTTTTATTTTAGAATTGATAAATTAACTATCAAAAACATTTTTCAGTACTGATACATTTATAAGTATATTATATCATTGTAAATATGCATTTAATTCTTATTATGTTAGAATGCATTTTGTTTTGCTTCCTTTCAGTAAGTTAGTACTTATTTGAAATCTTTTATTTTCGACTTTTCAATATGCTCGTGCCCCCACCTGCAGTTTGAGAAACTTTGCATTATTAATAACAAGTAATATATATATATATATATATATATATATATATATAAATTGACTAAAAACTATATATATATATGTATATATATATACATGTGTATATATATATATATATGTATATATGTATATATATATATATATATATATATATATATATATATATATATATATATATATATATATATATATATATATATATATATATATATATATATATATATATATATATATATATATATATAGTTTTTAGTCAATTCCACTTCGTGGGAAAAACTTACTGGTGCCATCTGTTGCAGATAAATCTAATTTTGTCAAAAAATAACGCAGAATAAATTTTAAAAATTTAAAAATAAAATTTTATTAATCGATTAATATTTGAAGAAACTGTATTAACATCTAGTATCAACCACTACAAGTTTAAAATAATGTATTTGAACTTAAACGGATGAATAAAAAGTATTTCATAAACGATTGAAATTTTGAACAAGATATAGATATAAATAAATATATTTATATAGGGAAGAGAGTGTGCTAATATATAGTAGGAATTGAATAAGAGAGCAGGAAAAAATATAAGTGTAAAACAAATAAGTTGAAAATATGAAGTATATATAGACTTACAGACATATATTCGGTTAATTGAATTGGAATTTATTGACTTATCACCAAGTGTTTTTTCTTCGAGTTCTGTAAGAAATCGTATTATTGTAGGAAATTGAAGAAAAGAAAATATATATATATATAAAAAATAAAACATTTTAATACTCACATTGTATGTGTTTTCATGAATGAAATAAATACTTACTGTCGATGACAACCGTAATTCTGACTTGAAGAAAACCGTAGCCATTGACCGCTTCACAAGTATAAGTTCCTGCATGCTGCATACCCACTGATTTAATTTTTAGGGTTCCTCTCTTCGTAATTTCGTAACCGGGTTTCATATAAAGGGACTCATTCTGTCTTTCCCATTCAACATACGTGTTCATCTTTGATTGGTCTATTGGACATTTTAGCTCTAGTGTTTTGTTTACGTTTGTAAATATTATCTTTTTGTAATCAGTGATATCTAATAGTCTTGGAACACCTAAAAATGAATTTGTTTATCTAAAATGAAATTTGCCAATTAGTATAACAAGAAATAAAAAAAAAGTTAAGTCAATTTCTACTTTGGTCAACAAAGGGAAATTTTGTTTAGTTTTTATTAAATAATTAAAATTAACACATATAAGTATATATATATATATATATATATATATATATATATATATATATATATATATATATATATATATATAAATAAATAATCATATAAATAAATAAATATTTAGTGACAACGGCCAGATTGAGTTAAATATACATTTATTAAGGGGAATTTTTACAAGGGAGGGCTAAAAAGTTAGTAAAAGTAATCGAAACATCATTAGATCGTTGGATTCCACGAGGCGTTTCGTTCCAGCGCCCTCGTCATCGTCTCATCGCCGTCGCTTCTCTCGGTCGTCTCTCGCGCAATCGTTCTATTCCAGTCTGGTTTACTCGTTATCCTCGAACCGCCTTGTCAGATAGGTGGCGCTCTCTTGGCATTACGTCATTAATGAATATAGGAGGGATGAATTAATATTTGATAAAGAATCACAATATTTAGTGACAAATTAGAAACATTTTCCTTTTCTATTTGTGGTGTTGGACTATTATTTTTGTTTGTTACTATTTATTCATTAACTGCATTTAATTAATGAATTAATATTTGAAAAAAACTGTATTAACATCAAGTGTCCTCCACTGCAAGTTTAAAAAATATATTTGAATTTGAGTGGACGAATAAAAATTATGTTATTAACGATTGAAAATTGGAACAAGATATATATATATATATATATATATATGTAGTCAAAATTCTCTACTATAGAGAGATGAATATACAATAAGTAAAACTGAAATATATATATGCATATAATATGAATTTATAATAATTTCATCGAATTGTTTTGTCTCAAATTATAATTAAAATCATCCATATTATTTCACACTAAAATACTTACTGTCCAAATGGTCCGTTATTTTTTTTATTTTATTAAATAAAAAACCCATTTCAAACGGAAGTTGCATTTTATTTTACAAAAGCGATAAATATTATGCTCCGCGCAAAAAGAACTTTTTCATTTTTAATATTCATAAATATTTCTTATGTATTATGAGATTAACTATTTTTATAGTAATATGAATATTTATAACATACGAAAGTGCGCTTTCATATTTTTAAGTTTTCCTTTTAATGAATGATAACGAGGTAGCCGGCTCCGGTAACTTAGAGGTAGTATGCCCACTTAGCAAGCGTAAGGTTGCGGATTCATTCCCTGCTGAAGTCGACAGATTTTCGTAGAAAAAACAATAGAAAATCATAGGCACTTATGCCATATGATTATGTGGCATGTAAAAGATATTTGAGTATCAATTTGGCTCTGGTACTCTATGCAAAATGAAACAACGATAATATTTATCACTCGACGTGGGTTTGAATTAAAAAATAATTCAAGCGTCCAAATTTGGTAGCGAGGTCGCAACTTTTTTGTTGGTCCATCATGAAATGGTTCTTACATGTACGTAATCCTATTGTGTAAAAACTGATAACGAGGCATGAAGCGAATATTTTTTCTTTGTCATGTAGAAAGTTTGTAGAAAAGTTATGCATTCTCTCAAAAAACGTTTTGTTACATTAGGCTATGTTGGAGAAATGAATAATACGGAGTTTTCATTTTACTAACTTCAGGTAGAAAATTTATATGTAATTGAAAATTATACAAATTTTATGTTTTACTTTTTCACCAAATGTTAATGTTAATACCTATATTGTATATGATTTTGATAAATAAGTTAATACTTCAATAATATTTACTTTTAAAAAAATATAGCTATTTCGTGGCACAGAAAGCGTTGCCTTCGATATTAAAACGTATCCAGTTGGATGTGAAAGTTTTTCTTATAATGATGCATAAATTATTGAGTTTTTTATTTATATCCAGCATTTTCATTCATTTCCTTAAAATAATAAATTACTAAAATGTTTTTAAATTGGATTATTATCATACATTTTTTGAATTTAAGACTAAAAAAACGAAAAACTATTTGAAATATTTCTGCATTGAAATAGTTAAAGCTTAATGTATAAGCATATTACAAAGCTAAGTATTATTAACTAATAAAACAATTATTATATAAGTTTACATTCAATTAAAACAACTCGATTGATTATTTACATTATCAGAAATCAAGTTTTATGATTCCAAGGCTTCGGGATTCTATTTTCCAGATTTTAATTTTCATAAGAATTTTGAGACGGAATTCTTCAAATATTAGAATGCAGTTTTGACTGAATAATCTAAATATAAACTGTATATAACAATATTTTTTAAAAAAAAACAAAAAAAACAGTACATTATTTTTTTAAAGTATCTTCAAATGAATGTTAAAAAAATGTTAACTTTTCAACTTTAAATGAAAAAAAATTCTCCTTTTTTTAACCCGTTATCTATCGATGGTACTTATAAGTACCACTCACTTTTAAATTGCGTAAAATAATCATTTTTACGAATGCTCTGACAATACTCAGCAGGGATATTCTTTTAAATCAACTCTTCCAAGATATATGGCATCACGGGTTCTATGATGAGCATTTTAGAAGGGAAGGCAAATAGTTTTATTGCAGAAATTACATTTTCAGCTGACAGCGTTTTCAGCGCATTGGGAAGATTGTCATTTTTGTCCCGAAAAAATAGTTAATGTCAAAATGTAAGTATCTTATTTTTTTTGTATGCTAATGAAGTCCTTAGGAAACGATTTGACTATTTATTTTAAGTGAACAGTGTATATAATTAATTTTACAGTTGATTATCTTTAATTAATTAATTAGCTCTAACGGGTTAAATTTCCCAAAGTTAAGTATTTTGCTTATGTATATCCCTTAATTTCCAATGTAGTGATTAAAAAAATATTGTATGCAAAAAACTGTAGTAAATCATAATGTGGTAGATAAAGAGTTAATAAACACATTAAAATGAGGTATAATTTTAAAAACTACATCACTAACCTTCAGATGATACTTGGTAGAAACTTTCGGAAATAATCTGGAAAAATAGGATTGATAACAATGTTTTATTTTCTATCAAAAGGCTGAGGCAACTCATCTTGCTCTATTCCTCACCAACCTAAAAAATAGTACATAAAGTTCAAAATTGTATTTATTTACGAAAAGTTCTTAAATGTGAATGTCAGTGACTATTAAAGTTGCAATACATACGCATGAAATAGGAAATATTTTTGTTTAATTAGATATTGACACCCTATCACTAATAAAATTCAATAACTTACTTTACTCTTATCGAAAACACTTTAGGTAGCTATAATTGTGAAGAAACTTTCTGAAACAATAGTCGACATTTTGAAATTATTTATTCACCATAACTTACATGCTGCAAAATTTCACCAATTTTTACATCTAAATAGAAGGAACAATACAAATTTAATTAAGAACCTTTTATTTTTAGAGCTGGATTACAATAAGATGAAAGAGGATAATTTTTTAAAATACGAATATGACGTTTTAATTTATATTTAAAACTGAATACTTTGAGGAACAATATTTGATTGTAAAACGTTAAATATTTCGAAATTACGCTTCTTGAAAACAAATTTTTAGTTTCAGATGAACACAAATCCTAATTTTTCTGTTATTTATACTGGTTTTTTTATTGATATAACATTTGTTATATATATGAACAGATTGATTATAGAAAATTGAAATAACATATTTTTAACAGCTACAATTTATTAACAAGCTTAATATTTTTAACTTTCAATAGAATACATGCTTTTAAAATGGGTTTGTTCTCATATTTTTAAAATAATAAACATATTCTGTTCGTGATATTTTTGTAAAAAGGCCCCAGTTTCTATTGATTTTTTGTTGAGATCAACTAAGAGAACTGTTACTTTAAATTTTATTAGTTTGAATTCGAAGACATGGCATTATACGTAGGAGGCAAAAATTCATTGATTTACTAGATAATAAATTTTTTATCAAGAACCATCAAAAAGGCTTACTTGTGGGCCTCATTTCGGTTAAATATTGTTTAGTAAACATGAAATAAACGCAATAAAACAATTAAAAGAACAATGAGATATAACTTTACCTATTTCATGTGAGTCACTTCTGAGGTAGGAAACGTCAAGTCCTTAACATGCAGAGTACTTTCTTCTTTCTGTATAATTACACTTGAGTGACACTTCCCACTTATCAGGTACCTGTTATCAGTAGAAGACGGATCATGATTGCGGTGAAATGTGCTAATCATTTGGTCTCCCCTCTTTTCTTTACCTGAGTTTTTAAAACACGTTTTCAAGTGTGTTGGATAACAATTCTTTTCTTAAAGTCAAAAGATTTGTTTAAATTTCTTTAAATGTAGAAGTTGTTATAAAACATTGTAGATTACTGCCGTAAACATAACTTTTGCAAAAGGATTTACATAAATTTCGTCACTACATGGAGGTAAATTATTCTATTTTATAAGAAATTCAAGAATTGGGGATTATTCACTATGGTTCTCTTACCTTCCATTTCACAAAGCTATACATATAAAACAAGTGCAGAAAATTGATTTCATTCATAAAATGGATGGCTTTTTATACCCAGAAGCCTCTTTCAATATTCATTTTATGCAAGTAGTTACTTAGTCATTGTAATAGAATTTCTTTAGTTTTGAATAAGAATCTTTTAATTGAATTATTTAAACGTGTTGAATTACAGTTTTAGAATAGAACTCACATGAGAAGCAAATTTAAGTTTATTTAGGGACTTGCATCATGAATGTTTCAATTTTAAAAACTTACCACTCTCATGAAATTTTAGGAAAATAAATGATAACTTGATATAAATTATTTATTCCGTATCATTAGTAATTTGTATATATATAGAGTAAAAATTATATTTTTTAAAAATATTTAAGAAATCGTTGTATTCATTCCCATGTCTTAGAAGTTTCGAAGCATTTTTTTTAAATGCATATAAGTAAAAAGAAGAAAAAGAAAAAAAAAAGAGAGAAATAATGTACTGTAAAATATTTCTAAGTATATAATTTTGACACAGAAAAAAAAATCATTTTTTTACTTGAACATTTTCTGCTCCACTGAAGTTCTGCTTTCCCTTGTCAAATTGTCTCATAATTTTAAACTACGGTTAAATAATAAGATATATTTCCATTACAGTGTAAGGATTTAAAGCACCGACAGTCTTCCCTTCAAAATCTACAAATAGAACACTTAACTTCAGAGAAACCAGATCTAATTAAGTTAAAAAAGTATCATTCAAGACAGTGAGGATAAGAAAATTGGTTGAAATGAAAAAGGACTCTTTTATGAAAACGTAATTTTTTTATTGTCTGAATTAAAATGATTACTTTGTAATGTATTATATAATTCCATGCCCTCTGTAAAAGTAGTAAACATTCTTTGTTAAACATCTGTATTCATTTTAAATTAAAAAATATTTTAATGCATGAAAACTTTTGTTAATTAATGTCCTTCATGAACTTTGAGGCTCAGTTTCGTTTTACAAGCAGTTATTCTTAATATTCTGTGCAATAGGTATTTTATGATCAGTGATTTGATTTGAATTTTACTCGAGTATACGAAATACGTTCATAATGATTTCTTACACGAATATAAATATATATTCAGAACGTACTAAGAACAGTAATGCACATTACAACACTTTTTATTTGTAATTTTGAGCTTCAATCGATTTAAAAATTTATTAATTAATGACAGTCAGTTATTTTGGGTATTTGTGAAATTAGAAATCAATTAATAATTTTTAAATTCCTTGTATATGGCATAGTAGTGTACTATAATGAACTGTGACATATATTTCAATTTAGAACCATGTTTTCTTAATGAGGGCAAGTCTTGAGGAGTTGATCCTTTTATCAACCTTTCACACATATTTTCAGTGGTTCTCAAAGTTTTATTTGATTTAATATGTATCAGATCTCCTTTCTTTTAAAGGTTTTGTTAAAGGTTTAAAGCTTCGCTGTTAATAATGACTTCTAATGTTATGTAATATCATTTTCTTTTGAAGACTTTTTTTTAAGTTCTCCAACTCCTTTACTACGGATTTATTTATAAATTTAAGGGACGATCATTGATGCTTATTATATCATATAAAACTTGAAACCAATTCACCTTTCCATTGGACATACCCGTTGTGTTCATAGGAATTTGTTATTCAGTAAGGATGTTCTACATGCAAGGGGGCTTACACTGAGCTTGCCTTCTGGATCTTCCCTTCTTCTCTGTGATTCATCATCAGAATTTCACTCATATTTCTTACTTATTTGCAGCGAGTTTTCTTCACCTTCTTCTACCCAGCCCTTAGGGAAAACTCTTTCTTTTCTTTGTTTCATTAGAGAACCTTTTTCTGTAAAAGAACCATGGCATATGGGGAATCCTACTCCTAATGCAGTGCTTCTCAAACTTTCAATATTTGCGACCCAATTTTCAATCATAATTTTCATCGCGCACTCAATAACAATGTATTGAATGCAATAATAATGTACTTTGACGTTCAAGTTATAATATGATTTTAATTCTAAACAGTACTTTATCAAGCTAAGTATTGAATTTTGTGTATAATATTGTATATGACTAGCCCGTGGGAGTCATTAGTAATTATTCAACTTGTTCCTAACTTGGTATTGAGAGATTAAACATTGTAAAGCACTAACACCTTTATAAGTATATTATATCACTGTAAATGTGTATTTTATTACACAGAAAATTGGTAATTTTTTAAATCTTTTGTTCTCGACATGCTCTCGCCCGCCTCATAAGTTTATCACGTCCCCTTAGGTTGACGCACCCCACAGCTTGAGAAAAGTGGACCAAATGAAAGTCAATTGAATTGAGTTCTTCGAAAAAGATATCAGTCAGATGCATTGATGTTAGTTTCAATCTTACAAGGGGAGGGTACGACACGACTAAGGAATTTCATTTGGAATCCAGACTTGGTGTAATATAGTATTACTCCTTTATGGTGTTCTACCCTCAATGTAATTTCGCCGAATAGCTAGTAAATTTGAAGAAAACAGCATTCGAAATTCCCGCTTAGCTTTTATACAATTAAATTTCAATTTTCTCCAACGATTCCGTGTCTTGATAGGTATATGTAAATAAATTTATTTATGAAAAGTTTATTTGATTTTAAATTATATTTTATAAAGAAAAAAATACTGAGATTATTTAAATATTTGTATTAAATTATAATATATATATATATATATATATATATATTAATAAATACTATTTATAAGGAAATATATAATAAATATTAAATGATGTTATACATAAAAATTAATTACAGAAAGTTTTATAATGTGAAACACGATATAATATAAGCCTAATATTATATATAATACAAAATAATTTATAAAGTGTATTATACTATTATAATTAAATTAATTATTTCATAATTAATATAATAAAAAATATGTCTTTTTTATATGTTATTAATTTAATTATTTTATAATTTTATAAAATATTTAATAAGTCCTTTTAAATAAATTTAAATAATTTAATAAATATATTTAAATAACTCTAATAATAAATTCAATAATTTTAATAATAAATTAAAAAGTTTGATAATAAATTAATAATTTCAATAATAAATTAATAATTTCAATAATAAATAAATAATTTCAATAATAAATAAATAATTTGAATAATAAAATAATAATTTTAATAATAAATTAATAATTTCAATAATAAATTAATAATTTCAATAATAAATTAATAATTTCAATAATAAATTAATAATTTCAATAATTAATAATTTCAATAATAAATTAATAATTTCAATAATAAATTAATAATTTTAACAATAAATTAATAGTTTCAATAATAAATAAATAATTTCAATAATAAATTAATAATTTAATTTAATAATAAATTAATAATAATTCTTCTTATTAATAATTAATTGATTAATTTTAATTAATAATAATTTTAAATATTTTAATTAATAATAATTGCAAATATTTTTAACTAATAATAAGTTTTTAAATAATTTTAATTAATAATAATTTTTAAATAATAATAATTTAATTAATAAATTTATTTAATATTTTTTTTTTTATTTTTTAAATACAAAATAATTAACATAAATAATGTCATTTAATATTTAATAAACCTTTCATAAATAAATTTGTTTAACTTTAAAAATAATTAAATGAAATGAAAAGAAAAATTTGATTGTTGAATCGAGTTCTAACCTTGCTCATAGTATGCTCATAGTATACCAATGAAGCTACGGAATCATTGGAGGAAATTGAAACTTATATAATTGTACAAAAGCTTAGCATGAATTTCGAACGCTATTTTCTTCGAATTTACTAACTATTCGGCGGAATTACATTGGGGGGGTAAACAGCCTAAAATAGTACTACTATTACACCTAGTCTCGATCCCAAATGAATTCCTTAGTCGTGCCTTCCCCTTGTTAGTTGTAAAATTTATATTTGACTGATTCGCGTATATGGTATCTCTTTAACAATAATCATTATTAAAGAATACGACTGACTCGTTCCCATTGTCTATTGCAAAAAGTGATATTAGTTGAAAATTATAAGAGTAAAAGGCTTGTTGATTTTTAGAAATGGCTTTTCCTTCGGGTAATCCTCACACCAACACAAGACAGTGGCGTAACGTACACCCTCGCAACCTCCGCATTGCGGAGGGGGCAGGGACTCTAAGGGGCCCGAAGCCTGATTGACTCCAACTACGTATTTAGGCTTGGGGCCCTAAAACCTGACTTTACAGGAGGGCCTTAATATCTTCCTTTACGCCGCTGACACGAGAAAAGGGCTCTCTACAAATTGTAAGCTTATCTTACTTGATGGTGGATATTGGTGGTTAAAACCTTTCCGAAATTTATTTGCCTTTATTATAAGATTAGTTTGTCATATTATATAAGATTTCAGACCCAACTTTGTCTGGAAGTACCTACCTTGGAATATGTTTCTAATGTATCAACTCTGTTGTTATTTACAACAAGTTCACTCTAACACTAGTCGTTTTTCAACGCATTTTCGCCTACCTTTACTATCAGTATAGGGATTACTCGCCAATCTATACTGATGGGTCGAAGTGAACTTATTGCGTTGACTGTGGAGTCGTTATTAACGATATTACTCACAGTTACCGGGCAGAAATTTGTTTCAGTTTTTTTACTGCTGAAGCCATCGCCCTTTCTTACGACCTTTACTTAACAACCATTGTAAGGGCGTTTGTGAATTACTCAAATCGGTGTCATCTTGTGTGTGATTTCTTAATATATGTAAACTGTGTGGCGTGAGTGAGAGAATATTAACGTCGCACTGTGTTCAGCTACACGAGGGCTTTTGGCGATGGACCTCGTCATTTTGAACCATGCTCGAGTGACGAGTAGGACACCTGAGCTGGCACCCCCTCTCTTAATTACCACACCACACCAACGGGAGGATGTTTGAGCTCTCGACAGATTTAACGTGCAATGCTCCCCTACATGGGGGTCTTCAGTGGTACTGGGTTCGAACTCGCAACATGCCAGCCACGATCCGATACTTATACCACTCGGCTACCGCGGCCACGGGGACTGTGTGGCAAAGACTTCGATATTCCCATGTTGCCACATATATTGGCAACATAGGAAATGAGCAAGTGGATGATGCGGCTCGGTCGGCAACAATATTCTTGCCGCTGGCACTCCCCTGTCATGATGTCATTCTGAATCATCTCCAAAGAGCATGGCATGAATCTTAGAGTATCTCTATAGTATTCATACTGACAATAAAAGCCCTTTAGAGGCGTTTGTAAATTAGATCGATCAGTTCTATCCTGTTGTGTGTTACATATTTGATATCTATGTCGAATCTAAGGCAAGGGTTCAATGCAAACATTTTTGGATACGAAAGCATATGAGCAACAATGGTAACGAACAAAAGGAACCACCGTTCGGTTTGCAGCGACCCTTTAATCGTTAGTGGTTTCGCTGCGTGACATAAAGCATTTCGTTCTACATCGGATTCAAAAAACATCGCAGAGGAGGAATGGATTCCTACTCCTGTGTCAGTATTGCAAAGAGTTAAAGTCGAACTGATTCGTCTTTACCTACAACCATCTTTTTTTTGGAGAGGATGCTCTTGAATGTCCATCATGCAAAGTCGCGTACACTTGATTGATTGTAGCTTTTTTAATCTTCATCGAAACATTATTTTTTCATTTGAACCCTATCTGATTCTGTGTGTGGGAGGGTAAGAGAACACTTCCACAAAAATCTATTTTTATTTTTATAATTGACCTTTTATAATTTATTTGATATTTTTTGTTACCTTTTATTGTACTTTTTTATTGTACTTTTTTTGGCAAAAAAGAGAACGGGTATCCTTCAGAACTTTCGCAGAGATCTGACACTTCATTCTGCCAAACCGGAAATTAAAAGGTTTTTTAGGGAATCATTTCGCCTTACAGCTTTTCGTGTTGCTCGTGATAAGCCTTGGAGTACACTATGTATGAAATCCCACGGTATTCCAAGTTCTCCTCGTGCTGCTGCTGTGGCTAAATTTAGACTTTTAACCGGACATGACTGCCTTTGTGCTCATCTGTTTCGTTTTGATTTAGTGACTTCACCTATCTGCGTTTTGTATGACACTGGACAAGACATGACTGCCGCTCATTTGGACGAGTGCTCTGCACTGAATGATCTTAACTGCATTGTAAAAAGGTATTGGAGAGCCCGTTGCCTAATGACCTGATGGTCAATGGCCTGGCATTTGTAAAATAAAAATAAATTATTGTACTTTTAATTTAATTTTTAAAACCTCGTTTTTATTAACATATTTCTATTGTTGGGGTACTTTTAAGGTTGTTTTAGTTTTCTTAAAATTATTATTTGGTGCAGTGTAACTAATATTGAGATTCTTTCGTCATAAACCCAAACATCCATTTATTCATTCATTGTTTTAAAGAATGGCGCTAAAGATATCAAGGTATAGCTGTAAGGTTAAGCAAATATAAGACTGCGATAAATAATGTTTTAAAATTAGTGATAATTACCCAAAATCGGAGTGTACATGCGATCTATTTTTATAGATATAAATGGAAATATATTTAATGTCGTAAAAAGTTTAAACATATGTCGTTTAAAATCTTTTGAAGATATTCGCTTGATTTCATTATACTTCCAAGTATTGTGTATACAGATATATATCGATATAGTTTTAACACCAGATTGCCCAGGGAAGTAATTTTGACTGCTTTTTAGTTTCAATTATAAAACAATTACATACACTCAGGAACATTGAAGAACCCAAGAAGAAAACATCGGATTGAAATGAAATTTAATACACATAATGACACAGATGAGAGATCCACTTGATCTAAAAAACAAGACAATTAAACGAATACAGGGTGTGCAACGACACAAATACTGGGAAACTTCAATAGCGCGTTGGACCACCTCCAGCTGCAATACATGCTGCCACACGGTCCGGCATTGAGTTGATTAGACACCTTATGTTGTCCTGAGGCAGATGGGCCCACAAATCCTGAACAGCCAAATCTAAATCATGTACAGAGTGACACGATGGCATCTGCCGTTTTAGCTGATCCCACGCGTACTCTACAGGGGACAAAACGGGAGAGCGGGCTGGCCATGGAAGAGTCTGAAAATGACGTAGGAAGTCTTGAGCAACTCTTTCTGTATGCGGACGAGCATTATCTTGCTGGAAAATTGCCCCTGGGAGACCATTTAGGAAAAGTCCTACATGGGGTGGAAGAATATCATCAACGTTACGTTGGCCCGTTAAGGTTCCACGCATCACAATTAAAGTGGACCGGCTATCATAGGCTATGGCTCTCCAGACCATAACACCAGCTGTGCGGGCAGTGTGGCGTAGAACAGTGTGGGGGGAATTGTACCGCTCACCAGGGTGCCTCCACACCCGTTCACGGTCATCATCTGTCCCCAAAACAAACCCGGATTCATCATTAAACACAACCTTTTGCCAATCTTTGACATTCCACATTGATCTGGCTTGGCACCACTGTAGACGCAGTTGCCGATGTTCCGGTGTTAAGGGGAGTGCATGGAAAGGGCGCTTGGATTTAAGATTTGCTTCTGCAAGGTGTCTGGGAATTGTTTGTGGAAAAATTGCTACGCCTACGTCTGCTCGTATCGTTGAACGAGACACTGTGGGGGTCCACAAGTGATTGCCACACGATCCTTCGATCCTCTCACATCGTGGTCTTCCTGGTCGCTCCAGACCCGGTTTTCCACGCATGGGTACCTTCTCGTGTCCACTGCTCCCAGCAATTTCTAACGGTCCACTCCGAACGATCCACCTGACCAGCAACACGGCGCGTCGACCAACCTGCAGTTTTCATCCCGATCTAAACTCTCTCAAACTCGCTTAACTGTGAGAATTGTCTTCTGGCACGTTTACCTGGCATGTTTCGCTTACCAAAGTCTTCCTACAATCGGTGGGTAATCGTCACGTATATGAATCTTCGAATTTGCGCTGGCTTATATAGCACCCTCTTCCTGATTGTAGCGCCACCTCGGCTTGTATGAACATGCGTATTGGCACAAAACTTGGATCAATTGCATATCACATTACGCTGTACTTATTTGCAAATTATCGCGATTGTACTTAGCTTCCTTCTTGGGTCGCTATTTTCAATGTTCCTGAGTGTATATGTAATGCACAATTTCTTAGACTTTTTTTGAATATAAATTATTTCTTGTGAAGTAAATTTTTTTATCGTTAGTGTTTACTAATAACTTGTTATACGATTGTATGTAATACAAAAAAGTGTTAAAAGGTAGTTTTAAACAAATTTTATTACACATTAATCATTCTTTGACATTGTAGTCATTTTGATTGCTTTTGGGCAACATAGGTGCATACTAAATTTCAGTCTCTCTAGTGTTAAAAAGTATTTCTCTTTAATTTTGTGTAAAATTAAAAAAGTTTAAAAAATTTTATAAGTGCATTCTTTGTATTTTTTTCAATTTAAGATTTGTAGTTTCCTTCCTTCATTTTTATAAGGTGATAATAGATTTTTGAGTGCAAGCTATATATGGATTCAGTAATTCAAAATAAAAAAAAATTATTTCTGAAGTACAAGATCAAAAATATGTAAGCTTTTTTTCTTTTGAAGCAGAATAAAAAAATGTTTTTTAGAACGTAACATAGTATCTGAAACTCTTTTGCAAAGTGTTGTTATATTTAAAAGTATACTTTTGAAATAAAAAGAAAACTTTTTGCGAGGTAATTTTATACCCTATAAAATGAAATTTTGTTGAATAGGCACAATAATGTACTTTTCAAGTACATCTTCAGACCTTTTTTCTCCTTGCTGAGAACTTGCAAACTTCAACTTGAAAATAATATTTTTTTTAGGAAAACTATTCATACTTCTTTTTCTCCACAACTTGCAATTTTTTGAAACATGAAACTCGAATATTTAGAATAGAAAATTGCGTAAAATGTATAATGCTTCATAATAAATTCATGTATTTATTTGAATTAGCTACTAGGTATCAATTGGTGGACATATTATTATAATTCGTTGATACAATACATACAAGTACAATATATATTAAGTATCATAACTAATACGTTGGTATTACGATACTTAACATTTATTGTACTTTGCATACAGTGAGGAAGTAAGTGGCTAAAATGCCTTAAAACCTCAGTGCTGAATTAGACTATGTTACGTCAAACAATTGCCTAGGATATCTAAAATATTTTAAAACAGATTGAAAATAAAAGATTTAAACAATGTGATATAAATAATTAAAAAAGTAAGATTCTCTCTCTTTAAAATTGCATTAAATGTAAAACTAATTCTCATGAATAAAGTGAGTATAAAATCTATAAAATTTCAAATTACACATAAATAAATTTAAAAATCCAATTTTTTAAAAATAAATCAAATAAATTTTGGTGGTCAGATATGTCATCACCAAGTAAGATAAAGGTTATAAAATGGATCCACATTCCGAAATCGATTATTTTATATCTATGAAGTTTGATGCGTTTGTTTTTCGTGGTTAAAACTAGTTTTGATGGCTAGCCAATCTTCCACCTTTTGTTTTAGTGCTAAACAAAATACTAAAGATAATATATATGATATAATTACTCCATTAACATCCATTATTTATTAAGAAAAAGGACACGTGTATGAATATATTTGAAAGTCCTAAGATAAGAGTTTGAATCAAAAAACAGCAAATAAGCTGTTTCCAGATTCAGCGATCAATAAGTAATTTTATATCATAAAATGCAGCCTAAATAACGCAATACAAATTAGAGAAAGGGAATCAACTAGACTGTGAAGACTAAATATCCTTATATTATTGGTAACAGTTACTACCTGAGGGCAGTGATAATGGGATTAAGAAAGCTTTAATGGATCCAACTTTTGTATTTTGTTGGTAATTTGTACTAATAGCATATTTGAATAAGTAGGAATATAAACAAAAGACATACTTAAACCGTATCAAGGAAACTCTTAAGAGCGGAATGCAGACTTGCGGACTAAAATGGAATAACTACTAATGCTTCTGTAAAAGATTGTGCGCTGCAACTATATAATGGGACGTTATACATCTATAAAATAGCACCATGTATAAATTAAGACTGCAGCTAACTTGAAATATTTATAATAATGAAGAGTGTGTATATATAATTACTAGAACTCACACACACACACAAAGGACAGTATAAAAGCACAATTCTAATATGACAAAAGAGAGAGAGATTCAAAATTGTGTGAAGAATATCACATTGCCTGTTTTTTTATTACATTTATAAATCCAATTACAAATAAAACTATTTTGGTAGCTTTGCTCAATGCAATACTTTCGAATTTTTTTTATAATCATTGAGTTTGTCTTTTTGGTGTAATGCGACCTTATAATTTAGTTGCAAGTAATTTAGAAATGTCTTTCTGTAATTTGTTGTATGGAACAGATATGTTACTGTATATAATTTATACTGGAGATGATTTATTATACTATAATGAAGGGTATCTCTTTCTGCAGAAATGTTACTTTTACGCTAATATCGCAAATTTAGTTAAATTAGTATTACTGTAAGTCACTTTGAGGGACTTTATAGTATGAGTAAGACGTAAACCAAGGAATAATATTTATATTTTTATATAAAATCTATTAGATCATTAATGCGGCTGTATATGTGACTGGAAGTTAAACAATATGGCCAAGCTCATAGAAATGTAGACAAGAAATGTTTGCTAGATTTTTGTGTATTGTCTCCCCGTGGAGAATCGTTTTATTTGTAGATAGAATTCCTAAAGTTGATGTAATTTTCTTGTAATACTGATCTATACTGATTGGATTAAGTTTTTCAAACTTAATTAAAGTATGTCTATATTTGCCATGTATTTGCTTACAAATTCTAATCAAATTACGAGTATGAATAGAAATAAATAAGTCTTGAAAACTGAAGAGGGGAAAAGGATAAAAATTTAATCTTTCATGAATTTAACGCAGTGGTTCTCAAATTTTAACTACTGGTGACGCAATTTTCAATCATAATTTTTATCGCGCGCCCCCCTGCCCCAAATAATAATGTATTGAATGCACTCTTTGGTGTTCTAAAGCTACAATACGATCATAATTATAAACCGTACACATTAACAAGATAAGTATTAAATTTTGTATGTGTTACTTTTAAGTAACATATATTTTTATTTTGTTTTACTTTTTAGTTCGATTCACTATTAAAACGTGTTTTTTTAGTTTATTTTATAATTAGTTTTACTATACACGATAAAAATCACAATTCCAGTGAATAATTTAATTAAGAGAAAATATACTTACCTACTTTCAAAGACTTTTCAATTTTTCTTTGATAATTTGAGAAAAAAATCCAATAAAACTAAAGAAATGTTCCGAATGTGCGTGCCCTTAATGAAGGACATAAATCACAGACACGTTTCGCTAACAATATAGGGACGTTATTTTCCTGTAAAACTGTCATATTTGGTTCACGTTATTGTAGTTTTCCTGTGGTTTGATGATCTACAAATAGCATTTTGAACTTTTCTTCCTTGTGTCTTTTTGACAAGGTGAAATGCTACATTTATGGCTACATAGTTTTCTTCATAGAGTGTTTTAAGCAGCGTTTGAAAATTTCAATTCAACTCAAACGTTTCATGTCTATCGCTTTTCTCATATTCACTTTCGCTATTTTGATTAATATGCATTATTTCAGCAGGTTCTTCAATTGCTTGATTAGTTTCAACTTCCTTCAATAGAGATCACAGATGTCCATTTTTTTATATTCTGCTCATTTACATTTATAAACCACAATAAGTCGTACAACTCAGCAATCAAAACCCCAAAATTGTTCATGGGTGAAAGTGTAGCATGTTCATAGAAAATATTTTTGAACAAAAGGGGTCGTGCAAGGAACTCGATCAAAACTGGTAACTTGATTGCAAAAAAAAAAACAAAACAAAAACAAAACCGTTTGCAACTTTTAAACAAAAAAAAAGAGGGCGTAATGTGATAAATTCAATTTAATTCCCATTTGGATAATTCATATTGGATGATACTTTGTCAAGGTCATTGGTAACAAATAAACAGTTTTCCCAGAATTAACTATTTCGTGAGCATGAGATGACTCTGCGCATCACGCGACCGATCCCGTGTTAAAAGTGTATTCAATAAAACATATGGATATTAGTTCTAAAAAGGAATTGCGTAAAAAGTTTTTCGTATATTATATGTTTCAGAATACTTATAAAAATACATCTTGGCCAAATAATCCTTCTAAGTGCTCAATATGATTATCCATATATCATGAAACTCATTCACATGGAAAAAAAGCAACAGAAAAATATTATTTACCACTTTCCTAAAAGAAAAAGAGACGGAGTGAAACATACCAGCAAGTTTGAAGGTCAAATTTCTGTTTATCAAAAGTAGTATTTTAAGGGTTAAAAGAAACGTAATAAAAAAAAATTCTCATCGTGGGATTACAGTAAATCAAACAAAATGTCTTTCTTTATTTGGTTATTGGATCAAAGGTAGCTAATGAGCGTTTGAAGTGGAATCTTTTATTTTTGATGATGAGCAGACGATAAAAATAAATTATATCAGTGTAAATGTGTATTTTTTAATACGACAGAAATCATTTTGTTTTGCTTCATACGAAAAAATTATTTTTTTAAGCCTTTTTTTTTAATATGCTCGCCCCCCCCCGGGGGGTGCGTCTCACATTTTGTGAAACACTGATTTAACGAGATATTCTTACTTTTCGTTTCAATAATGGAACATAACTTGTTATTAATATCAGTATTAAGTTATTCAAAATTTTACCAGGTTTTACAGTAAAAGTATTGAGTCCACTAATGTCAGAAATGGATTTTGTTGAATTTTTCTTTTGTTGCTTTGGAGTATGAAAAATATCTTGTACTATATAATATCCATAGTATTTAATCCATATTATGAAATGTAATGATACGAATACTTATTTCTTATTTGTTACATTTCGAATATGGTTTTGAAAGAGTGTACGTAGCCTTTTATTCGAAAAATATTTACATATTTTTGCATAATTGTCTGGAATTTTACATACATAAATCTATTTTCCTGCGATTCAGAAGTTTTTTGCTTAATACCATAATGTGTGGTTTCATTCCCAGTTTTATTGTTTAGTTTCAGTGATTGCTTATAGGAATAAGTATTGAATTTAAATTCATTAAAATTTTCAGCAGGTAAAACCTGGTTAATGATAATTTTTGTTATAAAAGTACCAATATCTCTAGAAATTTGTCTATTTTGCATTTGATGTCATCAATCTGTAACCAGCACATTTATGTCTGTAATGTCTAATTGGTTTTGTCCTTTACAGCATTGGTGCGCAAACTGTTTTCGACCGCGACCCCTTTTGTAGAGAAAAAATTTTTGGTGACCCCTAGAGATAAATGTTCAAAAATACGATGTAAAAAAGAGAAAATTTTTGGCGACCTCTAGAGATAAATGTTCACAAATGCGATGTAAATAGGCACATTTCTTTCGTTTTATCGAATAAAAAAACATCATTTATGACACATATTAATATTATTTATAATTTAAAGAAATTTTTTTTGTATAACATAAAAAATCAGTAAATTAGCTTTTAATGAGATGTATGTGGCTGCAAGATTCTGTTTATCTCATCGATGTTTGGATGAATGTTGTTAATTGCAATTCGCATATCATCTTCAGAGTTCAAACGAGAGCGATATTTAGTTTTTATTGAAACTAGTTTGTTAAATCAGTGTTTTTCAAAGTGTAAGGCACCCCCCTTGGGGGGCCCCGATGACACTACAAGGGAGGCGCGAGCATATCGAAAATTTGAAGATTTTTTTAAAAAAAATAACCAGAAAGACAAGTAAAACAAAATACTTTCTTCCATAATAAAAAAAAATACACAACACTGATATAATATATGTTTATCATCCGGCGTTTTTCCTTCATCAAATAGCTATCTTTGATCCCAAAACCAAATTAAAGAAAAAAAAACATTTTGTTTAATTTGCTGTATTTCCTCAATGTGAGATTTTTTTTATTAAGTTTTAACATAAAATATTACTCGTTAAAAGAAAAAAATGAAACCCAGACCTTGAGAAAAATTCTAAGATAAACAATTCATCACTGTAATCATTATTGAAATACTGTACATTAGTTGTAGAAAAAGAAAAGGAAGACATAATTCACTTTTTAGCCAGGCTGCATATTAACATTTGATAATCATTTGACTGACCCTTAAACTTACTGGTATCGTTAGTTCTACATTAGTTCCGTCCCATCTTTTATGCGTTTGTTTTTTGCTAAGAGAAATTGTGAATAATAAGGAGTTTTATGGTATTTGGAAAAGAATTGAGAGATTGATTTAAAGGATTATTTGGCCAAGATTTATATTTTTAAGAGTATTCTCAAACATATAAAGCATAGTGAAAAATGACAATCATTTTTAGATCATCCGTATTTTTTTCTGAATACACTTTTAACCCAGGAGCGGTGGCGCGGGGCATCTGTGATCTCTATTGAAGGAAGTTGATCAAAAGAAGAATCTGCTGAAAGAAGGCATATTATTCATGATTGAGAAATGCCATGAACATGAAACGAAAGGAATATTTTCAAATGCTTCCTAAAGAACTCTACCAACTTAAAATATGAAGCCATAAGTGTACCACAACGTTCAGTTCGCCTTGTCAAAAAGACACAAGAAAGAAAAAGTTCAACTTGCTTTTTGTTGATCACCAAAGGTGTCTCGAGTTCGAGCCCAGTACCACTAAAGACCCGCCATGTAAGGGAGAGATGCACGTTAAATCTGTCGAGAGCTCAAAAATCCTTTTGTTGGTGTGGTAGTTAAAAGAGGCCAGCTCAAGTATCGTCTTCGTCACTTGACCATGGTTCAAAATTACGAGGTGCGTCTCCAAAAGCCCTCGTGTAGCTGAACACAGTGTGACGTTAATATTCACTCACTCGATCATCAAAGCTCATTAAAACTACAATAACTTGGAACAAAATATGACAGCTTTGCCAGCAAATAACATTTCTGTAGTATTAGTGAAAAGAGAGTGTCTCTGATTTGCGTCCTTTATTAAGGTCTTGCACTTTTGAATCATTTTAGTTCAGTTTTATTGAATTTTTTCTCAAATCATCAAAGAAAAATTGAATAGTTCTTGAAAGCCGGTGTGTGAGTATACTTTCTCTCAATTAAATTATTCACTGGAATTCCTATTTGTATCGTGTACAGTAAAATTAATTATAAACGAATGATTGGGATGACTGAGTCCCCCGCAATACCATTAGCGTTAGTATCGAGTGCGCGCCTGCTCCCGGGTTAAAACATTTTGAAGTCTTCTCGCTTTAAATATTAAAAAATAACACAATTATTCTTCATAGGAATTTTATATTCTTTTTCATTATTTAACATTAATTCTAAATGCTAATTCTGTGAGGTTTAAAATTACAGTTCTAAACAATTATAGCATTTATCTAAAAAAATCATTTTACATTTTTGTATTCAATGTCGTGCACGGAGTTTTGCTCTCCTTACTGTTCAGCTATTATATCAAGAATAATGTTTTATTTTTTTAAAAAAATGAACTCGTGCGAAGAGCCGGTGTTTCTGCCGGTATACCTTTAATGTATCAGTACACTGAAGAAGGTATTTTATAAATAATTTCTTAATACTAAATTAAGAACAAGTTTAATAATTATTAGGAACTTCCATGGACTTGTCTTGTAGAGCAAAGTTTTTCAAAGGAAGGTTTAATATCAGAAATTAACACTCTGAGTTATTTTTATATATTTAGCTGAGATCTATATTTTGTCTTCAATCCAGCCACCGCAGAAAATCCGGTTTAACAAAGGTAGGATGTTGAAAATGGTAATAGTATACGAAGTGCTTTTGTTTTCAGTACAGAGAATTCTTCATCCACCTCTACCCAAAATTCAAAGAGGTATTTATTACAAAATTGCCTTTTAATTTTTCACTGGATGTGAAATATATGAAGATTTCTTCTTCGGAAGTGTTGAGAGCCCTTCTGGAGTATCTTGAAATTAATCCCTAATCCACTCGTAACTTGCTACTAATTTGTCCTGATCCAGAAAGTACTATTTATAATTCTTTGCCAACATAGCTAAATGATTTTACATGGTTTTAAAAGCAACTTTCACATGTTGTTCTTTAGATTTGTAAGTTTTATTACATAACGAGCTGGTGCTTTTATCACCATCATTTACTTCAGTAGTTCAGTAGTGTTAAATCCAAAATTTAAGTATTTATTGAGAATATTGCCTTGATTTAATTTTCGAAACCATGCTCGTCTGTGTACTTGTTGATCCTTTATTACAGTTAAATGTTTGCTTACGACTTAAAAATGTATGTATGGTTTTGTTTAATCTACTGCCGTAAATACTTGAATACCGTGAATTACAATTAACATGTAAATTAAAAAAATGTACATTCAAGCTAGATTCGGTAGCTATAGAAGTATCGAGTCGACCAAAACTGACTGGAATTGTACGAGGAAAAACATTTTTACACGTTTTGCGCAGACGTCCGATAGGTTGTCCAGACTCACGCCAACGTATCCTATAATGCCAGATGTGATGGACATGATAAAGAACAACATAGACTAGACTATTTTTCTAATGAAATTTGTACTTTGAGAAATGGTTGCTGAAGGAAATAAATTTTTAATTAAATATATCATTTCGTGATCTGTTCCAATTTAAAAATTAGAGAAAGAAAAATAACATAATAATAAGTAATATATATATATATATATATATATATATATATATATATATATATATATATATATATATATATATATATATTTTAAGTAATTTTCTTAAAATATATGTATTACTTAAAAGTTACATATAAAAAATTTAATGCACTTATCGTGTTAATTTGTACGGTTTATAATGAAGATCGTATTGCAACTTTAGCGTCTCTATTTCAAAGTGCATTTTATTGCAGTACATACATTATTGTTGTATTTTTGTACATGGTTTAAAATTGGGTCGCCAGTATAGAAAGTTTGAGAAACACTGTGCTAAATCCAGTTTCACATAAATAACGTTGATGCAAATTGTATTAGTAATCTGTTAGCATTCTTGCATAGAACGGAATATTGCTTTTCAACGGATAACCAAAATTTTTGGCAAGGCTGAGTCTTAAATTGATTTCAAAGAGTATAATCACTAATCAAATCTATCAATTGTTCTTTCTCATTAATTTGAGGAGTTGAACTGCATATGTCGTATGAAAATGTGGATCACGAATCCAACCAAGATCGTTTTCAGGAAAATCCTCGGAAATTTTTCTTTTAACTTTTGAATAAGATTGGAAATGATGTTTTTAAATGTAAATATATCTATATTATTGTCATTGATAAAATCGTTAAAGGAAAGGAATGTGTCGATGTTGTTTTTATTCAGTTCAGTTTGCCAGAGTATAAGCTTATTTTTAAATCCTTGAATTTTACTGGCTGAGAGAGAAGTTATGATAGTTGAATTCTCACCCTGCAAGCTCAAATTTAAGTCGTTAAGTTTTTCGAAAATATCAACTAACCAGCTCAGCTTTCCTGGCTAAACTTCATTGATATAATAACTTGCCAATCTATGGTTCTTTTCGCTTAAAAACATGTACACTTCCTTTCTCAAATCAAATTTCCGTCGTAGTATTTTCTCACGTGAGAGCCATCTGACTTTGGTGTGTAACAGTAATTTCTCATACGTTGAGCCCTTCTCATTGCAAAGTATTGAAAAGAGACGGCTAATTATATTGTTGCATTTTATGTAGTTAATTGAACTAACAACGTCTTGTAATATGTTGTGCAACTCTTCATCCATATATTTTGTAACAAGAGCTTGCCGATGAATCATACAGTGATTAAATACCATATGAGGCGTCACTTTCTGGATTAAGCCTCTGAGTCCTTTGTTGGAACCTGTTAATGCTGCAGCAACATCAGTACAAACCGCAACACAGTTTGCTCAGGTAAGGGACTTTGCTTCAAAATATTCATTTATTACTTCGAATATTTTTCTACAGTTGTTTTTCCTTCCATACTTTTGCAACATAAAAATGTTTCTGTTATATCTTCATTAAAAGTAAATCTAACGTAAATAGTTAGTTGCGACATTTTAGTAATATCGGTAGTCTCGTCCAGTTGTAAAGCAAATACAGATGAATTTTGTATGCGTTTTATGACTTCTGACTCGATATTTCGTGACATTTTGGAAATTCGCCGAGACACGGTATATCTTGATAATGGTATTGTTTTTAGTTCATTTCCATATTTATCGCCATGCATAATTGATGTCATCTTAGTTGCTGCAGGATGGATAAGGGATTCTCCAATTGTATGGGGTTTCATTGTTTTTCCTATTAGATAATAAACGTCTAAAGAAGCTGATAATGCTTTCTGAAGTATTGTTGTAAATTTCTTTAGTTTGCGCTTTGAATTTTCAGATTTTCAGCTCATTTTTGAAAAAAAATCGGCATGTTTATTTTGAAGTTCTTTATGTTTAGTTTCCAGATGCCTTTTTAATTTAGCTGCTTTCATGCTTCATTTGCTAATTTTTCGTTGCAAATGATAGATATCGGGCATTCTTCATCATCAACAACACAACTTGTAAAACCATACTTAATAAATTCCTCATTGTATTTTTTTATTTTTTTAGATGGGGCATTTAGTTCAGAATTTTGAGACTCCACATCAGTATTTGTTCGTTTGTTAGCTGAAGATGTACTTGGTGTACATGTTACCCATTTATCCATTATGAATATATAGGGGTTAATTTTTTTTAACTAAAATAAATAATAAAAAAAATCTTTTTTTTCGAGAAATTCAATAAAATTAACAGAGCTCTTTCTCTAATGATAGCACATACCTGATAATAAAGAACAGCAAAGCCCGATAAAAATATAAAAAATCATAATTACACAACGTCACACGATAAAACTCGAGGAGAAACTAAAACAATTGCAGGCCAACTGTTAAATGCTACAACTTTACATGAAAACGCGCAGTAAAACATTCATCGATAATTTTTGGTCGTTCGGTTGGTCTTGGCTTGGTACGCATGTCTACAAGATGACTCCCACAGCCTTTGATTACCACTCCATCTCGTACAGTGCGCATGCTCAGTGCGCACCGTTCGACACAGTACGTATAACATCAATACGTCGGACAAAATAGGCGCTTTTCAGTAAAACAGCGAAGAGGGCGTCATCTACCGGAGTGAAAACCTTGCGTCTTCCCACTTTACATACATTACGCATTACGGTCAAAGGAAGAGCGAACAGCAGGAAATTACAATTAAACAGTAAGTGATGGAGTTTCACTCTTTATATGTACACTGTATAGTATGCAGCATGCAGGCATAATGCTTCTCATAAAAATTTGGCGACCCCCCACAGGGGTCGTGACCCCTAGTTTGCGCACCTCTGCTTTACAGTATTTAAATATCCTGTAATCCCTTGTTGATCATGTTCATTTATAAATTCAGCATTATATTATGACAGTTACAGTTTTGAATATTTTGCTATTTCCTCTCATCAAAGTTATCGATACTACAGATAGATTTTATTTTTTTATTGCATTTTAACGTTTTTTTTTAAAATAAAATTGGAAAATTCGTGTATTTAAAAAATATTATTAAAGCGCTCACAATAATACAAATTTTGTTCACAAAAATAAATTTGCACATTACTCTGTATTACATTCAGCATTTTCATCTTATTTACATATATAGATTTTAAAAATTAAGAAGTTATTAATACCAGTATAATTATATATGAAACAGGAAGCTCTATGTTATTTTTATGTAATTTCTTCAATAATACCCATTTAAATTTTTACTTGAATTGTTTATAATTTGACATACATATTTTTGTAATTTATTATTCTGTGTATTCAAGTCTCTGTATACTTTTTATTCCTATTATTTCTATTGACTTATTTTTGTTTTCTGTATTTTGTTAGAGTAAGCATTAGTATAAAAACATTTTTGTTTAATGTTCAGAAAGATATTTCTTCCAAATGTTTTACTGAGTTCATAAGGAAATGTATTCAAGCATTTTATGCAGTGATTTTTCTATTTAATATATTCAAAAATACTAAACATATCTGTTTAATATCTATCCACCCATAGAAGATAAATTTAAAAGTTGAATATTTCTAGAAATACAGAACTTATAGGTTCTCTTCAGAACAAATCAGTCATTCAGTTGATATTGGTTGTGAGCATTTTCATCTGATAGTAATAAGGTTGCAGACGGTTAGTTATATAACTGTTTTCTGGGTAAATCTTGAAGCTTTATTGATTGTTTTTTTCTAGTGAAATCTGACGATCTTTAAAATAGGGTGAGAAATAAACTAAAAATAAATAAATGGAACAAATTTTAGAGCTATTTAACTTTAATCAAGTAAAGAAATGATGTTATGTTAATTTGAATAATACAAAAAAATATTACGGAAATTTTATATTTTTAAATTTCATTTTTTAGAATAAATTTACTCAAGGTTATTCCTGGTTTTTATTCGGTTTTCCAAGCTCTTTTTTGTAATTAAAACACATTAATTCCCCAAGATATCAAAGCAACCGATAAATTTTGGAGTTTTTTTCTATTAGTTTTTCCCCTTTTATCTTCATGTGTTTTGAAAGAGATCTACGTTTCTGCATGGCAAAAGTAAATTTAAATATAATTATGTAAATTTAAATGAAGTATATATACATAGCTACAACATTTCACAAACCATGCATCAATAAAATCAGGAAATATTTGACACAATCTTACGTCCCTGCTAACATGATTTATTGTTTATGAGAATAGCTATTGCTTCCTGGTCTTAGTCATTCAAACATTGACTATATAATTTCTAGGGTGATTAAATAACGAATTACCTGTCTGTAAAGAGTAATCATCTGAATTTTGAAACAATTTCCTATTTATTCCTTAATTGCCCTCCATATCTTTAATCTTGCAATGTACTGATTAAGAATATGGATTAAATATCTTCACTTATACTCAGTATTCTGATTGAGATAAACGGAGGATTGTTTAAAATATGGAAAATTAAGGCATTAGAGAGGGAATCATTATCATTTCTCATTCACATTATGTATCACTTTCTTACAAGAATTAATAGAATTATATTCTCTCGCTATCTTCCTTCTAGAATCAAATAAAATTGTTAGAAATATTTTTAAAATAACTAGTTTTTTTTCTGAAGAAAGGAAAAAGGAAACTTGTTGAACAAAAAGTGTTTTTTTTCTCAAAATAAATTTCTACGTTCTTTGAATATTCAGTGTGACGCACATTTTATCATAGCGATAGTTTAATTATTTATTGAGTTTTGTGCATCAAGTACAATATAAATGTCGTTGTCAAAATAAAAGAATAGTACCTCTCTCTCTTTTTAAATGTGTATTACATTTGGTACTTAATATTATCTAAATTGTTATAAAAATGTGAGGTTATTATTTCTTCTTTATGTTTATGTGTTTCTGTAAAGTTTCTTTAATAGCAATATTCTAAACAGAAATATGCTAAAAAAGGCATTCAGCTGCTTTTTATGCAATAAAAAGTTGATAAGAGTTAAATATTTAATAATACTACACTCTATATACACAGTTTCAAATATTATTTCAATAATAAAAAGTCATCTAATTCGGGAACTTTCAATCTATTTTATTATCGATTATAAAAAAACGAATACTATGAACATAATTGGAAATTGAATTACTTTATTTCAGAAACTTCGAATAAAGTTATATTTGGCCTATATTTATTAAATTGAAAAAATGGGAAATAAAAAAAAGCTAAATTAGAATATATAGCTGATTTTATTTTAGTAAAATATAACTGTATAGCATAGTTTATAATTTTTCTCAAATTTTAGAATATAAAAACGAATTTAAGGCGACTGAGTACCATGTTTACTATTTTCTTCTTAGTTTTAGAGAAATTTGGTTTTATTTCTGTTTAATAAAGGTCAATATCAAGGTTCAATGCTGATTCCATATAAAAAATTTCAAATTTATAGGAAAATGTCTGCAAAATTTAAACTTCTTAAAGTTTTTTTAAACCATTTTTTATATCCCTAAGGCTTTTTTAAATATGAATATTTTGTTTCAAAATTTTTCTTCGAAATACGTTACTACAGAAAACTGTGTATGGATTTTTTTATGCTACTGATCATTAATATTATAATAATTTTTCCGTTGTGAAACATAAAATATTCTCGCAAAAAGCAATACTTTTAATTTTGAAATAAAAAAGAATTACTACGTATCTTTGAGCTTATTCCATACACAGTTTTACAAAACATACATTTTAGAAAATTTAAAAAATCACATCCCTACTTCAATTATCAAAAAATCCTTAGGATTTTGAATGATATTATGTGATCACACACACACACAAATTCAACATGGAGAAATATCAGTTTGAAGTTTTCCTTCTATGAAAAGTATGTTATAATATTCATTTAACAGTCTGAAACTTTTATGAAATGTTAATTAGCTTATTTAAAACTACTTACCATAAGAAATTGCAAAAATGTAGAACAATCAAGCATTACATTAGCATAAAATCTGTTGGGAAAACTGCAGCCGAGACTGATGGGATGCTTCAGCATGATTTTAATGATGATGCTTTGGAAAATCACAAGTCTATGAGTGGTTTTCCTGTTTCAAAACTAGCAACATGTCAACCAAAGACATGCCACACCCAGGACGTAAGAAATGATGAAATCATTGCCAGAATCAATCGTGCAATGGATGAAGGTTGTCGAAAGACCACTGACCAAGTTTCTTAGGAAATGAACGTATCACGGAACAGTCGAGCGAATTTTAACCAAAGGTTTGCACATGAGATGAGTATCAGCAAAGTTTATTCCTTGCTTGCTCAAAGATGATAAGAAAATTTGCTGTGAGATTCCATAGAAACAAATCACCAAAATTGTTTGCCGCGACTTGAAGAATGTTAAGAGCAGAACGGTCCAATTTTTTTTAAAAAAACTATAATTGGGGATGAGTTTTGGTGCTACGGATTCAAACCAAAATCGAAGTAAGCATCGAGCCGGTGGTTAAATTGACACTCCCCAAAAGTTCCAGAATTGTTTTGAGTTTTGGCAAAAGCGTTGGGACAAGTGACTTGACGCACATGTACAGTACTTTGAAAGAGACTAATGTAGAATTCAATAAAAATTCTAAATCCTAATTTAAATCCTAGTACAGGTTTGCATCATTGCTCAGGTGCCTCCCTCTTGGGAGGAAACTGAGTGTCAAAACTACCTGCTGCGAATTGGTATCCGTCTATATGGTGCAGCAATAAAAAGAGATACCAACTCCCGGAAATGTACTAGGTCTGCAATGATAAAACACCAATCCACAGCCCATTAGAAATAAAAAAATAAAAATGCTAAATTAAAATAACAAAATTAAATGCTGGTTACTTTTGGATTCCTCTTCAGATCAAATTTAACACAAAAATCAATTTTCAAAAATAATAGCAAATGTGTTTGAGTATTGCTTTCTACCAAGTCAAGTAAGCTTGAAATAGACAAATGTGTGTGGAAAAATGTCATCTGATGATAAAACTAAGGGCAAGCAAATCAATTAAAATCTCAGCAGCAGGGTACGAAAATGTCAATGCAATACACCGAATACCAGATGCCTGGGAGTAAGACGAGTGCGTTCAATGCGAAAACGAGTTAAATGGAATAAACTCTTCGCATTAAAATCACAGGTTAGCTTTATAGAACTAATACAGTAGATTTGTTGTAGATGATTCCTAAATAGACAATGAAGTATATTTCAAATAGTTAGAATAAGAGTAATGTATAGTATATAAAAAATATCAAGTTCTTTTCCCGTAAGCTATCTGTGATCATGCGCAAATACACACTTTCCTTTACCGATAGAGCATTGTTCAAGCAGACTGCTCAGAAAAACTTTTCTAAAGGCTATTGTACTTACTTCCTCCATTTCAAAGAAAACGTTTCGATTTTTTTTCCAGTTTCGGTTTCTGCGATTTTATTTTCACATTTAGTATAGAGCTGCTGCTTCAAAATAAATTTAACTCTTCTTTACTTTTTGGTAGAACTTTTTCCCTAGTAATTATTGTTGCGGTCTGAATGTTTGACGATGAGTAATGAAATTCGTTTTTTTTAAAACAAATATCGATAAATATATTAACAAAATGAATCAGAAATTATTTCATGTATTTTACTCGTTCTCTTTTTTGTAACGTTTAGTTATAAATGAAGGAATTAACAAAATTATTTTTTTTTATATTAAAGGTAACAAAATGGAAAAATTTAAGTAAAAACTGTCCTAAAATGGTTAGACAAGTATACTAATTAATTCAGATTTGATATAAAAATATCCTAGGAAAGATATTTGGAGAAATGAGCTTTATTATTAGAATTCAGAGATTTTATGTTAACCAAATGTTAATTTATACATACATTTTTTTCTTATTACCTTATGTTGTGTTATTAAAGTATTGTACATTATTAAACAATAAAAGTATTTTACTTTTTGCTTTGTAAAGTACCAATCATCCAAAGATATAATTTGAATTTGCATTTCGTTTGATTTAAATTATGGTTTCATTAAAATATTTTAATTGAATATAAACTGCTGTTTGTGAAAAATGCACAACACCATGAAGGAATCACCAGAATTAAATGAAATTTAATGCACAAACGACTTGCATTAGTACAAATAAATAACGAAATTTTCAAGGAAATAAAAACAATATTAAGTGTCCGAAATCAGTATTTGGCTTCAATAAGTGCTGCTATACAACGTGACATTCCATAGAAAAGAATTCTATATGGCTCGTATGCGCAGCAAACATTCATCTTTTGAAGCTGCAAAACGCGAATCACGAGCGAGATCCCAACCAACCAAATCCCACACGTACTCAATAGGCGAATAAGCAGGTCAAGGAAGGATTCGCATGTGTTGGGCTGAACAGAAGTGTCAAACAGTCTTTGCAACATGTGTGCGTGCAATATCCTGCTGAAAGATAGCCCCAGGGATGCCTTAAAGGAAGGGAACGACTTCGAACTGCAGCAATTCCTAGATGTACATGTTGCTATTTAGATTACCCTCAATTTGAAGCAAATTGGCTCGTCCATGATGCAAAATTGCACCCCAAACCATAATTCCGGGTGTTAGGCCACTATGTCGTTCGGTAATGTACTCTGGAAAGGCAGGGTCCACCGGCATAGCGACTAACGCAAATGCGGCCATTATGGTCCCACAAATTGAAGCGTGATTCCTCTGAAAAGACAACTTGGTACCAATCAGCTTTCCAGGTTCTGTGCTCATGAGCCCAAAGCAGATGCAGCCGTCGATGGTTTGCCATGAGGGGTATTCTGTATGAAAAACTCCTTGCACGCAAATCTCGGTGCAGTAGACGTCGACGAGTTTACGAAGCCAACATTAGTACACCTGTAGCAATAGACCAACATGCTGCCAACTGCCTGGAGGAAACTGCATCTTCATTCACAGTGGAGCAGGTTTCGATCATCGCGCGCTGACGTCACCTTCCGTCACCCACTGCCAGTTTTTTTAGTTGTTCTGTGCTCGTTGGTCTTACTTCTTCCAAACTCGCATCACTGTGGAACTGTTTCGCTGCACACGAGCCCCTATTGCGTGATAGAAAAATCCTCCTTCTAGAAGGCCGTTAATCCTCTTCCGTTCAAAATCAGTCAGTTGTTGTAATTTCTCCTTATTTCAACGTTTAGGCATACTTAGGTCTCACTAAACGTTCGCCACTAACAAATAATCATCAACTATTTTCAACGTCCCGCTTCAGTCCTCTATTTATATGCTTTCAGAATCAGTTCAGAGGGTGTTGCGCAAGCCACGCATGCGCAATGGTTCTGAAACTTTACTATTTTTTGTAACATCCTATAATTGTTATTTGCTGCAAAGTTCATTTAATTCTGATGATTCCTTCCTAGTGTAGCGAACAGCAGTGTAGTTAAAACGTCTATTTACAAAACTTTTATTGAAATTCTGTAGAGTAACACTTCCAAGTATTTCAGAAAAATGCATTAATTATTTTCCAACACATTCAATGGATTAGATATTAATGAAAAACATTTTCTTGTTTAGAATTTAAGTAAATAAAATTAAATGCGAATGCTCCCATATAACCCTTTAAGACCCAACTCACACGATCGTGCGAGTTAGATATTCTTCTACATTTTTACTTCTGGAATAGTCGTATGCAAGAAAATCGTGAATCTAACGATTGAGCGGGTTTCAAGAATGTGTAAAGTGTTACTTTTTATCAACAGACGATGGTTGTGATCCATGTTTTACTTTCAGCTGGCAAATCTAGCTTTGTTTTCAAATACAACGAAAACACTTCTTCTTTTTATCCTTAGTAACAAAGTAATTATCAATCTATTTCTAATTGATTGGATACAAATTTTTGTATTAATGTTTAAATAATTGTAAAATAGAAAAAAAAATTATTATACTCTATTAATATAGCTTGTAGGACTCAGGATTTCGTTACCCGCACGATCGTGTGGGTTCGGCGGGCGGGTTCTTCGATCAACATAGAGCTAAAAATGTAAAATTTCACAGGTGACCTGTTTCACAGATAACGCCCAACCCTCACAATCGTGCGGGTACCGTCTACATTCCAGGGGGTAGCGGGAATTTTTTTATTATTTTTCCCAATGTCATTGGGGTCCATATAGTATTAATAACCAGAAGAATTTAATATTTGAAGATAAAAATAATTCGGGTCTTAAAGGGATATGTTTTACAAATATGGGAGTTGAAAATACAACTAATAACAAAAATAATACTGTTTGAGATTTGATTTTCAAAGATATAATTCATAATTTCAATGAAAATTTAAAAAAAAATTTCTAGTTAATCACACACACATTTATGTAAATAAACCAATAACAGATATTGGAATTTAAAAGTATGGATGCTGCAGTATTACAAACATTGCTCACTTAGCTCTTATATGCAAAAAAAAAAAAAAAAAATATGCAAGTGTGGAATAACTGTTTTGTGATTATTCCCGCCCCCGTTTCATATAAAATACTGAGAGAAATCCAATTTAAAATAATGGATATTATTCCTAAATATATTACAAGAAAAATGTAACTTATTCAAAATGGATTTAAAAATGTACATCTCGCATTCAATCTGTGTGCAATAAACAAGTTATTGCCAAATTCTGAACCCGAATACATTGAAAGCTTAATATTATTGGCCAAATTGTAGCACATAGAAAAAGTATAAAATTATTTGTACGAAATTAATTATATAGAACATATATTAAGTTAAATACTACAATTATAAAAGTAACTCCAGGAATATTTTCGTATTTGTCTACAAAATATTAATGTTAAAAATAAAAATTATAGGAATATATATATATAATTTTAATATATATATATAATAGGAATATATATATATAATTTTTTATAATCAACTACTATTACTCCCTCTGTAAATTGAATCTGTAAGTAATTATAAAAACCTACACTTTGGAAAATATGAATATTTACTACATAACCTACAGTATCGAACTGTCTTCAAGTAAGAATTTAATCCATTAAATTTAGAATCTCTCTTTTTAAACAAATAACTATTAATAAAATTAATTTTGTGTTTTTGAACTAAAGAGTATTTATTCCGAATTTTTGATACTAAAAATTTGTCAAGCTGTATTTAATTAATAATAATATTTCTGATTATCGATATATGTGTATTACTTTACCATGTAGGTACTTAAATAATATTGAATTTGAATTCATTTATTTTTCTTAAATATTAGCATTAATTATTTTATCTTTTAAGGTATCCGACTACTTGCGACAACTTTTTTTTGAAAAAAAGGAGATATGGAGATCTTTTTGTGATTTTTATATTTATTTAGTATATTTTAAGGAAAAAATCCTAAAATTGGTAAAAGAAAAAAAATTATTAAAATGGGAAAAAAATAGTAAAAATGTACGAAAAATTACATAAACGGGGCCCGCTCTGTACAAAGATTTATGAACAAATTCTCAATTTTTCAATTTTGATGTGTTACTTTGTTATTCCTGTTTGAAGTGACCTTCACGATAAGAGATATTTTAATTTTTACAAAAACTAGAGCACTTTATCTAAGTCATTATACGAAATTGCTTAAAAAAACATTGACTATATCCACATAAAGAACTGCAAATTTTGAAATAAAACAGTGATTGATAAATCTGAAGATCAAAACACTTCTACTGTTATTCAGAACATAAGCAAAAAATTTCAGCTAATTATTTTCAAAACTTTTTGAGCAATCGCGGTCCCCGTTTGAGTTTTTCGAAAAAAACACATTTCGAGTAAAACGCATTTTAAAGTTTGACATCTTGTGTAAAGTTATGGCATTTGCTTTTACTAAAACGCTTGTAGTTTTTGTTCTAGTGGAGGAAAAATAAAGTACTTGGTATTGTTATTAAGTTAATAAAATGCTCTATAAAATAAAGTCATAAAAAAATTTGCCAATTTTTGAAAAAAATCATGGTTTTAGGGTAGTCGGATACCTTAATCGTACTTTAATGTCTAGAAAATTTGCTTCAAAGTTTTTATTATTTGTCTGTATCAGATTAAGATAATCAAGATAAATTTAGTGTTTGATTGGAAGTTCTCTTGGATTATGTCATGCATGTAACAAAATAAAATATGAATAACATACATATATATATATGCAGGTGTGTGTGTGTGAATATATAGGTTAAAAAATTATTTCTATTCATACATATGATTTTGAAGATTTATTTAACTCCATAGATATAGAAGACATGTTTTAGATTCTTATAATAGCTTATAACAAATATTTTTCGAATAAGATAATAAAATATAAGAAATATCTTTCTATTATTCAACTAGTATTAAATGAAAATTATATTTACCATAATAACTCTTATTATAAGCAAATTAAAGGTTTACCACAAGGTGGACCTGCTAGTAACTGTTTAGCCAATATTTATTTGCAATTTTAGGAAAAAAATAGTATTAGTTACTAATCTTGTTACATAGGTGACAATTATTTTTAGTAATATAGTAGGATTTGTTCCCCCTAGCTTTAATTATTATCCCCACTATTTAATATTACTAAAAACTAATTAAAATAATGAGTCAGTTAACTTTCTGAACCAACAATTAAACGTTAAGAATAATTTGCTAAAAGTAATATTTTTGATAAAAGAGATTCTTTTCATTTTAACATTATAAAAATGCCATTTTTGTGTAATAACCTTCACCTATCAATATTTAGAATTATTATCTTAGATTTTATAAGAAGATACAATTATTTAGTTACTTATAATGTATTAAAACAAAGTAATTATAAAAAATATTTTGTAATAATTGCTTGGAATACGGCTATCTATAAATTCATTTTTAAATATATTTCTATGTCATATTAACTCTATTTTTTAATTTAGATTATTAATTTATTTTAAATGTCTTATTATTAGTATAATTTTAAAATATCTTAAGTGCTTAGTTTAAGTGCAAAATAACTATCTAGGCGGTGCCACTGTTTTTTGTTTCTTGTGTTAACACTTCTATTTTTACCATCATATAGCATGGGATTGCTGCATAAGATACTTTTCTTCACATTTCTTTATAGTTTTTGTTTTTACATGTCAGTTTTTATCCTAATTTTTTCTACAAAATTTTTTCTTAATATTCCTCTCTATGAAAGAAACATTATTGTTTTCTTTTCATAATTTCATTTACTTTACTGTCTGGATTATCCTCCACGTAAGTTAGAAATATGCTTAACTTTTCAACATGGCTCTGTTTTTTCTATTACATCGAAATATTTCTGCTGTGCGGGGAAGGTTGGTTTCACAAAATTACTTAACCCTTAATCGCTGGTCTAATTCCGCGACAACTTTAGAAATCAATATAAGTGACCATTTTTAGTCCAAATACTGTTTTTGTTTCTACATTTGTGTATCAAGTTTCTTGAACTCCAATTTCTTTCTTCTTTGACCTTGTAGGTTATACAACTTTTTCACTTGGTATCTTATTTTATTTTTATACTATATATATATATATATATATTTGGCGGGAAACATAACCAGTTGATATACTCACGAAGTAAGTCTTACTATTTACCTAATTGCATTGACTTTAAATCTATACTGTGAATACTAGTGAACTATAATTTTATCGTTATATTTTAATAGTATACTGATTTTATTTGTAATATTTAAATTTCTCCTAATATTATTCTAAATCATTGTTTTCCTTTGGTCTTCACCACGGGTTAATAAAACCATGTCTTTGTCACAGACAAATTACAGGTGAAGGTTGGCTAGCCCTAAAACTTGTTGAGACTTGTTCTAAAACCTGCAATCTTGGTTCCTAAGGCCAGGAGTTTGTTATTGTACTACTGTGTGCCTATTCTCCAGAATACTTACAGGAGTATTTCTGTGGCATGTATATATATGTATGTATGCTATCTTGAATAGTTAGAGTTCTATAGATTTCTTTTATCTGTATATATATATATATATATATATATATATATATATATATATATATATATATTTATTTATAGATTATATATATATATTTATTTATAGATTTTATATATATATATATATATATATATATATATATATATAAATAATATATATATATGTAATAATTCTGTCTAACATCCTTTTAATTAACTTTTTTTAATAATTTATAAATAATCTTTAATTTTTAGGTTCAAAAGTAACGTCTGAATCTTAATCATAATCGACTAATATAATTACATCATAAATCCCTTTCCCTCCCATTGTAACCAATAAGAGTTCTCATTACAAAATAGTCACGCGGTCTTCACCACGGGTTAATAAAAATAAAACCGATGTCTTTGGAAAGCGCCCTCTCAGCCAAGCCAAAAAACTCCAAGAATTTTCCACCCAGATGAAGCACCGCAGCCAAGCCTCCCGGATTCCATCGTTCAATCAATCATTATGCCACTCAGTAGAATAGAAAACACCACTTACGCCATGCTCAGCATCATAGACTCTCACGATATGAGATTGAGGACTGTTTTACAGTCCAGATGCCCCAAAAAGAACGCCTATTCAATCGCCCTCTCTTCGCTCGTTTCTCTGTAGTCAGGTAGCCGGCTGCTTTGTGTTGTGTTGTGTCATTTATGTTCAATGTAATTAATATGCCTAGGTTTTTCAAGATATTCAATAAATTGTATTTACTAATTTACAAGACTGTCTCGTCAATCCCATCATAGAAAATACATCAACATACAGTATCATTCACTCACCACCGGCCACGACTTGTTCTTTCGTTGTTTCAATAAAATCCACTCTCCACGTCTTAAAACTATTTTTACCATTCTCCAGGAATATTACAGGAGTATTTCGTATGTATGTATATATGTATGTATGCATGTATGTATGTGTGTGTGCGTGTGTGTGTGTGTATGTATTCTAAATACGGGCATGTACTCCAGAATACCTGAGCTCCTATTTTGGAACATTCATCTTGACATTTCATATTTCTTTATTCTTTTCAAGATAGAATTGATGTTTAGTATTGTCTATACAAGTAAATGTTTCGGTAAATTGTACTGAATGCAGACACCTTACGCCATTAAAGGTAAACTTAATCCGTGTTTAGATGTTGTACTTGTTCTACAGCTCTGTAATTTTAAATTATGGATACATGAATTTGGGATCCTTCAGGAAGGCTTTGATTAGGTTTTCGTTGGAAGAGGAAACGGAAACATGAATTTACAGCACCGAGTCCTCATAGAACAGATTATGCAAAACACACGTGAAAATGTTTAAATTACTGCATTCTCATTTTGATTTATTTTTACTATATATTAGAAGAAATAGGTTTATATTTTGATTGACATTTACAATGCTAACAAGAAAAAAAAAGAAATTTAAAAATAAAAAATAAAGAAATTAAACATTTTTTTTTAAAGCCTGGGATTCCATTTACAGTAATTAAGGCTTAAAAATATTTCACTCAATGAAGAAAAATCAAGTATTCAGACCGAAGGTGAACATTTTTTTTCTTTCTTCCTTTTTTTTGATAATGAAAGCCCATATATTTTACTTAAATTGCTTAAATAATACATAATTTTTCTTTCAACGATGACTGTTTTTTTTTCTTTCATCATGTATATCATCATTTTCTTCTTTTTTAAATTTTTCGTCCACTTTAAAATTCATGTTATATTTTAATACATTAGTGTTTATATATGAAAGTATTTTGAATCTATTTACTCTTCAAAATAACATTTCTCAGTACAGTCGAGAGTTATTGGTATCCTTACTAATTAACTATCACAGATAAATTTAATATACACATGTATTTGAAGTCTTAAAAATATATGCTGACATAAAATTATTTGTAGACTTTTTATTTCAAAAACTTCATAAGGAAAGATTTCTCAGAGAGTAAAAGTAAGAAGGATCTGGAAAAGGGAAACCTGGTAACAAATGCTTTCCAAATGCCATCCGATTTGCTTGGGAGTCGGAAGTTGAATAAAATATTCTTCTACAATTTATTTTAAAGCATCGAAGGCATTCTTTGTCCCACCGAAGGAATAAATCATCCGGCTCCGATGGATGGACTTTTAAAGCGCTTTCAGAGGAGAAACAAAAGCAGAAGAAACGATCTCATTTAAATTTGAAAGCAGCCGAAACAAAAGGGTCGCGCACAAAGTAATTTTTTCCCCTCTTATTTTATTTCTAGCTGCCAAACAGAAGAGGAAGAGAATTATTTGAATCAGCGGAGTGTGAAGAAAATACGAACTCAGGTTCGATGGGAAGTTTGAATCACTATCGAGGCAGGTAAGCCTCGATAAACTGTGACGAAAGTTGAATCCCCTTGGAGTGCTTTTGAGTAGGAACAATTTTACTTGTTCGAATGTATTTTAGTTTATTTTTCATTTTTTATCATTTCGAAACTATAGGTTTAAATGTGTAATTTCTGTCTCCAGTTTTTATCTTGAGTGGGTCATCTTGAAACCAACACAACCCTCTTAAACGTTTCTGAGTAAATGAAGGTTATACTAAAACGTTGTCATGACCCTGCATTCGTTTTTGAATTCTGTTGCTATCAAAAGATTGTTACGAAGGGAATGGTCAACTTAACTTCTAATCTAAATATTAATAATAACTCTTAAGAAACTTAGCTTTGATTATTATTTCCGCAGCACAGATGATCAATCGTGCAATGGTTAAAAATATAAAGAAAAGTCTTTAAAATATGGCTATATTGCTAAAAATATAATTCTATTGCGAAAAAACAAGATTTTAAAGTATGAGATACAAGCAGCTTGTAATTCTAAACTTCAGTCGAATGAAGAGGGTGGGACTAGAGATGTGGGCATCTCTTCTCTAAACTTCCACATTAAGAAGGTGGACATATTTAACTCGTTTACAGAACAAGTCTTTTGTGCCATTAAGATTTAAATCCACGACTTGATTGGAACAATGCCGACTACGAACTCGTAACCATAACCACTCAAGAAACAAGAGGTCGTAGAGTGGGTATATGGATATTAGGGGGAAAGGTAAGGTGTTTGATTCGTTCAAAATGAGGATGTACATTTATTTTAGATAGTATATGTTATGTATGTAGGCTGTTATTAAAAAAAAGATTAACATAAAATAAGAAAATGGTTTAGTCAATTCTAGAGGCTCATGCAGCGTCAAAAATATTCAAACTATTCATTTCTGCTCTTGAGGTAAATCTGAATCTTTATTAAAAAAATGAGTGAATGATATTTCTTGTACATAATCAACATTTTGCCTTCTTTTCTTCAACACTAAGTGAGGAAAAGTTCCAAAATCTCCATGATATCTTTAATCTGTAATATTTAAGTAATTTCTGTCTCTGAACTATATTTTACTGAAAACTATGTATACGATCTTTTCACCCAACTAAAATAGAGGCTTTTGCTTCGTGAATATGATGAAAAAATTATGTCGATTCTTCAATGACAAAGAATAGTATTTAAATATGTAAACTACATATAGTTTTAAAAGATGCAAATAAATAATGTAAGTCTGGTTTTCAACCTAGTAGAGATGTATTGTGTTTTTTTGCTAAACTACCTACAGGGAAAATGAAATTCAGTCATTCATTAACATATAATATCTACTACGTCACTTAAGCTTATTTATACCTGCTTCTTCTCAGAGTCAAAAAAGGTTTGGTGACGAAGTTCATTTCTCATCCTCAGTTCATGAAATTTAACCGCTGGGAAAACATGGAAGTCATCTATCATTTTTAAATTGCATTTTACAGAACAATGAGAAAGTAAGCGATGTGATATTTTTATCTGGTGAAAAAACTCACTTTTTTTTCAACCTCTTTAAAAAGTCATTATCATTCCTGAAGAGACCATAACGGAATATTTGCATCATGTTTCCGACAAAACCATGAAATAGACGCGGTGTATTACATGAAGAGATTTTAAGCATCTCTATACGTTATTTATCTAAATATTTTCAGACTGTTAAAAGGGAATTTCATTAGCCTGAAAAAAAACACGAGGAACGCGTGGAAGGACAGGGTTACCTTAAACTTTATAATTATAGTTTCTTTAGATATGCCATTGTCACTTTGCGCACTTGAAATAATGCACGAAGGTCCGCAATTTTAAAACACAAAAAGCAAATACACTACTGATCCCAGAGACACAGTCCAGAGACCATGGCTCTTGACACTGCATTAGAGACAGGAACGTCTTCAACGGTGTGATAAACGACGAATCTGGAACGTGAAGGGTCAGACAATATTTTTCTAGATATGAATGCAGGTTCTGCTTACAACATTAAGATGGTCGCATCCGTGTTTGACGGCATCGTGGTGAACGCACATTGGCAGCGTGCATTCGTCCTCGTCATACTGGCTCATCACCTGGTGTGATGGTATAGGGTGCTATTGTATACACCTGCCGTCACCTGTTGTTCACATTGACAATACTTTGAACAGTTTACGTTACATTTACGGAGTGTTATGACCCGTGGCTCTACCCTTTATTCGAGCCTTGTGAAACCCTAAGTTTCAGCAGGATAATGCAAGAACGCATGTTCGTATGTATTTGATGGTATTGTACGGACCTTCCTTGATATGGAAAATGTTCGGCTGTTGCCATTGCCTGCACGTTCACCAAATTTCTCGTCAATAGAAAACATCTGGTCCATGGTTGCCAAGCGACTGGCTCATCAGCATATGCCAGTCACTACGGATGATGAGCTGTGGCATCTTATTGAAGCTGCATGAGAATCTGTACCTGTGCATGCCATCCAATCTCTGACTCACTGCCCTGGCGTATAAGTGCTGTTATTACTGCCAGAGATAGTTGTTCTGAGTACTGATTTCTTAGGATCTATGCACCGAAATTTCTTTAAAGTTTTAATTATTTATAATTTCCAATATAATTTATATGTCCTATAAATATTATTTTGTTATCTCTATTTCTTCCTTGTGTAGCAATTTTAATGGCCTGTAGAGTATATCTACCCTGCGATTGGTGTGTTAATTACATAATTCAAGTACTTTAGGTTTCAAGTAAAAGTAATTAATTTTGCTTGTTAAATCTTAAGTAAGACAGCTAAAATGTAACAACAATCCCAATTTGAAGTATCAGGTGTTTGTACTTTCATTAGAAATTGTCTGTTTGTATTTTTGTGTGAATCACACGACAACGCAAACAAATCACACAGTCACCACGGCGCTCTTGTACTCTTATTATCTTAGGGCCGATATTTGCCAAGTTTACCCTATATTTATGCTGTAATAAATTTAGAACTCGTTAGAGTGGCAGAAACTTATACGACAATTCAATTTAATATACTACTTAATTACTAAATTTGCTTGTCCGACCCTAAGAAAAGAAAATCTATTTTATAAATTTACATGCTGTAAAAGTATGACATAATAATTCATTATTAAATAATATTAAATTTGGATTGATATTGTTATTTTTATCTTTATATCTACCGTAATTTATCATAAATAGGCATACTTTTTGTTGAGAGTAAAATTTAATGAAAACAAAAAGAAACGAGCCTTACAGTAGTTGCATATGATGTGTAACATCTGACATGTTATCGCGGTAAATACGCAACATTAACTTAAATCCTGAAAAAAATGAATCAAGTATGATTGGAAATAATTTTCTATCTAATAATTATATCTTTAATGAAAATTTTATTTATTTATATATAGCACAAGGAGTACTCCAATTTTTTATCAAAAATATTTATTCTTGTTCATTTTAGGAAAGAGTGGATCCAATAGACTTGAAAATGGACAAACACGGATATCGGTGGTCATGTACATTTCTCCGAATCAAACGGTTAAAAAAATTAAAGATTTCCTGCATGTTGTACTTTTACCATATACCGAAGATGGTTCTGCTCTTTTAAAAACAAGCTATCACTCGCTTCCCATGATTTTGAGTGTGATTGAATTGAGTTTTGAATCGAGTATGATTGGAAATACTTTTCTAATGAATAATTATATCTTTATCGAAAATTTTATTTAGGAGTATATATAATGCAATTTTTATCAAAAATATTTATTCTTGTTCAATTTGGGAAAGAGTGGATCCAATGGACTTATGATAAGTGAAATAGGACACATATACGTGGATTTTCAAAGTATTAAAAAACCGTTGAAAAACAGCGTTCATAACAGTATCACTGTTATTTGTCGAAATATTTCAATTTGTATACACTTCGAGCTTGAGTTCATCAGTCAAAAAAGCTGTGAGCGGCTCAACTTATGGCAAACTGAAGTTAAGCTCACCACTCAAAATCACGGGAAGAGAGCGATAGTATGTTTTTAAAAGAGCAGAACCATCTTCGATGCATGGTAAAAGTACAACATGCAGGAAATCTTTAATTCTTTTAACCGTTTGATTCGGAGAAATGTATACGGCCACCGCAATCACTGTTTTTCCATTTTCAAATATGCATTCTGCTCCCATATGTCCCCAATATCTTGACTAGCAATACCCAATCCACTTGTTTGACGATAAATAATGTCCATGTGAGGAGTCACAATATGTGAGTTGTTCTGTTTGCTATTGACAGCGACAGAAATTAACCTTAAAGTATGAAAAAAGGTCCACACTATGAAATATTTATTCGAATAATTCCATATTACTTAGTCGTATATTCTTAAGAATGTTAAACTTTTTCAGACACTTCGCAGTAAATATAATTATTAATATAGTTTACACATATAAATTAACCTCTGATTTCTTACACGTGTCTTGAGACTTTGGCAATTGAGCGAATGGATCGTAAGTTTATCCTAAATAAGAAATCAAATCTTTTGAAATGCTAACTTAAACAATGTGAAAAAAACAACTATCTACTAGAGTTGGACCCGATGCGTGGGTAGTGAAGAGGCACTATCAAGCGAGTTGGACCTCGATGCGAGGGTAAATAAGAGACACCATTACGCGCGCTTACGTCACTTCCTGTTACCCACTTCCATCCCTTTTGACGATATCATTCCTACAAAATTCGGCAATCGAGAGGAAAGATGTTACACATAAAAAATAAACTAATTTCAGAATGAGAGACTGATATCTCAGAAAGGAGACTTATTTCAGAGTGGGATTTTGTTTCAAGATAAATATACGTGAGCAACTATCCACTAAGCAATTTTCGAATTCGCATGTGTTTTTGTTAAAAATATTAATGATGAAATAATGTTGCATACTTGTCCATAGAAGCTCTTAATTCAGGAATGACATCGAGTGATTTAAAGTAAAGGGTGTTTTTTTGAGAGGTATAGAACTTTAAATTGTAATAAAACAACGATGTATTATTCGATCACATGAATTTTTTTTATTCAAAAGATAATCTTGTGGCATTACATTTTAAATATGATTTCTGGCATAGGACTGCCACGGCTGGCTCGGATGTAGTCCAATCTCGAAGTCCAATTTTCGATGACTTTTTCCAACATTTGTGGCCGTATATCGGCAATAACACGGCGAATGTTGTCTTCCAAATGGTCAAGCGTTTGCAGCTTATCCGCATAGACCAATAACTTTGCGTAGCCCCCACAGAAAATAGTCTAGCGGTGTTAAATAACAAGATCTTGGAGGCCAATTCACAGGTCCAAAACGTGAAATTGGGCGTTTACCAAAGATGTCTTTCAATAAATCGATTGTGACACGAGCTGTGTGACATGTTGCGCCGTCTTGTTGGAACCACAGCTCCTGGACATCATGATTGTTCAATTCATGAATGAAAAAGTTAGTAATCATGGCTCTATACCGATCACCATTGACTGTAACGTTGTGGCCTTCATCGTTTTTGAAGAAGTACGGACCAATGATTCCACCAGCCCATAAAGCGCACCAAACAGTCAGTTTCTGGATGTAACGGTGTTTCGACATACACTTGTGGATTAGTTTCACTCCAAATGCGGCAGTTTTGTTTGTTAACGTAGCCATTCAACCAGAAGTGCGCTTCATCGCTAAACAAAATTCGCTTATGAAAATCGGGAACAACGGCAATATCGTTTTGGGCCCATTCGACGAATCTACGCCTTGCTTGATGATCGTTTTGATGAATTGCCAAACCAAACTGAGAATAAATCACTTGACAGCTGTTAAATCGGTCGTCATCTTGGAAAGTAATGCCAACTTAAACTTCTATACCTGGGAAAAAAACACTCTTTATATCCTAGCTACAATTTCACACTAACTTTACGCCATGACTAAAAAAAAAAAAACAGAATGCAGTGCCCCCATTTATTAGAAACAACTCTCATGGTCCCTTTATGCCGATCACGTTAGTTTTGTGGACTTCCATCCTTTTAAGAATGTGAGTAAATATCTAAGTCAGTGGTTCTCAAACTTTCACTACTGGCGACCCCTTTTCAATCACAATTTTTATCGAGCCCCCCTTATACATTAATAATGTACTGAATGCAATAATAATGCACTTTGACGCTAAAGCTACAATACGATCATAATTATTAACCGTACAAATTAACAAGATAAGTATTACATTTTGTATATCTTACTTTTAAGTAATATTTTTTTTTTGCATCTTAGTTTGATTCACTATAAAAGTGTGTTTTTTAGTTTGTTTTAAAACTATAATTTGTTTTATAGTTATTTTTACTATACACTATAAAAATCACAATTCCAGTGAATGATTTAATTAAGAGAAAATATACTTACCTACTTTCAAGGACTTTTCAATTTTTCTTAGAAAATTTGAGAAAAAATCCAATAAAACTAAAGAAAATGTTCCAAATAAATAATGCCCTTATAAAGGACATAAATCCCAGACACTTTCGCAAACAACACAGGAACATTATTTTCCAGCTAAACTCAAATCAACTGAAACGTTTCATGTCTCACGCTTTTCTGATATTTACCTTCGCTATCTTGATTAATATGCATTATTTCAGTAGGTTCTTCAATTGCTTGATCAGTTTCAACTTCCTTTAATAGAGATCACAGATGCCCATTTTTTTTAATATTCTGCTTATTTACATTTATAAACCATAATAAGTCGTACAACACAGCAATCAAAACTACAAAATTGTTCATGGCGAAAATGTAGCATGTTCTAAAACATAATTGCGTAAAACGTTTTTTATTATGCATTATATGTTTCAGAATACTCATGCTTATCCATATATCATAAAACTCTTTCACATGGAAAAAAGATGAAACAGAAATATATTATATATATTTACAACTCCCCCCCTCCCGAAAAAAAAAAGACGGAGATAACCATACCAGTAAGTTCGAAGGTCAGCTAAAGTAATATTTTAGGTTAAAAGAAACGTAATAAAAAATCTCTCATCGTTTGATATCGTTAAAAGAAACGTAAAAAAAAATCTCTCATCGTTCTCATATTGACCGCAAAGCAAACAAAATATTTGTTTAATTTGGTTATAGGATCAAAGATGGCTAATGAGCGTTTAAAGTGGAATCTTTTATTTTTGATGATCACCAGATGATAAAAATAAATTATATCAGTGTAAATGTGTATTTTTTATTATGTCAGAAGGCATCTTGTTTTACTTCATTCCAAAAAATTATTTTTAAACCTTTTATTTTCAATATGCTCGCGCCCCCTTCGCTGGGTTACCGCGCCCCCCAGGGGGCGCGCCCCACAGTTTGAGAAACACTGATCTAAGTGCTAGTAATTCTTTGTCAGAAATTATAGTAAGCATTAGAACATGAAGTTTATATAAAAATCTCTCTCTCAATCTACTCTTGCTACTTTTTCCATTTAGCTAACTTAGTGCAAAGGAACAAGATGCATATTAATATCAAATCTAAAGTAGATCGTTCCAACATTCAGCCGAATTCTAATAAAAAAATACTTTGGATGCCAGGTCATCATGCGACAGTCACTCGTAGATATCATAATCCGTTCGAACAACCAGCCCGAAGTGCTGTGGTCGTAATTGTTGAGCCGACTGTCACAATCAATCCACAACCAGTAACAGCGCCATACAAGACTGACGCTGGATACCATCTGCCACATCCTTTAAGAATTTTCTGGTTATACAAATGGTTTGCAGATCGAATCTTTGTTCAGAGAGCTTGCTATATCACATAACCTTTTACTAATGATATTAAAAGGCGAGTAATATAAGCTAAAATGTTGTTATAAATAAATGTTTATGCTGCTATAAAGTATAAGTTGCTGAATAAATATTTTATGAATTCGTAAAATGTATATTGTAATATATGTATATTTTATGTGTATTCACAATTTTTTTTTCTGTATCTATAGACATACGAATAAGGATGGTTGACAGAAAATCAGCAATGAGAAATAATCATTTTTAGCCATGTATTGCATAGTTTTAATTGGATATTGAGCTTCGAAAATGATATGCTGATGTCTTTGGAAAGTTTACCTTGCACTTTAAACAAAGCTCATTTTTTATGAAAGCGCTGATTACCAAAATCTACTATACTTCATAACAAATTTATATTTATTCTTAGGTTAGCAATTACCTTAATTATCTGCTGACGTATTGTGATGAGTGTTCTATTAAGAATTATAAATTGTCTGCTGCAAGAAGATGTTACCTTAAAGAAAACAGGAACTATAACGGATAGAAGAATTTACTAAAGAGCAATAACATATTTTTATGAAGAAAGATTTCTTTAATTCTTTGAAATGATTTATAAAGTAACTTCCTCTATTTCTTAATGTCAGACATTTTAAAGAGGGGATTTTTAACTTAGTAAGTAGATTGATTATAATTACAATTAGTAATATGTCACCAAATTAGAATGAAACCAAGGTACAAATCGTGGAATAAAAATAAAGCTTAATTAGTAAAAAAAAACTCTTAAAAACGTGTTTTGCTGATCTACATTTCTTCCGCAAGCAGTCTGTCGAAAATACGTAATGCTAATTGCTGATCGTTAATGATAAGTATTAAGAACTTATGATTGTTTGTATATAAACAATAAATTCTTCCATTCTAAATTTTGGAGTTACATTAACATTTTCTCATCTGTATAATGGAACATCTATTGAGTAACAGATGTGGGTGATCTAATCTCAACTTGGCTTGCTCTTATCTGTATTGAAGCAATAGTTATGCTCCTGCACTTGGCTTTTAGACATTTTAAGTTATTTTTCTTGACTCTGCGTTAGTTTTATGATAAGGATTTATAACAACTGATTTGGCTTAATACATCGAAAGAGAAATTTTAATTTAATACAGTGGAGTCTCGAAAACTCGGCACTCGATAGCCTGGAGAACACGATGGCACCCTTGCAGGCTGAAATAATGCAAAGAATGGTTCCATGAACTATTCATTCCAACGACATATCTTAAAATTTAAAAACATACCAAGGAAGGCTATCCTGATTTCGAACAACTCGGCTTCGCACCCAGAAATTTAAGTGTTAAAAATAGGGACATATAAGCAATGTTTTATCACTCAATGTGACTGTGTTATGCCAGCTATTGGACCAAGGAGTTATGGCTAGTCTCAAGAGAAGACATTGGTGGTTAAAATTGAGGACACTTTTTAAATTGTTATGTTTCTTAAGTTTGTATGCTTATAGAAAATTTTACGTTGTACAAAATGCAAAGTATTTTATATTATTTCAAAGAGAATTTAACAATGAAGACAATACTAAAAAATCAAATATTTGCTACGCAAAAAGAGTGTTATGCAACAATAACTGTCATTATATATTAGATGCGTACGATAGCAGTGAGTTATCAGAGCTTAGTAAGGTTGCCTTTATTCTTTATTACAGCTTCCCATCGATGTTTCATTGAGAAGAAAAGAGTTTTAAGCTCTTTCTTTGTTATTACATGACACCTGGAAACGATTATATCCTCAATTAGTTCTTTTTTTTGTTTCATGGGTATCTCCTTCGGACAAGTTTGCAAACGGCGCCACAAGGTTTCGATTGGATTGAGGTCAGGACTGTTTCCTGGCCAGGATAACAATGATATTTAGTCGGAAAGCAATGACATCAAATAAAAGTGTAGATTGCACAAATCTGTGTTGAGAAAGTGGTATTCCCTATATTGAAATTACAAACCAGTTCGGTAGTTCAGTAACCACATCTGGAGACTGAACGTTTTATTTAAGATGTCAAAAGGCACATTTAACAAAAAAAGCAGAAACAGGCCTAAAAAGTTACACCACATCTGTTGATGACAGAAGAACAAAAATACTATGTTTCAAAGATAACAGAATTTCATGGACATCTATCAGAAGTGATATGGAGATTCTGCCATTTCAAAAACAATCAGGAGTGGATTAGCAGATACTATAAAGGGTAGAATTCCAAGAAAAAAGCCGTATCTCAATTTACAGCGACACTAAAGGAGACTACAGTTGGAAATAAAACACACTAATTGGACAAATGATTATTGGTCACGTTATAAGAAGCGATGAAACTATTACTCGGTAGTGATGACCAAAAATGTGTAAGACGAAGAAAAGCAGAAATGCTACATCCCGACTGCATGCTGGCAACTAGGAAGTACCCACATAGTTTTATCATTTAGTCATGCATATCTGCAGATGGTATTGGTCACCTTCACACACATATCATCAATGGTACACTAAATAGCATAAAATACATTGGGACCATTCTAGAACCCAAACTTCTGCCTTCCATCAGGGACCTATTTATGAACAATGCTTCATTTATTTTGCAGTAAGGTTCTGCTCCTTGTCACAAAGTAAACTAATTAAAAGACTGGTATCGTTCTAAGATCATTGAGTTGTTATCCTGGCCAGGAAACAGTCCTGACCTCGATCCTTTCGAAAACGTGTGGCACCGTTTGAAAACTCTTGTCCGAATGAGGTACCCATGAAATAAAAAAGGAGCTAATTGAGAATATAATTGTTTACTGGTATCATGTATTAATGAAGAAAGAGCTTAAAACTATTTTCAGCTCAATGAAACATTGATGTGAAGCAGTAATAAAGGCAGCCTTTCTAAACTCTGATAACTCACTGCTATCATCCGTATCTAATGTATTACGAAAGTGATTGTAACATACTTTTTTTTGCGTTTCTAATATTTTGAATTTTGTTTTTTGCATTGAATTTAGTGTGAAATTCTCTTTAAAATGATATAAAATACTTTCCATTTTGTGCAACGTAAAATTTTCTATAAGCATACAAACTTAAAAATATAACAATTTAAAAAAAAAGTTCCAATTTTGGCCACCAATGTATATGCGCTAGCTGTTATTTTCACCAATACCTTAAAACGATGAAGGTCTAGAAAAAGAAAATTAATCTATTGGATGTTGTGTTGGAAAAGTTGAGGACATCTGGAGCGAGTTAGTCATTAACATTAGAGCGCTCTTGGCAAAAACCCTTTATCAAGAATAAAATGAGTTCGTTGAACATTAGGATGCAGAAAACGTAAACTTACTTGATCTCCTGAAAATAGTTCCTAGATATGCCTAGAAGCCTATAAAAATGATGTCGAACAATGATCCCAGAATGATACCAAGCAAGGCATTATGTGTGATGTAGAAATATTTGCTGCTATATATAACAGTTAATGAAAAAATACAGGAAAATGCTGAATGCGTTAACGTTGAGGAAACCATTCAAAATCCTTAAATATCACATAATGAGGGCCAAAGTCCTGTTGTAATCATCCTTCACTATTTTGAATAAGGTGTGTCGGTAATGGACTCACTGTTTCTTCTTCGTCTTCGTGATGAAGCAGCAAAACGCAGAAGGCTGTATGGAAGACGACAGGACTTTACATATTTCTTTGAAGAAATGTAGCTATTTTTTGCAAAATCAACTTTCATCATAGACGGTTTTATGCTTTCATAAAATGTTTTTCTGAGGTGTGTTTGATCTGGTAAATTACTGTATACTACGTATTTATAAGTTTTAATTTTCATGCAGTAAAGGCTCTTTGTGCTTTCATAAAATACGTACTTTTAATTTGTTTAAAAATATTCGGGCAGTTTATTTTCTGTTTTATTCTCAAGCAAGCAATACATACAAGTTCAGTACAATATTTTCTGCGAAAATGCTTGTGTTCCTATGTTTTTCTATCACATTCTCCATAACATGGCATTTTCACAAGGTTTGGCCATCTTTCGATCCACATTAGACCGAATTTTCGGGATTCTACTGTACTATTTAAAACATTGCTTTAGATCAGTGAAATTTTTTGCATGTCAGAAATATAGATGAAATTCATAAATTTTGACAAACAAAAATCCTCATTAAATTATGTTTCTTGTGCGTTACTACTATTTTTTGCAATAAAAATCCCTTCTAACTCATCAGGAAAGGATTAACATTTATGTAAATGCTTTTACAGAATTCTAACTTGTTATCAGATATAATAAAACAACGTTTTATTTTCGAAAACAGGACAATTCTCTCAGTGAAGTAGATTTGCAGTTTATAAGGGATAACTTAGGAATGATTGAATTGAAGCTTTAAGGATTAAAAGCCAGTTTGTAATACAGTGGATAAAGTGAAGGATATGCAAGATCAGGAAAAAAAGGAGAATTCCAGCTTAGTTTAAGAAGAATTATTAATTTAATAATTACAAGAATCGCAATATTATGATAAGAATATAACGTAAATCTTTCTTAAATGTCTAAGTTCAGAAATGTAAACTACATGGTAATACTTACTAATAAGTCTAAGAAGCGTAAGCTTATGTTTGCGAAATAAAATTTGAAATTAAACAAATACAATGATTTTTTTCATAAATAGTTAATTTTTATAACTTTAACGAAGCAAAAGTGTTGCCTTAGACTTTCTTCTATGAAAACACCAGCATATTTATATCCAGAGCAAATGATGAAAAACCATTCTTATAAAATATTGTAAACCACCATTTTGAAATTACTGTTATCTTCTATCCGAAGAGTTTTAGATAACTATGAAATCTCATTTTAGAAAGAAATGATGCAATTTTTTTTAATTGACAAAGTGATTGTTTTTTTGTAAACTCCACTATCAATCTCATTTTTCCAAGCAAGAAACGTGATAGAAAAATGTCTACCGATGCATTTTTTAAACAACGTATCACCTGTGACAGGGTATTATTTCTATTTTAATAAAAGTAGTGTTTATCTTTGAGAAACTAAGTTTTAAATTTTATTTTAGGATAATTGTGTGTTTAATTTCCTTGAAATAAATAAATAAAAATGAAGAAAGAATTTCTTTTCGATTTCATTCGCATCTTTATTCCTCTTATAATATTTTTTTAACAGATTGCATGTATATAATACAGAACAGAAAGTATAACAAATGGGTTTACATAATTTTTAAGTTTTTGAAAGGACAGTAAATCATTTTTTGACTGAATATCATCAAAACTTTAATGTAGAATTAAGGTAAGAGTTGTGCTAAGCAACATTTCAGTTTGATGCATTTTTAGTTGAAAACAGACCCAAATACATCCGATCTGAATTCGCAGCAGATTCCCCAGTTTTATTGTTTTCCTATAATCAAAATCATCTGGGTAATAATACTTATATTATTTTCATAATAAGCTATGTTTTTCTTATCAAATTCTATGGTTTAGTAATTAAGGCTTAGATAATACTTTGATACAACATTGTACAACTTGATTGTTAACTCGGAGATTTTTTCAGAAATTCAACCTTGTGGAAATATGAAAGCCATCACTGTTTGAAAGTACAAATTTAGTTAGAAAATTTTGCACACACACACACAGATTTCCTTTAACTTAAACATATTTCAAATTAACAATAATTTTCAACAATAGAACGTACAGTGGCTACAGAAACATTCTGCTAAAGTTAGAATTTGCAACTTTTCCTCTAGTAACATTCTGTTGTTGTTGCTCATGCCACCTGTCTGAAATAGCCAGATCGAGGCCCACGAAATTCATCGTTGCAAGACGCACGCCTATCGTTGGCCTGAGCTCCATACAGGTGACAGTACCATTTAGCTCGGTGAAATTTTCGAAGGGCTGATAGATCTTTACGATAGATGGCGACACCACCGACCTCCACCTCTACAATTTAGGTATGCAACTGGAGGGGAGGGAAGTATTCTCTTGTGGTTTCAGCTGCGACCGCCCACAAGACTTTCGGAACCATTGATTTAACGAGCCTGTATTCGGATGGTATTTGGTAACATCGGGCATCGAACCCAGGCTTTCCGGTCAGGAGTTGGATGCTCTAACCACTAGGCTACCCACTGCCTAGTAACATTCTTATTACATTTGGTATTTCTGAGACAATGTATAATATTTTGAAATTGACTATGAAATGCGAAAATCTAGAGAAAATGATTTAGTTTTATTTTTGTCGCTTATTTCTTTTTATTTTCAACTGTTAATTAAATATATCAAATAAACTTCAGTTATTTTTTTAAATAGAGTTGAGATCTTTCAGAATTCCATTGCTAGAATCAAAACATATGTTAAAAAAATGAAGCTTAACATCGCTAACGTTAAAGGCTGTTTTCACCATTTGTATTAGAACGCGAACTTAAGGCTACACGGTACCCCTTTTCAAAAAAATTTTTTGGAGACAGTTACAGCAGTGCTTCTCAAACTTTCAATACTGGCGCCCCCTAATCAATCACAATTTTTATCGCGCCCCCTTATACATTAATAATGTACTGAATGCAATAATAATGCACTTTTTTACTACAAATTCATGACATAAGTATTAAATTTTGTATATGTTGCTTTTAAGCAAACAAATGTTAAGTAATAGGATAATTATTATGTTATTTTTCCTTTCTCTAATTTTTAAATTGGAATATATTGCAAAATGCGGTGGCTGCTTAGAAGACAAAATATAGATATCAGCTTTTTTTAGAAAGAACTCAGTGGGTCAATTTCTAATCATAAGCATTCCTTTGAAATTTGCTCTGTAAGACAAGCCCATGGAAGTCGCTAATACTTATTAAACTTGTTCTTAATTTAGCATTAATTAATTAGTTATAAAATACTCTGTGCAGCACTGATACATTAAAATTATACCGGCTGAAGTACCCGCTATTTGCACGATTTCATTAATAAGAAAATAAAACATTATTGATATAATCGCTGAATTTTACGGAGAGTAAAGCCAAGGGCGCAACAATGTTTACAAAAATGTAAAACGATTTTTTAAAATCACATTTCTCAAATTATAATTAGTTTTAAGCGAACTGTAATTTTAAGCCTCACAGAATTAGCATTTAGAATTGATGTTGAATAATGAACAATAATATAAAATTCCGATGAGAAATAATTGTATTATTTTTAATATTTAAAGTGAAAAGACTTCAACATGTTTTAAACCTGGAGCAGGCACGCACTCGATACTAATGGTCGAGTGGGGTTATTAAGCCACCCCAATCTTTTTTTTTATAATTATTTTTATAGTACACAATAAAAATCGTAATTTAAGTGAATAATTTAACTAAGAGAAAATATACTCACCTACTTTCAAGAACACAGAAAATATTTCGGAAAAAAGTTATCACACCGGGGGAACTCAGTCAAAACAAGTACCTTAAGATTGTAAAAAAACGTTTGTCACTCCCAAAAAAGAGGGAGATATGTGACAAATATATTTTAGTTCACACGTTAAGACTGTCAAACAGGAGGATAGTGTCAGAGCCATTGGTAACAATTAAACAGTTTTGCCAGAATTACCGATTTCGTGCACTCTGTGCTCGGCATGGCAGCTCCGGAATAAAAGTGTATGTATTACAATATGGATGTTCAAAAAAAATTATGTAGAACGTTTTTTCATTATGCTTTTTTATATGTTTGGGAATAACTCATAGAAATAAATCTTGGCCAAGTAATCCTTCAAAGAGCTCTGTGTGCTTTTCCAAAAATCATAAAAATATTTTACAAGGAAAAAATCGCAGCAGAAATAGTTTATTTGCAACCTCCCTAAATGAAAAAACAAATACACACATAAGAGCAGGGACGTAACTAACCGTACAAGTAAGTTCGAAGGTCAAACCGCAGCAGCTGCATTCTGCTGCCTACATCTGATGACAAATATATAACAGTGATGAATTTTTTACCTTCCTAAATTTTTTTTTTCGATTATGGGTCTGGGTTTTGTTTTTTCTCATTTTGGTTTGAAAAGAAGTAGCTTTAATTTTTTATGACGTAATATCGCAGATATATAAATTATATCAGTGTAAATGTGTATTTTTTTATTTTGTCAGAAAGTATTTTGTTTTACTTCATTCCAGTAAATAATTTTTTTTTAATCTTTTATTTTCGATATGCTCGCGCCCCCCTTGTATGTTTATCGCGCCCCCAGGGGGGCACGCCCCACAGTTTGAGAAACACTGAGTTACAGTAAAAATAACTGATGTTTTCTATTTAGATTATATTATTAAGCTGATTCTGTATGCAAAAAGTCAGTTTGACCAGCATTATTTTAAAATTTAAAAAAATTAGGAATTTGTGAAGTTTTTTCAAACTCTTATAAAATACTCAATTTTTAAAATTTTTTAGTAATTTTAAGTTATTTATGATTCTTAGATTATTACAAACAATATTTAATATGGATTTGAAAATCTATTATCTTGTTGATTTTTAATAATTATTTTTCTAGAAAAACCTGGAGAAAACACAAAATTTTTTAAAATATCAACTTTAGCATTTTTTAGAAAAATAACTAGAGTTCTCAGTCCTAAATCCATACTAACTTTTATAGAACATACATTTGGGAGTATATACAAAAAAAATTCAAGGCTCTATCTTGAACAGGAAAAAAGCCTTAGGGATTAGAAAATACTTATAGCATCAAAATTAATAGTCTGAGAAAAACGCATTTAAAGTTTTTAAAGTCATAAAACAAAAACTTATAATGCCTGTAAAACTCTAATTTTCTAACATTTTATTTTCCAATGTATGTTCTACATTAAAACATTATTTTTATTAAATATGACTCAAAATTATATTTTTAATTCAAAATATATTTTTGCATAATATTGATAGCATTTGTTAAGACGTCAGTTAATTCAGCTTTATCTTAACATAATAATTCATAAAAGTTTTGAAACACGAAGCATTCATGTACAAAACAATAATGATACTAACTTAAGCTAAAAATAGTCACGTTTGCTCATAAAATTTAGTTTTTTTCAGTTTTAAATTGGGGCAGTTTAGGAAGTTTTAGCTCTTGTCGTACGACTTTAAAATACTAAAATATAGAACTACAATATGTTTAGTATAATGTAGTTTGGTACAGGAAGGAAATATTCAGTTATGTCTGCAGCATTTGAATTCAGAATACTTGTATTCGGAAGTCTAATTGCAGAATCAGCTGAGGACTAATTTTTAGATACATCATATTCAGTAGTATTCCATCTCTTCGAAATATTGTTTCTCACAGAAACCCAGAACGCATTTACCATGGCATTTTCTCTACAGGAAAAATTAATGATAAAGCTTTTAAGTTATATAAACCATTTTTAAAGAAAAAATAGGCCATGAAATTAATCTTTATTAATTAATTATGAGAACTCAAAAAACTCAAAACATAATCAAGCAGAAATGATTTTAGTAATGAAAATTGGAATTAATAACCATTTCAAACTAAAAGCTCAAAAATGTTTTTAATTAATTCAACTTAAGTGCGAAAAAATGCTTTAAAAGGAAACCGAAACCAAACCCAAAGCTCATAAAACTTCAAATATCTTAAAAACTAATTTTCTAACACACCTGAAATTTCGTGGGCAGCATCTCAATGATATGGGCCACCAAAACATGCAAAAAAAATTTTTTTTTTCGGTAAAAATGAAATTTTTAGGATAATGTGTAGCCTTAACGCGAAACACATTTACGGACAGAAAAAATCCTCAATTTTTTATAAAAATTTGGGACATTATAAGTCATATGTTTGTTTAAAATGTAGCGTTTTTAAAATTTCAAAACATCTCATAAATAATTTTCCTTTTAACATGTAAAGGGATTTAGCATTATGGTTTAGGGAAAAAATGTGAAACACATTTTTAAAATAAAAAAATATGTTAACTTGGATAAAAACCTGTAGTAAGATAAAATAAGTGATTCTATGCATGATAGTGAAGCCCGAATATAATATTAATATGCGAGCACTTTTATATCTGAAAAAATATGCCGAGTTTGGGTCCTTTTTTTAAATTAACTGAAGGCAGCCTAAGGAGCAGACTTAATTTACCTTCGGGTAGATGCAACATTTTTTCAGGGTCCATCTTTGGAATTCAATAAGAAGTTTCTTCTTACTTCAAAAGAAAAATAGTAAAACTAAATGTTTATCTTCGTAATCCGAAACTTCGGAACTAATTATAAATATCGTTTTATGTTGTAAAAGTTTTATCCTGTTCTAAATAAATGTAAAAGATGCAAATCAGAACTTTCAGCTTGGCAGTAGAGCAGAAATGCAATTTTATAAAGTGTTTTACAGTTTTTAACAAGTTTCAGATTTTAAAAGATGGAAGGGTTTTCAAAGAACTAAAATTTGAACTTCGTCAAAGGACTGAAACTCTAAAGTATATTTTTCCCTATTTGTTACCGCAGAAATTGAAGTACTAGTAGAATTTGTCTTCGATTTGTATAACTTCGTCACATGTTATTATGCATCATAAATTAATTTTCTGCTCAAAATGATTCATCCTTAAGGGAAAAAAACAAATGTTTACATTTACAAAAATCTTATTTCTTGTATTTAAAAAGAAAAATAGCTACAACCGGTATTTTTATTGTATATAAACGAAAATGAAAAAAAATAAGAAAAAAATATTTCCTAATTTTGTAACTATTACTTATATAAATAGAATAAATATACATATAATTAATCATTTATAATACATATACTAAATCGCTATAATTCTAAAGAAGAAAACCAAAGATAGAACTAATCCCCGACAATATACACTCATGTCCATAAGTTAAGGATAATGAAGTTCAGGCAAAGAAAAGACAGAAGCAAAACAAATTTGACTTATTTGTAAAGTCTATTTATTAAACAAAAGGTAAAGAGCAAAAAAGATGCTATATGTTTGACATAATTAATAAAAATTGCGCTTTTTGCTCCCTGGAGCAAATTTCAAAAAAGAACTTATTTACAAAAAACAGTATAACATGGTTAGTATGATGGTTAATACGGAGTATGTCTCCCGGACGATACAATACAGGCCTTACAACGTCTAAGCATGCTGAGTATCAAATTATTAATCTGAACTTGGGGAATATTACACCACTCATCAAGCAATGCCCTCCGAAGTTCCGGTAGACAGGTGGGAGGGGGTTGACGGGCTTCAATTCGTCGGCCAAGCATATCCCACACATGCTCTATTGGATTCAAGTCCGGTGAGTATGCTGGCTAATCCATACGGGTGATATCCTCCGATTGAAGACATTCGCCTACAATGTTTACACGGTGAGGACGGGCGTTGTCATCCATAAACAGAAATTCAGCACCCATGGTGCCCCGAAACAAACGTACATGTTGTTCCAGAATGACATCCCAATAGATGTGGCCTGTCATCGTTACACTCTGATCATGCAGGTCAGTTCTGGAACCAAGAATAATTCCTCCTCAAACGAGCCATCCTGCACCACCTTAACGGTGTCGTTCAATGGTGTTTTCTTGGTGGTAACGGGTACCTGGCGCTCTCCATATTAAAGTCCGGTAAGAATCAGACTGCAAACTAAACCTGGACTCGTCGAGGAACATCACACAAGACCATTGTTGTGGTGTCCACATTGCATGCTCTCTACTCCAGGTTAATCGCAGGCGACAGGGAGTTGCGGTAAGTGGAACACATCTGACAGGTCTACGAGCATATAGACCAATGTGTCCTAAGCGTCTGTACACGGTCTGCCTTGAAACTGTCGTACCGGTAGCTGAAGAGAGCTGACGAGACAGGTCTGATGCTGTGCTCCGTCTGTTTCTTTTGGCAGTAACTGCCAAATATATATATATATATACCGGTCAACATTCGGCGCTGTAACTCGGAAGCGACCTGTGCTGTAACATCTACTCACATTACCATCATCTTGGAATCGTTGCCAAACCCTGGAGATGACACTCTGTACGATTCCAAGTTTCTCGGATACTTTTAGCTGGGTACGTCCACATTCCAGTCGTCCAATAATTCTACCACGAAAAAAATCATCAAAATGCTTCCTTTGTGTCATAACTATGCGGTTATTGCACTGAAAGTCTTTTAAAGCGCTTGTGAACAATTTTACTTCTTTGCCACCATTCCTTATATACCCCTTTCTTATACTCTCGTCATTGTGACGTACTATCCGCGCCATCTGGTGGTTTCTTGTAATTTGCATATTCTTCTTCAAGATGTGTGTGATAATTCTACAGGTGAAATTTTTATTTTAGAGTTCAATTTCTGTGTGATTCTGAATTATCCTTAATTTATGCACATGAGTGTAGATGGATCTACTAACCTAATGTGAGTAATATAAAATATTCTGTAAAATCCGACGGTTAACGCGCACTTTGAACACAAAAAATACGATCGAAATTTACGGGTACGCCTTATACGTTGGGTATAAAAATGAGGGCTTTAAAAATTAGAATAAAATTATCATAAAAAAATTAGACTTCTACATATTTCGAAATACTATTTATTTAAAAGACATGGTATTCTTAATAAACTGACAAGGTTGTAGTTCCAGAAGTATACTATTTTTGCAAAAGCATAGGAAAATACCTGGAATAAATCGCTTCTATACATAACAGCATTGCATATGTACAATGCAGATTGTTTCGTAAAAAAGGGAATGCGTGTTATATGGTGAATATACTTAGAAAATAAAAATTGCAGCTTAAAAGTATGGGTGCGTCTTATAGGCTGAATTTTACAACATATGGAAATAAGAAGTATTTTTGAAACAAAACTAATATTACCCCAACAGAAAATTATCTTTACTTTTCGACAACCGGAACTATCATAGAGCTGCAAAGTATAAAAGCAAAAATCAACAAATGAGTTACAGAATTTATAACTACAACTTTGGATGCTTAAAAACCAAAAATTAAATAATCAAAATAAACTAAAACAATTAAGGAAAATTTTTGGAACGAAACGACTAAGCATCATCTGCACAACAATTTCGAAAGTAAAAGAAATTGAGAAAGAGAATGTGAAAACTTTTAGCGAAGAGTATAAAAATGAAGAAAAAAAATCTATTGTTTACATTATTTTTATCATTTTTATAAATATATATGTGCAAAAGAATAGCTTAATAAATATGCTCTAACTCACACAAGTATAATTTATATACAATACATAATTTTTCGCATTAAAAACTAAATAATTATAAATAAAAAGCATTACAGAAAAATTTTGAAAATAATTAATTTCATAAATTTTTTGCAAATGCTTCAGTAAAAAAAAGGGGAAAAAATGCTCTTTTTCAATTAACCCTTTCAAGAACAAGAAGGCACTTTTAAAATATATTTTGTATTAATTTGGCCATTTATAAGACTTCTAATTTGGGAGGAAACTATGACGCGCAATATAGTGACCTCAATAAGGTGAATTCAGTAGAAATTTTAAAAAAAAATAGTTAAAATCACTGAAAATAATGAACAAAATCTTAGCATTATTAAAAAAAACCGAAATAAAGATTTAATTTTGCTTCAAGATTGAAACTCTTCTCACATACTTAATGGAATAGGGGATTTCATTTTATATCTAAAACTCTCAATCGAAAGAGGAACACTTCGACTTCAGGAATAAATAACAAGAAGCTACGAAGGGTGAAGTTGAAATATTTGAATGAATATGTTTCGGAAAGCATCCTTTTTTCTTAGGCCACTGGGAGAAAAATTAATAAATGTTGCAAAAAGAAGCAAAAGAAAAAAAAAAAAAAAAAAAAATATATGCCGGAGAACAAATCAGTTCTTGTCGAAATTCTAGTTCCGTCTATTGTCTTTCTTTCCAAACCGTTCAGCCGAAGTATTGTGTGGAAGCATACAAAAGCACATAAAGGGCACAAAGCACTTTTGTAAAAATAAAAGGAGCCTTTCCTTCATGGAATACAGAAGGTCAAGTTCAAAGAGTGTCATAAATGTTAGTGTTTTTAGATTTGTTTTACTGATCGCTTCAAATCCCATGTCAAAAGAGGAAACATTGCTCCAGTCAACTCCATCGCGACACGGAATGTTTACTTTTTGTGTTTCGTCGAACACAAAAGCTTCCATTTTTATTGCTTTTCTTTTTTTCCGAGAAAGAACTCGTTTTCTGAAGAAGAAAAGAAAGAACAAAGCCGAATGAAACTCGACCTTTATGATTGCAATAGGTACCCTAAATATTTACCTTGCACTCCAATAAGAGGGATTCCTTCGAGAAGCACTTACTCCGCATACCACACCAGAGTGCTCGAGAAATTTGGGTGAATAGAAAAAGGATCTGACACTCAGTAACTTAGACTTGATTAGATGGATGGTTAGTGTTAACGCAAATTAATCAAGCGTAACCACAGGGTCTTTACTGTATTCTGCTAAACTGCTGCTTACAGTATTACTAAATAAATGAGCGAGTTAAATAGTACGTGTCTATCCTTCCTTTAAGAATTAAAATTATTAATGAATAAAGATCTTGTATTTTGGACAAATATATGGCGATAAAATCATATTTGTTTCATTTCGGAATTATATAGGCTGAAAAAGAAAAAGAAGGATGTTTCTTTGTAACACATCAGAGAGTGTTATGTGCCAATAATAAGCAGTTACACTGTTGCTTTTTTAAAAAAAATTGGACATCTTTTTCAATTCCTACTATTAGTTCATAGCCTTTCAATATATATAAATATACATAGGAATTGAATTAAATCTTTTTTATTGTATTTGTTATATATTCTTACAACATCATGAGATGTTGTATTTACTTGAATTTAAAACTCAAAATAATTGTGCTTTAAAAAGTATCTTCTTTAATTTTGCATAATTTACCTTCTAATATAATTTACAAATGAAACCTTTTACTTTTACCAAAGAAATTAAATGTATGTCCTACTACTAGATAAGTCATCCACGATTTTTGATTCATTAGCACTCGACTTTCTGTATTGGCAGTTATATTATCCGATACTGAAACAGAGAATAACGCTCATATATGGAACAGCAATTATTTCTGTCCATTTGATAGAGTTTCAGGAGAAATTAAGGAAGTAATCTGTGTCTGTCCAAGTTGTCTCAAATGTGTTCAGTTGGATTAAGTTCCATTTATAAATCAGATCCCATTTTGTTCTCTCCAACTCTTGATCCTCAAGATATTTATCAGTAAATTTAGCTGGAAGAGTTGGATGTTATTATTCATTAAGAAGAAGGCATCGACAAGCACTAGTATATGGTGCAAGTATAATATATGGTCCAGCAATGCTATCTGTTCTCAAATGATTCATGTTGATTCCATTGATTACCTAAAGTTAACACATTATACTTATTTTTGGAATAAATGACAGTAATATTCTTCATTGAAATGTACAGGGAAAAAGAAATTTTCTGTAATCAAGCTATCCCTAAAACAAATTATCATGCTCTTTCAACGAAAATGTATCTGATTTTTAAAATTAATTACAAAGATATCCAAAGACTTGCAGAGTAAACGCAAATACAAATACCCTAAGGAATTTAATTTAATTTTGTTTTCCGAAGTACATTGCTTGCATTGAATATTTTTTAAGACGGAAGAAATATTTATAAATATTCACATATTTTAATTCATAATTCGAACAAAAATTAATTAACCATGCTTTCTGTTATTGTTTACATACTCATGCAAATACATTTTTCGTAATTCACTTTCTAAGAGGCAAAAATAAATAAATGAAAACAACTTTATAACATATTTAAAATTTAAAACAAAATAGACACTGACGAAAATTATTTTTGGAAAAATACTAATTATTCCTTAAGAAAATACATTTATGTCAATGCAGTATTGACATTTGATAAAAGTCTTGTAAAATCAAACTATTTATCAAAAAAACAAAAAAAAACCCCACGAAATGTGGAGCACAAATTTTCAGAATTACCCCAAATTTGATCTTTAAAGGGACACAGTGCGATTCAATTGATAAAAATCGGTCCAAAAATCAAATCTAATTTTTGTAGTCTAAATTGTTCTTTATCTACTTTTCTATAATCTGACAAAATTTGAAAGCTCTAAACTCTTAAAAAACGTAGAATTATGATAGCTTTTACATTTCTTTTTATTCACATCTCAATGAACACAGAAATCAAAACTTTCAACTTACTTATCACGGAAAGATAAAATAATTAGTTTGTTTTCATTTAAAATGCTAAGGATTTTTCTATTATGCCTAATGCTTTGATTTTTTCCTATTGCTAATAATACATGGGACAAAAGTTGGTATGCATTTTTGAATCAAAGCAATACTTATTTTTTAAAAAATAATTGAATTCAGAATTTATACATTTTTAAGGAACTTTCAATGATCATTCATAAAAAGAAGTATTGTATAAATACCAATCATGTTATCGCAAAACCCATACCAAATTTTGTTATACATAGTTTAACCTACTTGTAAATCAAATTTGATGCGTGTACCTAAATTTTTGTAGGAAGAGTAGCATTCTAAAATCACTTCAGAAATTTTAAGTTTTTTCCTTAAAAAATTAAATGGTTTGCTTTTTATGAAATTTTGAGCACAAAATCTGTTTTATATAGTATACATACGTAGGAGACAACCAAAAAAATTTTTGAAAATCTTTAAATTAAAATTTTTTTGCGTAAATCGTACCATATCCTCTTAACACGGAAAGACAAATTAATCCTAAAAGCAAATAACATATTATAGTTAAAATGCTCAGAATCCTTTATTGCCTCCAAATTAGTTACGTCGTATAGATTTTTCATTATTTGCATTTTTAATGCTTTTTAAAATTGATTTATATATTAGATTCCCTACAGCTAAGCTTAATGGGTTTAAAAGTAATCATTTTTTAGAAATGTGTAGAAATCAGATTAAATATGTTTATTTAGTATTTACTTATTTTGTAAAAATTGCAATGCAACAAATTGCAGTAGGTGCATTACTATTAGTAACTTTTTTACAGTTTGTTTTCATGATGCCAATGATCATTTAAAAGGTAGTAAAAAGGAAATAACTCCTTGATAAAAATTGAAATTGCTCATTTCGCCTCGAGTTGAAAAAATTAACTTTTTTCGTTTCGAATATTGTGAAAAAAATATGTGCATTCTATTATTTCGGACACTTATCAAGTTAATGTCTTAATTTAACTAAATTATAGATTATTAGAAAAATACCATTCACATGACTATTAACTCTCTTCTAAATTGAAAGCTTCAATTACATTGTTGGTAATTAAGCTATATTCTAATGAAGCTATCATTGATTGCAAAGCGCTATCCAATTAAATTAAGTGATGTGTGATTAGAAATCTTTTCTTACTAACATTAACATTTTACATATTAATAAAAATATTTAACGGAAAATACCTCTAACATTCATGAAAAACCACTTGATGATACTATTTAAAAATTATCATTATATAAGGATCAATAATGAAGGCTTCTGGAATTACGTTTAATTTTTTGATGTAATAGTACTCTAATTAGTTTGAAAAGTAACGCACACTTAAAACGGATGGATGCTTTTTTATTTACGTATGGTTACTCAGTCATTAGTAAAGCTCACAAGTTAGTAAAATTGAAATAAATTTGTTATTTTAAAATAAAGCTGGGAAAATAGCTACAAAGATATTGACGTATAATTTTCTTTCAATTTTAATCTAACAGAGAAATGGAGCTGGGGAGCTTTTCCAGCTCCGCTTTCATCAGTCTTTGCTTTATCTTAGTGCATGTATTGTAAATTTTCTTCCTTTTTAATAAATATGTCATAAATATTATTAAAACGTAGCTGCCAATGTTATTATTATATTGTAATTCGATGAAAAAAAAAAAACTGAGCAATGGATTAAATTAAAAATTTTTATTTTATAACCTAAAGTGAGTTCTTCCGTTATTTTATGTGAACATTATTGAACATTATACAACAGAAAAAACTGCTACTTTAAACTGTGATAGTTAAAACAAAGTCCATAGAAATTAAATATTATATTATACAAGATTAAATTTATTGAATTTTATGTATTATAAAGTTTGATGATGAAAAGAAAAAAATTAAGCATGTTTCCTGTGTAAAATCACATCTCAAAAAATTTTTGTTTCCAAATTTTGCTAATTTTTAAAATTATATTTTTAAAATCAAATTCAACATCTATAACAAGTTTATAAAATGAAGGAATAATAATAAATGAAATTAGAGCAAAATTAAATATAATTTAATTAATAAAAAATACGCTAGCATAATTCTACATTTTCCTCATATCTTAGTTCCTTCTGAAATCCGTCTCCCTAAGTAAAGAAATTTTATTATGTTTAACTTAAATGTTATATCTAAGCATTTCAATTGAACAAAATTGCGTACTTAGGTTAAAATATTTATTTACAATATTTAGTAAATGCTATTAAGACTATATATTTGTGTTATTCGAAATGTATTTTAAAAGTTTTTCGATCACCAATCATTTCTTGAATTTTTTAAGTATTTTACTGTATTGCACTCTTGAATAAAGTTTTAATAACATGCGCTATGATAAAATAATAAGGATATTCACATTAATATCATGTTAAAAATTTAAATTCGTATGAGGTCATCTTAAAGACCCATTAAATTTAAATAGTATCATCAACAAACATTTTTACAAAGTTATATTTTCCACCTGCAATCTATCTCAAAAATTATGATAAATCAATTCTTCCTTTAAGGTTTAACCTCCAAATAATTACACTTTTGTCCATTTCCTATCACCAATATTCCACGTAACAGCAAAAATGAAAGCAAAAATTTAGTTATGCTTAATCGAATCCTCCAACTTTAAGAAGAATCTTTCGCAATTTCCCAAAATGATCTCGATAAATCCCCACCAGAAGTGAAAAAGGTTTTTAAAAAGTGGTTCTCGCTGATAGAAAATTTGATCGGGAGATTTTTCCCGCGTGAACGAGCAATCATTACTGGGCCGTTGCCATTCTTTTGGACGAAAAAGAATCTTCCTATTCTCTCCCCTTTTCCGTGCCACAAAAAGGAGGATCAGTCGAGTTTTAGGAGGATGTTTAAAACTTAAAAACATTCTTTAACATTCACACACTAACATGGAATCAAGATACCATAATCGGTTTCTAGAAGGTTGAGTTCGAGTTCTAATCCTCCTTGTTGGAAAATGGCTTTTCAAGGGTTGCTTTTCTTTTGTCATTAACGATGTGCTTGATCCATTGAAGCAAATATTTGGGAAAAGTTTTAGTTCTGAAGGTAATTTGATAACTCGTTTTTCCTTGAATAACCAAGTTAGAGATTTGCTGACTTTTGAGTGCATTTAATTGGTTAGTTGGAATTCGATCTTCTCAGCTGATGGAGGATAAGTTTGTATTTTCATAATATGAATGACTTCTAATGCATTAAGCTATTTAATAGCTTATCAATATTTAATAGCTATTAATAGCTAAAAATATGAGAGCAACTTCTTATATATATGTATTAAGTTATTTAAATTGAAATTCTCTTTAGTTATCTTTGAATATCTTATTGGTTATTTTACACAAGAAATATGATTTGTTTCATCAATTCATTAGAAGCTATCGTATTTTAATTCGAAACATCTCACGAATTTAGTCTTTTACTAAGCATGTTTGGAGAAATTTTTAATGCCATCTATTCTTAGTCTCTTCATCACAGATCTTATATCTACATTAACGAATTCTTAGTAATTAACATACAAAAATGATGTTTGGAATTAATTGTTTGATTTTGAAATAAGTGATTTTTTTTCTTGATATGGTAGATTTTTTCCTTCCAACTCAGTGTTAAACGGTGGCGGAAATTAAATTTTACCATTATGAGATTTACTCATCTTGAATGTATTATTAATTCAGAGCAGTGAACTTCAGGATTAATTAGAAACAAGAAAACAAATAAAAGGGAACATGTACTTTTTTTCTTCAAAGAAAGCACGTATCTTTGATTTCATTTTTTAAATTTAAATTACAAAGTAATTTTATTTAAGAAAAAGAAACAATTATTAAATGAAAAATTTTCCGAAGAGCAATGAAGACCAGCGTATGTTCAACTTTTCTCAAAACATATTTGAAACCTCATAACAAATTTCGCAATTCTCTTCACTGTTTGAAAAAATCGGTATCATTGCCAATATATAGTTCAAAAAAAAAAAAAACTCAAAATCTATTGAATTAGTTATTTGAATGTACTAAATTCCTTGAAACATAACTTTTTTTAGTTTGGAATCTGGTTTTTTTGAGAAATAAACCAAAATATCTTAGTAGGAAACCTAGTTCATATATCATTAATTTCGGAGAAATTTAGGGAAAAAAATCAGAGAAATTTGGGAAATTTGCTACATTATTTCCCACTAATTAAAATTAGGGCTAAGGGGCTTTATGATTTACGAATGTGTTCAATGAAATTAAAAAGATGATTTAATTTATTTGCATGTTGGTTACACTGCTAATTTACATCATGTTACTCAAGTGATGTTGATAATTACTTGTATCACATTAATCATTTCAAATATATATCAAACATTTAGTATTAAATTCTTAGCTTCCAATCAACCAAATTTCTCAATCATCTACCATAAAACTTCAAGACTGCAATAAATATTGCCGTAAATTATTAGGTACATTCGACAAATAATTTTAGTTTTTAGAATCAATTTCAGCAGAAGCAGTCGAGTAGAATAATTGTAGGAGAGATTCACTCGCTCAACTCAAAGGGTCTCCAAAGCATTTGTTTCTAAAATTATAAAGGTTTCAAGGATGAATTGTTGCTTCTTTTTTTCTTTTGTTCGATTCTTACTTCATTGCTCTTAAAAAAAGCGTTATAAATACTAACTTTCTATAGGAATGTATTGTTAAAATGTGAAATTCACTATTGTTCAAGAGAAAGATTTTTCTTTCTTCGAAAAAATTTGCCGATATTTCTCGAAATTTATTTTCCAAATAAGGTAAAAAATGTGGATATCTATATATTTTCGGTTTAAAAATATTGTTAGAGAAAAGAGGAGAAAGTTGATTTGAGCAGGAAGCTTTAAAGTTCTGTATTTAGTTTAAAAACCTTTCATAAGAATCCTCTTTTTGGACTTAACACTAATACGAAATAGTTTAACGATTTAAGAACCAGGGATTATAAATATGAAAAATATTACAGAAGCGTAATTGCTTTAGGCAAAAATGAATATTTATATTAGAACTGCTGTCTGCATATCAACGGTGACAGAATATAGAATTATTTTTAGAAAATTATTTTCTTTCTAAAAAATTATTGCGAACTTGGGTGATAATTTCAGTTTTGAATAAAGATGGTATTAAGAGTCCTTGCTAAGTACACCAATTTAGAATTCGATAATCTCAAAAGTTTTAAATATATACTAGTACATAAACTTAAAAATTTCCAAAACTTAACTAAAATACTCAATTTTGGCTATTATTATATCTACCTCGAAGCTTGAAAAAAATAATGAAATAGCTCACGAATTCCAAAAGCAATGGAAAAAAGAAAATATTTTACACTTTCTCACTAAACATCTTGAGAATAAAAGAATTCAATAATGTAAGTAGGAATCAGCTTGTGCTTAACTCAATCTCCATATAATACTTAAAAAATAAAGATAGCGTGTCGTTTATAGCATTCGTGCGGGTGAAGAGAAAATAAAAATTAATTTGAAACAGACATTTTGCACGAAACTGCAATGACTCAGAACACACGATAAACGTGCCATTGATTTCCAATTATCTCAAGTAAAGGACTATATTTTGAGAGTGAAAAGCAGATAAGTGCAACCTGCTAAAAGTTCTTAAATCCAATGTTATCTATTGATATGACCAATGTTCGTACTCAGCAAGAAAATCATGAATTTTGCTTTTAACGAGCAGGCAAGTCACACTTACTGCGTCACGTGACATTAATAAGATCTCGTGATGCAGATCACATTGCCATTTCTTCCTTTCTACTTCTCCATGGCCAATCTATTAAATTCCAGTCCGAAACATGTAATGCCTCTTGCTGAACTTAGTCTCAGTACCAAAAAAATTTCATCTGTTATGAAATTGGATTTTGTTTTAATTTCAATTTGTTTTACTAGATGAGCTACTGAAGTGAAATGATTTGGGACATCCGGTAAGTGAAGGAAGTAATAAGATTAAAGGACATTAAAATAGACATTGATTGATCCTTCTGCCGAAGTTTATTTTTCCGATACTTTCCATTTGTGGAAGAAATTGTATATTCGATTTAATTTACTATTAAGATATATCAACTCATATTTAATCAAAAAGAGATTAAGTAAATACTTTATTTTTATGATGTTTGGGTGTCTATTTATGTAACAAACACATTTTGAATTTTATAAGGAAAGATTTGACTTGTTTTATATTGAATCAGTACTAACTATAAATAAGGTTAATAAATAATATATCTTTATTGCTTAAACATGTTTGTAAAAAATTTGAAATAATTTAAACGTCTACTGCAGTATAATATGAAAACTGCATTTTTCAAGAATCCGTTGATTCATCTTCTAAATAGATAACAATACTGAAAATAACAAAAACTGATTGAAATACTCACCTTTTTATTTAAGACAGAATCAATTAGAATTGAATATTTATCCTGCTTATGTAATAATACTGTAATCAGAATTAAGTCGTTGGATTTTTTAAATTTTTAAAAAATTTTCGACATCATATAAAATAGTTTCACTCTTGATGCAAAAACTTCTGAAAGCTATTGTATCTGATTCAACAAGAACTAAGTGCCGGAAAAGTCGCTGGAACTTATTTCATGCCTTACTGGATTTCTAACTTCTTTTTAGGACATGGCAAGAAGTTTGCCGGGATTTAAATGAAATGCGTTTCTCCTTACTTCCCTCGCATTCAATAGCATTTATCTGTTACCATTTTACAATTCTGCTGCAAACATAATTGAAATAAAGGTATCATGATTATAGCCTTAAATAAACAATTCAGTTTTATATTTCCAGGAATAAGCTCCTTTAGCTGGATTGATAAACATTTAAAATACTATCTGCTTAATAAGATTAAAAGTTATTTATAAAATTAAACATTCATGTTAAGGGAATCTCTTTCCGTTTGTTTGTCCATGTTTTATTTTGTTCAAGATTTATACATGTCATCATTCTTAATTAACGAAGATAATTAAATGTGCAGTGAATTCTCACGTAGGTTTCCTTGAATAACCTCTGGAGTTTCCTTCTGTTGTTTGATATTAGAGCGCACATCAACCTTTGTGGTTGAGTTTTAAAGACACATGAGTTATGTTAACAAACAGGACAAAGGACAAACAAATGCTGACTGATTATTTTAATTGTCAGGTGTCATACATGGTAAAATAACAATACATGTTTTAAATGATGTCCGTTCTCTTGAAAACAATAGAACTCTTTTTTCCAGATTAATTGACACTTTACGAAGAGTGTGAGAATTAATGTCCAATATTGCATGAAAGTTGTTACTCTTAAGTTCATCAAGCGTATGGGGATTATTTCTGAATGTGACATTTTTCAGAAATCCCAAAGAAAAAACTCCTGAATTGACAAGACCGGTAAACGAGGAGGCCAAAAGCCTTTGGAAATGACACGATCATCCAAAAATTCAGTTAAAACTTCCATACTGTCCCGTGATGTGTGACACGCTGCGCCGTCTTGCTGCAACCAAGATACTATTCATCACTGTTCAGCTCGGAAATGATTTCCGTAATGATGTTTATGTAGACGGACGGTCTTTTTTCATTGAACTTCCTCATAAAGTGGTCTCCACATCTGCCACTTTCGTTTTTAATTTGAACTCTCTATCCAATCGCTTCCTGTCTGCAACCGATCCTGTGTCCTGGAACCGTTGCACTAAAAGAGTTATCGTTGATGCTTTTGGTGCTGTTTCACCTGGAATTTCTGCTGGAATGCTTTTATTACACGGCAATGAGATTTCGTAGTGAATTAAAATTCCACGATGGCTATTCTTTGATCTTGGAAAAAAAACATGCACTTCCCGTTGTGCTCAACTGATTATAACTAACAAGTATTTTGAAACTGATGCTTGATGCGCTCAAAACTTCTTATGATGAGGCCGATGCTGCTATCTAGTGACAGAAATTGCAACCGGCCCTTTTGGGTTTTAAGCAACAAGGATTACCATGTGGATGTGCGTGACTTTTGAAACACCCGGTACTAGGCGTTACTATTTAAACACGCAACTGAAGCGAGAGGATGTAGAGAAGATTACTTGGGCATACAACGAAATGTCAGCGAATGTTAAGCAAAAATATTAATAACGGTTCAGAAGTTACCAATAACCTAACAACTCGAATGGCTAAAGAAAACATGCGTAGTAAGCTTGAAGACTGCAATTCTTTAAAATTAGCTACTTAAAGGCTTCATTTAAAAATGAATAATATATCATTTAAAAATGAGTATATTAAAAAAATTGGGTAAGTAATCAGCTCTATAAGTAATTTTCATATCTTTATCGAGAAATATAAAACATGTATTACTATACCTTCCGTGTTTGTGATTTATTGTATATTCTACGTAAGTCCTAAGACATCAAAACTGTTTCTGGTATCAAGCAAATATCCTTATTTTTGAACTTCTAACTCATAAACATACTATTTCCAACTTAGACCAGTGGTTTCAAGAAAAAAGTAAATAAAAAAACAGACTTAAATATGTATAAATGACTTATTTAAAGTATTTTTAATTTGAAGCTTTTAATAAAAGTGCAAGAAAGCAAGCTTCATAGAATGCGTTTTTCCATTTCATAACTAACCATATCTTCTTAAAATGTATTTTTATATGGCATATTCTTTCTTCATTCATCCACTTTAAACGTGATAAAACACTGATTCCTGTTAATGTTTTTATTCTATTTATAATTTATCTCATTTATAATTTCAATGACAATCATTAGATAATATGTTGAATAATTAATTTGGAAGTTATAGGATAAAACATTAAAAAATAAAAAAAAAATGGACTGGTAATATATGTTTTTCTTTATGAAAGATTTAAGCTGAGTTATTACTCAATAAATCCTCTAAATCAATCACAAATCATTATTACAAAATTACATGATTCTTGCATCAGAGCATTTGTATTATATTTTCTGTTACGGAATCATCATTTTCAAATAAATTTTCACATTCTGAAATGTAAAACTTTCTCCCGTTCAATCACTAGATCAAAAAATTCTATAATTTCTGATTTTTTTTCTTTTCTTTCAGATAGGGAGGTAAAACAGCATCCATTATTTTCTAGAAATTTCTCATCGTAATTCGAAAGAGTATAGTAAAATATTTTTCACCGACATAATAAACGATCATATTTCCCTTTTAGAGCTGCCGGCAACAAATATTTAAATATTTATAGACGTTTTTCTACTTAGAAAATAAGTCTCTACGGAGTACTGTTAACAAAACAAATAATTGCTCTTATTTTCTAAGCTTCTTGTCAACCCCAACATATACCAATTACTTTCACTGTTTCTCCCACACATATTACACATACGCAGTTCCCCACATAGAAACAACAATTTGTATAATATGTGCAATATTTTAAATAATAGCTATCAGTTTCAGAAGTTTTGTTTTTAGACAGTGTAAGATTACATAAAGCTAACATTTTTGTCACATATTTAGCATATATAATTTCACGTTTTTAATACATATAATGTCCCATATTTATACAAGATGATTATTCTATTTATTAATAAATAACTACCAATTTACTTATATAAATAGAGTTATAATTAAAACTATAATGTGTTGTTATAACTTACTACACATTTCATTAACTATCTATTGTATTCAGTATGAAATAAGATTCAGCTTTTGCAATTGAATCAAATTTATCTAATATAAATGCATTTTAAAGCCATATGGAGGCAGCTGGAGAAATCCGAAACAAGCCGAATGATATATATATATATATATATATATATATATATATATATATATATATATATATATATATATATATATATATATATATATATAAACGAAAATATAAAAATATGCAGATAGTTATAAACCTAAGATAACTATATAAATGGGAAGAAAAAGGCTCAGTAGTACAATGACAAACTCCTGGCCTTAGGAACCAGGATTGCAGGTTTAAAACAGATTTTGGGGTCAGCCAACCTTCACCTGTAGTATGTCATACTACGTACCAAAAGGAAAGGAAAGAATTACATATGAGGAATTAAAATATTAAAAAAATCATTAAACAAATAAAAAATGAACAAAATATATAACCTACTATTAATCGCAGTGTAAATATAATACAATGCTTACATAGATAATAGCTATAAGTAGGTCGGGAGTGCAACAACAAGTTATGTGTTTACGATGGAATAAAAACAGATCCACATAAAATTAATTACGATAGGGTATTAAGAAGTTTATATATATATATATATATATATATATATATATATATATATACTTTTAAAAATCATAAAAATATATTCATATAAATAATAGTGTAAAATATAAATGATACGCAAAAACATATAAATGCTATTAAAAAATTAATAAGCATGTGGCGCCATCTATTTAATAATTGTAGAATTATTTAAAAATTGTAGAATTATTTACAAATTGTAGAATTATTTAAAAATCTTTACAAAAATATAATGACAGTAATACAAATTGTATCATTAAAAACCATTATAAATATAATTGCAAAGAAAGTTAGCAGGATTTCAATGTTCAATACAATGATTAAAAAATTTATTAAGATTTAAATAAATATTAGCTTTATGACTAACTAATACATTATTACGATAAATCTAGTTAAAAATAATATTTCTATATATAGATATTGATAAATTTGAATTCCAGTAAGGCAATCTGATAATATTAAAATTAAAGGCATCTCTTTTATCATAAATATTACTATGTAATTTCAAATCCTTAATATACAGTGTTACATCAAGGTAATTAGATTTGATTGGATTATTATTAATTTTAACTAGGTTTAAGTAAGTAGGATAAAAAGTAATATTAAGATCTAAATGATCATTTTTACGAAAAATAATTAAATCATCAATACATCTAAAAATATAGTAGTCATTAGTAGTAATACAATTGTATTCATAAAAGTGTAAATATAGATTAGCCAAACTATTGCTTGCTGGGCCCCCTTGTGGGATTCCTTTCTTTTTTTATATAAAGAACCATTAAAATTAATATAATTTTCTTTTAAGACAAAATCTATTAGAGTTTTAAATTTGTTAATATTAATATTAAGATTATACATACTGTGGTTTTCTAAAATTATTTTAATAATATCATATGTATCAATGGAATTGAAAAGATCTTCAAAGTTATAAAACTAGGAACATAATAAATATTTTTATTATTAAAAAAATCTATAATCTCTTTACTATTTTTAATTATAGCTTTATTACTTTGCTGATTTATAAAGTTTTGTATAATATTATGAATTAATTTGCCTGCAGTAGTAATATATGTTTTAAAACCATTTGTCACAGTTCTAAATTTAACAGGACTTTTATGGAATTTAGGAGTTAAAAATATATATGGATACTTAATTTTAGGAATACAAAAACCGAATTTTTTATAAATAGCTATAATACGATTACTAATTTCATTATGTGATAAATCTAATTTTGTAAAAGATCCATTATTTAGAAAGTGTTCATTAAGCATATTATAATAAAAACACTTGCAAATCACATCATAGATACCCGGTACTTTATCAATGTAAACTATGATAAAATTCTTTTGTAATTCATAAATTTTTTGTTTTATATCTTTAAAAGTAATTTCATAGTGAGAATGGTAGCTAAATTTCATAAGGCTTTTTAATATATATATATATATATATGTAAGAATAATTAAATTAGATTAAAAATTAAATTCTCTATCTAGCACTTAACTCATACTTTTCATTTCATCTTCAAGTATCAAACTAATCACCCATTTATTTCTTCCGAACATGTGGCCCAGTCAATAAACATGTCTAATTCCAGATCGTTAGATTTAATAGCCCTATATGTCAGCATTAACTTTCAAATACGATCAGAAAATCCACGATACTTACCGCATCTGTGTTTTAAGTGTTGACCCACTTAAAACACCCTGTGGCGTACTTTTTCCTCTCTGCTCTTAGCGTCAGAAGAGATGTAGAAATGATTGAATAAAGTTCCTTTTTAAAATTAAGTCTGATTCTGATTCAAAACATGTCATACATTACCTATTTTATCAAATTTAAAGTAAAAATTGTAAAAGTTATTTCACTATTCATTGGAGAATTCTCCACACTACAGGTCCGGGTTCTATTTCCGGAATGGTCAAAATCGACTCAGCTTTTCATCCCTACTGCAGTGGGTCAATAAATGAGTACCAAGCTTGCTTGGAGACTTAAGCAATGGGGACCTCGCTTCAGACTGATCACCCGATCGGGAATCTGCTCATGCACCTCAGTGCCCAATGGTCACGTATACTGGGATGGGCACAGTAGGCCCTGACCTTCATGGGCTGTTGCGCCACTGAGTTTGAGTTTAGCTGGAGAATTCAGCAGAATTAATCCAAGCCGTTTTTATTCGAATGTATCTGCGTAGTTTCTTAATAAATAATAGAATTGTTTTTTGAATTCGAAAATGAGTTTTCAAGTTATAATTTGTCACTTCCTATTATATATATATATATAATTAGAATACTACCGATCTAGACTTAGTGATTTCTTGAACTCCTTAAAATAAAAAAAATATTGTTTTAAAAAGTTTAAAAGTGAAATTTGCATCCATTTTTGAAGGAGGACGCAGTAATCAAGCCAACAGAGATTTCAGAAACCGTGCGTGGGGAAAAGTGAACCTAAGTGAGTTAGTTAGCTTTCATGGCGATGACGTATTTTATTGATTTTGTATATATATTTAGCTTTGTAATGAAGTTATCAAGATGTTCTGTTCTTGACGTGTGTTGAGTGAAGGTTTTGATTTGGTCGATGGCCATGAAGGCATAGGTTAAATGCGGGAGTCCCTGGGAGTTTCGCTTAGATGTAAATAAAAGTTTTAACTTAACTTTAATTTTAATATTTTAACTTAAAACCGTGTGGCATGGGATTGTATGTCATCTTTCCAGTAACCATTGTTTGCAAGAATGATGCCTATTAATATTGTTTTTCACACCGTTGATTTTGTACTCTAGTTCAGCATTAAAATTTTCGCTATTCATAGGCCTTAGGTTACTTCGAATGTGGTTTTATAGATCAAACAATGAAGCATAATAAGATACTTTCTTTTAGAATAAAAAATAAGAACAAACTTAATACATATTTCTTTTACTACGATAAAGGTAATGAAGAAACAGAACACGGTCAGATGATAAGTCACATGTTGGAGTCACATTACTTTCAAATACTAAGGCAATGGTTCTCAAACTTTCACTACTGGCGACCCAATCTTAGACTATAATTTTGTCGCGCCCCACCCAAATAATAATAATGTATTGAATGCAATAATAATGTACTTTTTGGGGCGCTAAAGCTACAATACGATAATAATTATAAACCGTACAAATTAACAAGATAAGTATTAAATTTTGTATATGTTACTTTTAAGTAACATATATTTTTATTTTGTTTTACTTTTTAGTTCGATTCACTATAAAAACGTGTTTTTTTTAGTTTATTTTATAATTAGTTTTACTATACACGATAAAAATCACAATTCCAGTGAATAATTTAATTAAGAGAAAATATACTTACCTACTTTCAAGGACTTTTCAATTTTTCTTTGATAATTTGAGAAAAAATCCAGTAAAACTAAAGAAATGTTCCGAATGTGCGTGCCCTTAATGAAGGACATAAATCACAGACACGTTTCGCTAACAATACAGGGACGTTATTTTCCAGTAAAACTGTCATATTTGGTTCACGTTATTGTAGTTTTGCTGTGGTTTGATGATCTACAAATAGCATTTTGAAATTTTTTCCTTGTGTATTTTTGACAAATCGAAATGCTACGTTTATGGCTTCATAGTTTTCTTCATATTCTTTAGAGGCAGTATTTGAAAATTTCAATTCAACTAAAACGTTTCATGTCTATCGCTTTTCTTATATTTACTTTCGCTATCTTGATTAATATGCATTATTTCCGCAGGTTCTTCAATTGCTTGATTAGTTTCCACTTCATTCAAGAGAGAGATCACAGATTCCCATTTTTTTATATTCTGCACATTTACATTTATTGACCATAATAAGTTGTAATACACAGGAATAAAAACCACAAAATTGTTCATGGGGGAAAGTGTAGCATGTTTCTAAAAAATAATTGTGTAAAACTTTTTCATTATGCATTATATGTTTCATAATTCTCTTAAAAATACATCTTGGCCGAATAATTCTTCAAAGTGCTCAACATGCTTATCCATGTATTAGAAAACTCATTCACATGGGGAAAAAAGCAACAGAAAAATATTATTTACCACTTTCCTAAAAGAAAAAGAGACGGAGTGAAACATACCAGCAAGTTTGAAGGTCAAATTTCTGTTTATCAAAAGTAGTATTTTAAGGGTTAAAAGAAACGTAATAAAAAAATATCTCATCGTGGGATTACAGTAAAGCAAACAAAAGGTCTTCTTTTATTTGGTTATAGGATCAAAGATTGTCATCCATGTCTCTTGACCATGTATCAAAATTACGTGGTCTGTCACCAAAAGCCCTCGTGTGGCTGAACAGTGGGATGTTAATATTCACTCACTCACTCACTCAGGATCAAATATAGCTAATGAGCGTTTGAAGAGGAATCTTTTTACTTTGATGATCACCAGATGATAAACATAAATAATACCAGTGTAAATGTGTATTTTTGTCACAGAAAGCATTTTGTTTCATTTCATTCCAAAAAAATTATTTTCTTAAACATTTTATTTTCAATATGCTCGTGCCCCCAGGGGGGCGCGCCCCACAGTTTGAGAAGCACTGCATTGAGGCATATTTAATTTCTCTGTGCGAAGTAGTGCGAGCAAGAGTTTAGCCATTTTGATATAATTAAAAAACTTCAATCGAATATTCAAAAAAGCATTTTTTTCAGTTGAGCAGCATACTTATAAAATTAAGTTATTGTTGAAAGTCGACATGAATTGAAACATAAACAAATTCAAAAAGTGTAATTAAAAGCTTCAGTGGTTCAAAATTTAATAAAAAATCTGGACAAGAATTAATTAGGTGGGATTATTTATTCTTTCTAGCTGCATCCTTTTACTTCGGAAAAAAAATTATCAACACTTATAAATTGATAAAATGAATGAAAGATACTTTTACAGTATTGAAATAAAAATGTTGAATATGACTTTAATTTCAAATTTTATAATATGAAAAATTAAAAATGCTTTCATGTGTTTGTGATTCAAATTTGCAATTTTAATTAAAAACTTTTGAATTATGTCTGAATTGTAAGTTAATCATTTTAAAACCCGCTGAGTCAAGGAAATAATACTTTTCATTCTATAACCAATGAATTTTGTATAAGTCCAAATTTTCCGTCGCATAACGGTTGCTCACGCAGATATTTTCAACTATGTAAAATACAAGGTTTCGACTACGTTTCTCGGAATAAAATTGTGCTGTGACGACGATATTACATTATTTTATTTTTCCACAGCAAATAGCAATATTTTATGATTGCTCACAAATCAGATCATTTTCTTGAATCGCCTTAGCAAATACTCAGGAACATTTTATAATCATTGATACATCTTTTTGTTGCAGATACTTACTTAACATATTTTTCAGAAAGAAATAAGATGAATAAATTCATTTAATAACAACTTTGCTTGTGAGAAAACTCTTCGCAAACTATCTAAGTTACATGTTTTATGGGTTTTTATACAGTCAACAGTGCTTTAAGTTGCAGTAAGTGGGGTCTTTATTATAACTGATTTTCAAATTAAGAATTTGGCCTCGGTCGGCTAGTGGCTAATGGCAAGACTCGTGATAAAATTTCCAGCCTTAGTGCCATTAAAAAACCATCCGTGTAAAGTGGCTGACGCATGCTAAATCAGCCGTGGCCCCAAGATCCTCCCATTGTTAGTTTGGAGAGGGTGTCAGTTCAGTTCTCTATTCTTGACTGTTCAGAAATACCTTCCATTCGCTCTCAAGTTGCTATATAGTGCGATGCTAATAAAAACTCACTCACTCAAACTAAAAATAATATATTTACGATGCCTATTTATGTGATGTCCTTCGCCATAAAACAGAAATGTGATGTAAGGAAGACTCTTGAGATATCCAATCATTGTCGAAATATATGGGAAATTCTATTCCTTATTAGATTTCTCAATGTGGTTCAACAAGTAAATTTAAACAAATGATATACTTAGAGAATGGGTGATTTTTAACGGTGATATTATTTTATTAGTTGATGACTATGTGTGAAAAGTAACAGGGGAAAAAAGAAAAGACGCAGGTTGCATCTTGTATTATTTGTTGGTCAGTTATATATTGTTTTAGTTAAATGTAACTTATTATTGACATTTGTACTAAGTTTTTTTAATTAACTGACATGGGATGGTAATATTTTGTATTTTAAAGATTTCTTTTCTTTTTCTATTCCAGGCAAAATTTTGAAGTTTTTATATACATGAATACAGAAATTGTGACAACATACTGGTCTGAATGATGATAAAACTGCACATAATTTTTTTTAATGCGACATGCATATATAAATAATAAACGATGGAATCATTTTTAAAAGAAATACCAAAAAAAAATAAATTTAGATCTAAAATAATTTAATGGTTTTATTTCAATATTGAATGGATTAGTTTTTTTTCAAAAGTGTATTAAAAAATTGAAGCTGGGCAAAGATATTGCACAAGCCACCTTATACTCTACTTATAGCGAAGCAATCTTTTTATCCTTACACAAAATTTATTTTTATGCATATTACACCAGTGCTTCTCAAACCTTCAATGTTGGTGACCCAACTTTCAATGATAATTTTCATCACACCCGCCACCCTGTACAATAACAATGTATTGATTGCAATAAAAAATGTACTTAGACGCTAAAACCCAACACGACTTTAATTATAAACCATACAAATTATGAATATCAGTGTAAAATTTTGAATATGATAAACCTGTGTGAATCACTAATAGTTATTAAACTTGTTCTTAATTTAATATTGTGAGATTAATTATCATATACATTGGGAAGAATTGATACATTTATAAGTATATTATATCAGTATGAATGTGTATTTTTATTTTTATTATGTCAGAATGTATTTTGTTTTGCTTCCTTTCAGTAAAGAAAAGCTTAAGTCTTTTATTTTCAATAGGCTCAAGCCCCCCAACTTGGAATATCACGCTCCCCAGAAGGCGCGCCCAACAGTTTGAGAAACGCTGATATCACTTCATCTTAAATTTTAAAATAACATCTAAAAAAAAGTAGCATTAAAATTTGGATGGATGGACGTGCCATGATTTCATACTTTAATATCATAATTTCAATTATTTCACAAAAATTAATTTAAATAAAGCTTCTATGAAATTGAAAATGAGCTTTCATAAATTTTAACAAAGCATTTCTTAAAAAGATTTCCAAAACATTGTGGTTTGAATAAAATAATGATGTATAATGCATAAAATCCTTCTATAAAGAAAACATTTCTGAGGCAATAACCAAAATTAACTTCTAGGGAAAAAATGTAAAATACTTTAAGAGACTACGTTTTAAGCCCCATAAATATAATTTATTTTTGAGGAAAAATATTTGAGGCATTAATACTGATAGTTTTTCTTATAAAGTCTTTTAAGCGACAAACTTCAGGTAACTAAACATGGAAACAATCAGGCTTAAATTAAAAAAAAAACTTACAATACAAGGGCAAAAGGTAAATTCTTTCTTTTCTTCCACCTGTAATCTAAAAATAGAGAAAATTCATATGCATTGGAGAAGATCCTAAAATATATGAAATAATCCATCAGGTTAAAGGTATGTTTCTGTTATGAGTAATTTTATTTTCCCGGAATCCTCGTGAGACGAGAATAAATTAAGTTTCTACCAATAAAAGAATGAACTATTTCGGCAGTTTTAAAAATTCTTGGAATGTTTTTTATTGGTAATGCGTTATAGGAAACATATATACTTATGTATATATATATGCAAACATATATATGCATATTTCTTCTTCAAAAAACGAATTATCATCAATATTATAATTTTTACAATGGGTGACAAATCCTTATACAACATTCAAATAAAAATCAAGAATATGACTTGAATTGAAAAATTTTTATGAGGAAAAATTAAGAATGCTTTCATGTATTCGTGATTTAAAATTCCATTATATTTTAGTTAATAACTTGAATTATATCTGAATTGAGAGGGCTTCATTTTAAAAAACACTGAACGAAACATAAAAAAATGCCTTTAATTCTATACCCAATCAAAACTTTGAATTTATTTTAATGATTTTAGCTCTACGTTCAGAATTAGAATTCAATTAATACAATCTCTGACAAAATTTTAAATTTCTGGTTAAAAGAAAGTCGCTAAAATGAAAAGTAGAAGCATTTCCGGAGGTTGGAGGTAGAAAACGGATATCAGTCCATTCGCTTCCTTTAAGGCATTTTATTTCCATATCCAATTTTTCTGTCTGATAACGGTTGCTCGCGCAGATATTTTCAACGCTGTAAAATGGATGGTTTCAATTACATTTTTCGTAAGGAAATAAAATCGTGTAGAGGCGAACTATATTACATGGTTTTATTTTTCCTCAATGGCAAGCAGAAGTTTCGGATTGCTCACATAGTATAATATTTTCTTGAGTAGCTTTATGAAATACTAAGTTACATTTTAGTCCTTGAAATTTTGTGTCATTGTCATATTCCTTTACATGAAATTCACAAAGAAATACAAGAAAGATGTATTCATTTAGTATCAATATTGCTAATGTAAATTCTTCACAAACTATTTAAATTACATATTTTACGGGGTTTTATACAATCAACAGTGTTTTAAATTGCTGTGGATGATATCTGATCAGTATTGCCTTTAAAACTTTAGAATGAGGCATCGGTAGCCTAGTGGTTATAGGTGCAAGCTCGCGTGGCAGGAGTGGCAGAAGGTCAAGCCTTACTATCACTGGAGACCCACCGTGTAGAAGGCATGATGCATGTTAAATCTGCCAAGGTTCTAAGTCCTCTTGTTAGCGTGATGTTGTAGTTTAGAGAGTCGGGTACCAGTTCTGATGTTTATCTCCTTCACTAGACTGTTATTCAAAATTAAGAGGTCTGTTACCAAAAGCCCTCATGTTGCTGTGCAGTGCGATGTTAACCCCTTAAGCAGTCAATTCTTTTGCCCAAGATGTTCCAAAAAGGCACGCTTTTGTATTGCATGTAGCTGTGTATAATATTTAACATAATGCGAAATTGAGAGATTTTTATTTTAATTTTCAATCTTAAAGTTTTCATACTACTTTTATTTTAAAACTGTAGAACACACACAAAACCCCTAAATGTTTGCTTTTTATAAGTACACTCTACATGCTATGAAGAATGTTTCATATATCTTAAAAGAATATTTATGATGCTTGCAAAAATAAATAAATAAATAAAATCATATTCATTCTTTTTTTTTAAAACGGTAGAGTATTTTATGTGTATGTGCATATATATATATATATATATATATATATATATATATATATATATATATATATATATATATATATATATGGCAGCCAAAGCCAAGCAGTCTTCGCGCGCAGGCGCAGCAAATCAAAACTAAAACTCTTGGACATTAGAGCAGAATTAGAGAGAAGAGAGAACGCGAGAGGTGCGCGAGCAGGCGTTACCTTCTGAATATCATCGTCAAACTTATCTGTAAAAATATCTACCTTTTTAATTAATTTTTGTTAAAGTTTTAAAATAAATGTGAAGTAAGACAAACACGTCTTGGACCCCTTGTTGTCTCCCACAAATTATGGGGGCTCGGCCGCGATCGATAAAATTTCGATTTTGAACCAAAGTCTGGACAATGAACAAAAGCGTCCGTGAGGAGACGCTCCGCCATTTTTCGAAAACTTCGTTCAACCTGTGTAGAGGTTTGAACTCAGCATAAATATTCAACCTGTGTAGAGGTTTGAACTCAGCATGAATACTCCGCCTGTGTAGAGGCCAGGATTGAAAAAAGATTTCGATTTTAATCAAAGTTTGGAACGTGAACAAAAGCCGTCCGTGGAGGAGACGCGCGGCCATTTTTCGGAAACTTCGTTCAACCTGTGTAGAGGTTGAATTTTTCAACTTCATTCCGCCTGTGTAGAGGTCGGAACAAATAACAAAATAACCTGTGTAGAGGTGTATTTTTCAACGAACCATCGACAAATTCCGCCTGTGTAGAGGTTGGAACCACTCACAAACACCTGCGAAGAGGTCTCAATTCGAACAATTTCAACTATATTACCTGCGAAGAGGTGAAATCAGTGGAATCGAAATTTTCTTCAATTATTGGATACATCGTACGTGCGAGCAACAAGGGAGCCAGAAAAAAAAAGGTAGGATCTTTCCATATTTTTCTAAAATGTATAAAAACGCTCTTAAAGAGGATTTCATAAGAGTTGTTGAGAATCTAGACGGTACTGTGGAGAGTACGGACACCATAGTTAAACTAAAGACTAAAATTGAGAACAGTAGTACATTTGAAAGTGATCCAGATTTCGTTAAAACTTTAATTCAAAACTGTATAGATGAGAGAGTATCGCGAAACGAAAGAGAAGTAACTTTAGAAAAACAGAAAATTGAGCTCGCGAAACTACAGTTAGCACAGTTAGAAAAAGAAATCGAACTTCAAACGGCTAAAAATGAAGCATTAAGTTTAAATCCTGCAGCTAAAGTCGAAGAAAAACAGTTCGAAACTAACATAGAAAATATGATAACAAGTATTAAAACTTTATCTCTTCCTGTTCCCACCAGATCTGAAAATTTTAATCTGTTCTTCCAATCATTAGAACGCGCATTTTTAACCAAGAAAATAAATAACGAATATAAATCTGAAATTTTAATAAATCTTCTGGGCGAAAGAGCTCATAACGTCTTACTGTATATTAAAGAAGAGGAATTAAATGACTATGAAAAACTAAAATCTATAGTACTCAGAGAATTCCATTAACCCCTCGCGAGTGTTTAAACTCATTTAAAAATGCTGTAAAATCATCAGGCGAGACATACATCCAATTTGCTGCAAGATCGACGGCAAACTTCCAATATTATTGTTCGTTAAGAAAAGTTAATTCCTTTGAATCTCTATGTGATCTTATAATTTCTGATAAATTATTTGAAACTTTAAATAAGGAAACTGCAACTCATATTGGCATTCGAGAAGCAGAAGATTGGTTCAGGCCTATTGATTTAGCTAAAGAGTGTGATATTTATATTTCATCTAGAAGCGGATCACATAAAGAAATTCCTATTACTTATGGATATACCCAAGACCCCTTTAAAAATAGATCACAAAACTTTAAACCAAAGATAAAAGAGAACTATCCCCAATATCTTGAAAGAGAAAATAAAAATTGCTTTATATGCGTTGTTCATCTCATTGCGCAAGAGACTGTGAGAAGCGTTTTAAACCTAAAGAATCTAACAGCCACATCCATAATAAAATAAACGTGAATACTTTGAAAGTCGAGAGCGAAAAACAAAATAGCGATGAATTCTCAAATCTTCAATACGTAAACATTTTTGTGGAAAATCAGCCCGTAACAGCCTTGATTGATTCAGGTTACCAGATCCCAGTTTTAAATTCCTCACTAATTAGAGTGCAAACACCTTCCGAAGAAATCATAACATTAAGTTCATGTTTTGGCGAACAGCGTATGGTAGAAGTTAAACCCATAAATATTTCTCTTGATCAACATTTTCCCGATATAAGTGTTCGAACCGCGATATCACCGACATTGACCGAAGAATTTATTATACATCCCAGTGTATATTCTGAAATAGAGAAACTAGGCCACGCAAAGAGCGATGTTTTATTGAGTGAAAGTGGATCCTCTTTGAGTGCAGATTATGGTGTTTCTTTTCCAAATGTTTCTGTTTCAAATGTGATAGAAAACTCTAGTTATGATTTGCCACATGTTAAAAACTTTAATACTAGAAATGAATTGAGTTCTCTAATTAAGGATTATAAATGTAATAAAATTAAGTGTACTAAGTTAAAAATGCATATTAAATTGAAAAATGATATTCCTGTGTATCAGAGAGCCAGACGTTTATCTTGTTCTGAGAAATTACAGGTAAACAATCAAATTGATGATTGGTTACGACAAGGTATTATAAAAGAGAGTGTTTTTGATTATTGTTCACCTATAGTATTGTGTAAGAAAGCCAATTGTGCCATGAAAACGAGTTCCGTGGAATTCATCTCCCGCTCACCTACCCCTTCACCTATGGAACGTAATTATAGACGGTTTGTGTTGCTCCGAAAAATTTTTGAGCCTTGGCAGTAGAAACGAAGGAAAAAGAGAAATCGTTTTGAACAGACGTCCAGAACTCTACAGAGGAAAATATCGATGCGTTCAACCAAAGATCAACTTGTTAAAAAAGACGTTCTTATGCCTGTGAATCACAGTGTTTTCCTGTGGAACCTTCCGGATGTCGAAGAGATGCCTTCACATGATGGAGAAACTGTCTAGTTCAGCAGAATTATGATATGTTAAATCTTTGTGTATTTGTCGTATAGTCCTTTTCTGTTCCGTCTTTTTTGTATGTTTCAGATTCTCCTTTGGTCTCTATGGACGTACCGCTGCGGACAGCGTACAGTCAGGCTGGCCGATTGTGGCAGCCAAAGCCAAGCAGTCTTCGCGCGCAGGCGCAGCAAATCAAAACTAAAACTCTTGGACATTAGAGCAGAATTAGAGAGAAGAGAGAACGCGAGAGGTGCGCGAGCAGGCGTTACCTTCTGAATATCATCGTCAAACTTATCTGTAAAAATATCTACCTTTTAATTAATTTTTGTTAAAGTTTTAAAATAAATGTGAAGTAAGACAAACACGTCTTGGACCCCTTTGTTGTCTCCACATATATATATATATATATATATATATATATATATATATATATATATATATATATATGCACGCTCAATTAGAAGCATGGTGTAATAATAAGTCCTGCACTGCAATGGGAACAGAGTCAACGTCAGTTTATTTTTGGACTTTGTTTCTATTTTCATTTCTTCTCAAGCAACAAATTGCACATTGTCTTGAAATTCCAGTTCTGTATCGATTATTTTCAAATATCTAAATTTCTGCCTTCAATGGAAAATCCACACCTTCACCACAAAGAAAATCCCGGATGAGAAGTATTTTAGTCCCATGGACAAACTGCACCTAATAAAAACACTAGCAGTAATAATTCCACTATTAGAAATATGAGCAAATCACACACAAAGATAGAAAGAAGGAAATATTAATGCTCGTTCAGTGAACGCGTAAACCGGTTGGGGCTAGCGTTCGGTAGCTCAAACTGTGTACGAGAAATCCGGTTCAGTGTTTACTCTATCAAATTAACCCCTTAAGTGCGGTGGGCATGTATATAGGTCCTGCTGTTGTGGTGCTCTTAGTGCCCTGGACGTGTATACTCGTTTTTCCAAATTAGGTCTTTTGTATTGTATTGCTCTGTTTAAAACTAGTCCCACGGCTTTGGAATATAATAAAATGATGTTGACAATACTTCTAAAGAGTGCACTTATTTCAAAGAAGTGATGGGGAGGATTTTGAAAGGGTATATTCCAGGAACGATGGAGTTCATAGCTAAGCAATTTTTCATGTTTTTCGTTTGAGTGTGCTCTTTTCTATTCTTCATTTGCTGTCATTTTAATTTGCCGTGTGTCATAGGAGCCTTATAATTTTTTGCACGAATACACTGAGAGTGCTGCTGGTTCTTGTGTTCAACCATGTTTCAGGGTATATCACAGAACAGATAAGTTATACTTTACTTTTTATTATATTGTTGACTCTGTGACGGGCTCTCGCGTCTTTTCTTTAACATATCCTTTGGGTTCTTTGGGCCAGAATTAATGGCAACCCTTTTCCAACCAAATCCAAGAAGGGAAGTGTGAGTGAAAGATGCAAATGAACAAGCTATTAAATATCGGAACTTATAAACGAGATGGCAATGTAGGGTAATGTATGGCAATTGATGTTAGTTTGTGGCAGTTGATGGCAAATAGAGAAAAAGTTAATATATAGTTCGTGGTTCAAGTCTGAATGAGCTTTACGTGACGGTGACTAGAAGTTATAAGGGATCGAATATATGAAGGTCAAGTTGCACACCAGTGTATTCAATTAAAGACAAGATTGAGTATAAGTCAATATTGATTGATTCTCCAAGCTCTGTAATAAGGTAGGATTGACTATTTAATATTAGAATCAGTGATTAGGCGGTTCAGTTATTGATAGTGGTATGAATTAGATTAAGTCTTATTATCTTAATACATATATATTGTGTGTTGCGTATTTTTCCATCGTAGATTCTCTCACATTAATTATTATAATTTAATTTGTTAAACGTTTAAGTTGAATATCTTAATAAAGTCATATTAAGATAATGATGCCTTCTAGTTCTTTCGTTAATTCTACACCTCTAGCTCACGCTGATACTCCGAGAGATGTTCTCCCAAGGGGGAACATCACAACTCTCTATAGAGATTACATTTTTTTTTTTTATTCTATTACTTTATCGTCTTCTTTTCTTTCTTTTTCAAAGTGAAAATAAGTAATTTTTAGAAAACTCACGCGCCGTTTTTTTCTCCCATTAAAACACTTAACAACTCGCGCCAATGAGAAAAACGATGAAACTGGGGTGGGGAGGATGAATTTCGTAACTTTTCCTCGGAAGTTAAGGGGTTAAAATTGATATATTTGAGAGACCATTTTTTGTATAACATTATTTGCCATAAAACAGGAATCTAATATAACCCAGGTTTTTTTAGATGTCCAAGCATTGCATTATTAGATGGGAATTTCTGCTCGTTTGCAAATTTCCCAAGAGTGTACGCTTAAAGATTGGGGGATTTTCTGATCGTTAAATTATTTGATTGATTGATGATGATGTGTAAGGTACAGCAGGTGTAAAAACAAGTCGGACAATTCTTCTTGTTTTAAATATTGGTTAGTTATACATTGTTTCAATGGAATGCAATTTATTATAGGCATTTGTGTGTGTTGCATGTTTGTATCAGCTGACTTATAATTATAAAATTTTTGATTTTAAAGATATTTTTTCCTATGATATCTCAATCAAAATTGAAGTTTCTATCAACATAAATTCAGTGGCAACCGTAATTCTCTTCTGCATGTTAGTAAAACTACACATTTATACATTTTTCAATGCTATATCTATATATTAATAATAAATGATGAAAATGTCTTTAAAATAGTTATCAAGGAAGATATTTAGAGTTGAAATATTATCATTGAGTTAGGTTCACCCTTAAATATATTTTGGAATTTACTCTCCCAAAAAATTTGAATTAATATAAAATATAATTATATGGAGAGAGATAGCTCCTAAGAAGAAATGAAGCAAAAGATGCAAAAGATAACGTTACAATTTTCATTCATAATTGGAACAATATTGAATGATTTAATTTTTTTCTCAAAAGCGTTTTAAAAAATTTGGAAATGTACAAAGATATTGTACCGACTCTCCCTCACCTTCTTTATAAGTAAGCGATTTTTTCATCTTTTTAAGAGGACTTGGTAACCTTTGAGCTACTTACTTTCTTTATGTATTTAAAAATTATATTTTAACATTTTATATAGTGTTTCTATTCCAGAAAAGGATACGAGATGAAATTTTTCATACATTATTTACAAAATTTTAAAAATTAAAATTTTTTGAAGAAAATTTGGAAAATTTTAAAATTCTACTCCTTCTGTAAGTATTAATTTTTTATCCTGAATTTTTTTTGTAATATTCTTATGGATGTTATAAACTACTTTAGGGATCGATTTTACAATAACTTAATTCGTTTTTGAGAAAAAAAATAACATGTTGATATACATGATAAAAATCAACGAAAATGCCAATACCTGTTCAATTTTAATTTTTTTAAAAAAAGTATTCAGTTTACAGCAAAATGGATCTATAATTTTGTGACATGCTCTAGATGCAACACACAGCAAAAAATGGAAGTTATTGGTGAATAGTTGTGGAAGGAGTAGCCTTTCTTTTTTGAATGCACTAATGTTTCGAAAAACACAAACTGAGAAAAACCACTTTGAAGTTTATAATTCTGAAAAAAAATTATAATAAGCTTAAATAAACTTAATATACAACTTTAAAATATTAGTTATATGTTTGTCTTAAAAATAATTGCATTTTCGTATTTTTTCAAACCATACATTTTTATAAATTATCAATTTTAAGAAGGTATTAATTGCACAAGACAATTCAAGAAAAATGTTAAATTTTTTTTTTCTGTCATGACAGAAAGTTTAGTTTTTTTCTTCACATGATATTGGAGTATTACATTTGTATGAAAAACATATCAGGAATAAGAACTGAAATTTTGAAATTATTAATATATAATAAAATGCCTTAATTCAAAAATTCTACATGCACACATTTCACAAAGAAAATTTACATTATTGTATTGTCTCGAAAGTATTCTACTTTATGTAATACACATTCTTTTTTATAGATATTATATCTCTTTATAAAATAGATTTTTTATAACGCTTTTTTGAGCCATTTTTTTCTAAAAAAAGGGCCTGGCCGAATTGCCTAATTTGTTTTCAAATGAAGTTTTCTTCAACTTCTAACTTTCCGACTTGCACAAATGATATATCAATCAAAAGATAATAATGCAGAGAATAAGATTAAATAAAAAATTAAAAAAGATAGGTCGGTCATTTCTGGGGTACCAAGTCCTTTTAAGTAAAATCTACTTAGAAAGTTTACTGATATTACTTCATCTAGAAATTAATAATAACGGCCAAAAGTTACATTATCTAAATATTTATGAATGCCTGCAAATAAAATGACCAGATTGTATTTTTTGGCATCATAATTTTCAACTCTTTTACAAAAAGTGAACTAAGGAAGCTTCTATTAAAATATTTTTTAGATATTTTCAAAAAATTACGTTTTGAATAAAATAATGAGGGATAAGACATAAAATGTCTCTACTAGGAAGAGGCGATTTCTGAAACAATTACCAATATCATATTCTAGGGGGAAAATGTAAAGTACTTTAGGTAAAACTACCTTTTAAGGCATAAAAAAAATCACTTATTTTTAAGATAAAATATTTACCACAATAATATTAATCGTTTTCTTATAATGTTTTTTTAAGCATCGAAAATAAAGCACCTAAAAATGTAAAATGATCACGTTTAAATTTGGTAAGGGAATCAGGCATTGAGAGAGCATAAAAATAATTTTTTTAACAATTTAAAAAAGAATGAGTAAAATCATGCACACAGCGGAGAGGAAGGATCCTAAAATATATGAAATAATCCATCAGGTTAGAGGAACGTCTGTCGTGAGCACTTTTATTTTCTTGGAGTCCTCGTGAGGAGAAAGTTAATTAAATTCCTACCAATCACAGAATAAATGGTTTTGGTAGATTTAAAAATGATTGAATTAGAGGTTTATTGGTAATGCGTTGTAAGAAATATCGACTAAAATTACGAAGCTGAATTATGTTAAAAGTTAAATGTTGATTATGGTTTATAGTCAAGTACTCAAGTGTAAAGAAATAGTTTTTATTCATTTTCTTATGGTGCAATGTATTACTTTCTTCACAGATTCCTTCAGATTTTTTTTTTTAAAAAATTTAGAAAATTACCAAAAAAAAAAAAAATTACATTTAAATTGAAAAATTAAGAATTTTAAACCGAAATCGAAGCAAAATTATAAATTAATTGTTATTCTTCTGTTAAACAAATTTATTTTACAACTCAACTATACACTGAGATTCATTTTATTCTTTCCAATTCATAACATGGAAGTGTCAAAAAAAGTTTATTTATATGTCTATCTATCTATCAATGTTTATCTGTCTATCTCTATTTATCTATCCATCTACTTATCTATATATTTACCTATCCACATACATATTTATCTCTGTCTATCTTACAGTCTATCTATCGGTACATACATATATATCACAAAATGGAAGAATAATGACATAGAAGTAAAAAAAATCGTAAGGAGGTAAACTCAAAAAATTAAAACCTATAATAAAAAAAAACACAAAAGCCAAAATGCAAAACTGCCATGTTTCGTAAATCTCCCACAGACTTTAAGCTATGATGTAAGATTCAGTGTGCTTTTTCGGATCCAAAGTTAACATTTCAGCACACAATTTATAAAAAATGTAGAAGAAATTAGGGGCCCAGTAGCCAAATGGCTGCACAAGGTCGACTCAGCCTTTCATCACGTCAGTGGATCGATAACTACCAAGCTTGCTAGGGGACTAAAAAACTGTTGGTTTAGCTTCAAACTGACCACCTGATCGGGACATCTGCTCATGCACCTCATCGTCCAATGGTCACGTATACTCAGATGGGCACTGTAGGCTTTGGCCCTCATGGGCTGTTGCACCTCTGAGTTTGAGTTTTGAGCACAAGAATTTAACGAAGTAACAAGTAGTAACATAACCAAAAGATAATTCGGTAATTGTGATTTAAACAATTTTTGGATAATCCATCGGTAACACCTTTTCTCCATCATGTTTATATATATATATATAAAGCCTGCTTAAACCTAAATCGCTTGCCTAGTTCAGTGACAGCTTTAGAAATCACAATCACAATAGGTCTCTAGTTTAGTCCAAAGACTTTTTTTGTTTATACATTTGTTGTTTCTCATAAACTCCAATTTCTCTCTTAGGCATTGTAAGTTTTAGAACTTTTTCACATTTATTTTATTATACTATATATATATATAACCCATAATATATATACACAGATGACTATAGAACATAAGTATAACTATTTAAAATAATAAATATTAGGCTCAGTAGTACAATAACAAATTCCTGGCCTTAGGAACCAAGATTGCAGGTTTAAACAAGTTTTAGGGCTAGCCGACCTTCACCTGTAGTTTGTCTATACTAAGTTACAAGGGGAAAAGAAAGAATAACATTAGGATAAATTTAAATATTACAAATAAAATCACTATATTAATAAAATATAATGATAAAATTATAGCCTACTAGTATTCACAGTATAGATTTAAAGTCATTGGAAAAGGTAAATAGTAATACTTACTTCGTGAGTGTATCAACTGGTTATTTTTCCCGTCAAATACAACAAAGGAATAACAGTACCGCATAAAGTTGAAAATTATGATAGAATAGTATAAAGTATATATATATATATATATATATATATATATATATATATATATATATATATATATATATATATATATATATGTTTAAAAATCATAAATATATATTGATATAAATATTTGTGGAAAATAAATGAATACAAGAAATATATATTTAAATATTATTAATTTATTAAACATGTGGTGCCATCTATTGAGTAATTGTATAATTAGTTAAAAATATTATTATTAAAACATTATGTTATTAATAGTTATTAATACAAATTGTATATAACTGATAAATATTAGAAATTTAACTGTAAAGAAAGTTAGCAGGATATGCATGTCCAATACATTGTTTAATAACATATATAATTATAGAAATATTATAAAATAATATTTCTATACATAGATATAGATAAAATTGAATTCCGGTAAGTCACTTTAAGAAAGTTAAAATTAAAGGCATTTCTTTTATCATAAATATTACTTTATATATATATATATATATATATATATATATATATATATATATATATATATATATATATATTAAGTTTTAAATTTTTGAGGTTATTTCCATCAAACTAATTTAATTCCACTTGTCAATTATATACATTTTTATTTTATACGTTTTTAATTTTAATTAAAAGGTTGGTATTTAATTATTTTTATATTCTCCTTGGGTATTTTGTATTCTAGGATTTTTATAATTTAAAATTTTTGCTTATTTATGTAATTGTAATTATTTTTTAAAATATGTATTCTTATATATATATTTAAATTAATTACCTAAATCCACATCTTCAAGTTTTTTACAGAAAAAAAAGTAAGGAATAAAATTGAGATTTAAGTGATCAATCAACAAAAGGTGAATTATCCAACTATTTTATTTTAAAAACAGAGGGAGAACAAGGAGATTCATCATTAACTTCTCAATATTATTTGCGGGAGTCATGTTAATCAATAAAAAAACTTAAGTAGCCTTAGTGGTAGATTTGCACTTGTGAAACATCATTATGAACTCGTTTTCACACAAGAGAACTAAAGGGGATTTTTATTTCCTCTCCAAGACAAAAATTTTCTCCCTTCTTCCGGAAGAAAATAACTTCATTAGAGGCTAGTGGGATGCTAGAAGCTTGACAAGATTATTTACCAGTTGCATGACAAATTAAAAAGTTGCAATTAGCTTTCAGGAACAGATTCGAATTTCTAATCCTTATTTCAGAAAGAAATTCCGATTTGTTCGTATTGTGCATCGAAAATGTAATCCCTCTCTTAGAATCTCATTCAGTGAGCATTTTATAGTTACTTTCATTTATTTCTTATAAATAAAATTGCATGATATTAAATAATTTAAAAAATCTCACTCATTACACTGATACATATATGCAACGTTTTTGAGCTGGTATTTTTTGATAAAGTGCACATTTGGGCTAAACCAGTGCTTCTCAAACTTTCAATAATTACGACTCAATTTTCAGTCACGATTTTCATCGCGTCCCCTTATACAACAGCTATATATTAAATGCAATAATAATGTTCTTCGGCTCAAAGCTGTAATGAGACTTTTATTATAAATTTCAGAACTTATCAAGCTAATTATAATATTTTTTACATAGTTTTGTATATTACACAAGCCCATAGAAGTCACTAGTAATCACTAAACTTGTTTCCAACTTGATATTGGTAAATTAGTTATCAAATAATTTTTGCCATACTGATATATTTATAAGTATCTTATATCAATGACAATATGTATTTTATTTTTTATTATGACAGAATGTATTTTGTTTTGCTTCCTTTCAGTAAATTGGTAATTATCTTAAATCTTTTATTTTCGACTTTTTGATATGCTCACCCCCCTTCACAGTTTGAGATACGCTGAGCAAAACGTAACTTGCATTATACTTTTGGTTCAATCAGAAGGATATATTTATTTAGGAGCAATTAAGTGCGAAATGATTGTTAATTGGACATGATCGGCTAAAAAAGACTGTTTTCTATGTACTGTCGTGTAATAGTGTTTTATTGGAAACAAGCGGAAGAACTACTGAAATGATATGGTCTCAGGGGTGTTAAATTTCTCTAGAGGGCTGAAAATGTAAACAATTTTCAAACAGGTATAATTCTTTTAAATTTAATCTAAATGATTCGAATCTTTTATACATTATTTATAAACGAATGGGGCTTCAGAATAGTATAAAATGCTTAAAATATAATCATAATTTAAAAAAATTATAAGCATATGAAAATAAGAAACTTTTCTATAAGAAATATATATTAAGTGTTACGTTGCGGATGCTATTTTCTAGAATAGTAGGTTTAATTACTAGCTATAAGTTGATTTTTAAAGTTTAATGCATTTTTATTACACTGTACTAATTTTATATTAGTAGAATAATAAATTATATATTTTAAAAAATAAAAACAAATTACATTTTCAAATTTCTAGTGAAATTTAACATCTCTGAGATCCTTATGAATTGGTTTTGCACTAGAATAGCACGAGGACTAATGGCAACATACTTCATGCTTCTGAAGAAGTGACAAATGATAGAGACAATATATCAGCTGGAAAACTTTTTACTCCATTTTCTTCCACTAATTTACTTCCTCTTTTCTTTCTTTCTCTCGGCACAACTGCAAACAAACCATTTGATTTCCAACAAACAGACCTTAAGAGCAATTAAAACCCTCCTTCTCTTGTTTAATGTAACGGTTGAAGTAGTGGCATTATTTATGTAATGTTAGACTCTTCGGTCGTAAAATTCTTCTCTCAAAATATTCCTTAAATTTCCTCGATTTGTTTTCGTCAATCAATGATGGAAAACATTCACTTTATGGTTTTGGACAATGAAATCAAATATAATTTTCGAATGAAATCCCTACAAGAGCATTGAATACAAGGATGAACAATATTCCCTTCTTAATTTAATAAATTCAAAGCCCAACACTTTGATTTGGCTATGTTCTACCAAATAAAACGTTAAAATGAAGCATGTAGAATTATAAAAAAAAATACTTGTTTGTTGTAGAAATGACAAAATGCACTAAATTCTTCGGGCTAAATACAAATTCATATGCGGAGTAAAATATTTTAATATACAAATAATAGGAACACACGGATGAATGTTCAAAGATATCTAAAGGGGAGAACATTAAAATAACATGAAAATTCTCCATTGCCAATGTTTTAATTAATTTAGAAGAAAAAGTCAATAATCTGTAACTTTAAGTATAAAAGTTTAAAAGTTAAAATTAAAATTTAAAAGTAAATTATTGAATGCAATGTTTTTTTTTCAATGGAAGAAGTTCAACGGCTAAATTATTGTAGACAGTCACTATTAGCAAAAAGAATTTAATAACGCACGCACATTTGTCACACTTTTAAAAGATTTGAATTACTATTTAATCTGTAACTTAAATTTTATTATAAATAATTTAGTTAATATTATGGATTCCACCCACTTGGGCTCCGGTTAAGAAACGCCGTTCCAAATTGCGCCTCTTGGAGACATTTTCTTAGATTATTAAATTATTTAGGGTAATAAGTTCACAGCCTGCTCTTTTTGTTATATTATTATCTTAATATCTATTTTGGATTTGGCATTAAATAACTCTCTCTATATCTAAATATATATAATTATATTTAATAGTTATCAGCTTAAGACTTTAACATATCAAACATGTATTTTATTGATATTTAAGAAAAAATGAATTTCTGTTCTGACGCTAAGGGCAGGGAGGAAAAAGCACGCCACGGTGATGGTTTCAAGTGCATAACACTTGAAAAACATATGGTAAGTATCGCTGCTTTGAAGAGGTTGCTTGCAAGTTAATACTGACATATGTTGACTATTAAATCTAACGATCTGGAATTAGACATGTTTATTGGCTAGGCCATATGTTCGGAAGAAATAAATGGGTGATGAATGTGCGTCTATAGTAAAATATTGTATTCCTAGAAGAAATCAACAGGATTGCTAGTACTCGAGATCTAGTATGATATTTCTTCTTACATTTGTAAAGTTCTTCAGTGTTTGTATATTTAAATGTTAAAATGTATATAACAGATCATTTCAATAAAATTCACTCTCCTCTCCTAAGAGCTTTGTAACAAAAAATGATGAAATAATTTTATATCCACTTATTTTTAATTATTTACTATGCGAATTAGTGGAAATTCTACTTTTCCCTAAGTTATTTATGCATCAATATTATAATTTAATTAGTTATTGGAAAATATATGTATCAGATATTTTATGTAGTTATATATTTGTTTGGGAATTTGGAATTTCTAAATTAATTAATCAGCTAATGCGCAATGAAAAGTTCCAATACTCGTTGAAATTACGTGACAAAATGTTTCTTACTTGAAATTGGACTATGGGGAGCTTAAAGGGGAAGCTACAGTTACAACTTTCAGATAGAAAAACGAAACTTTTCTTGGCGTTAAAAATCTCTCCCAGGATGTTGTCCTTGATGAAAACAGAAAGAAAACTAAGTAACATTCGCTCGTTTTACATTTTTTTTATAAAATCTGATACGACTGTACAAGTTTCTTTCGAAACCTCCGTTAAAATAACACTGACAATATTTTTAATATAAAAATGTATAGATTTATTTTTAAAAAAACTTACTTAAAATGTCCCGTTTTAGTTAAAATGAAGTTTCGGAATATGACATAATTCATTGAGTGCTTTAAAACCAACTTCATATGGCTACTTGTCAAGATTTAAAAATCAACTCCATATATTTTCATAATAATTTCTTACAACATCATAATGCGAAGGACTATTTTTAACTGTTATTTTAAAAACTTTTTATATTCTAAAAAGGACTTTATTTAACATAAGATATGAATGATAAGAGATTAGACCGATTGAATTTATTATTGCTAAGCAAGTGATTCTCCCTTGGTAAGTAGAGCTTAGTATGCTTTCCCAAATCTTTGGGAAGATTTATGAGTGGTAAATGTCTTTCCAATTAGCCATATTAATCAAGGAAATTCCCTTACAACTCAACTATCGACTATAGCCAATTACGTTCACGAGATCTTATTCTCAGTGTAGTTCTGAGACTGATTTTGCTAGTCTACAGATGGAACTTTATTTCTAGGCCTCTTAGTTGTTTCTTACTGTTGATGACAGTGATCAAAAAGGTGAATGTCTGTGATATGGAAACAATTGAAAGAATAGTCAGATTAATCACCACATGTGCAATAAACCTGTAGAATATGCTCTAATTTCAAATCGATTTGGGTTCTAAAGAAGTGAACTGATTTGTCATTGAATATATTAAGCATTTAATGTTGAATCGTCATTTAGTGTTCACAGCAGATAGAAACTTGTTGGTATTATCACAGTTGAGTGTAATGTTTTTTCTCATTTTGAATCAATTGATTTCCCAAGAGGTTTCTTGAAAACGCGATAAGTTAATGAAATGTTTTAATTTTGATAAGTGTTTCTTTGGATTTAAGGGAGTCCGGCAGATCTATAGGAGTCCATGTTAAATTGCGTAAGTTTATGTACTTTTTTCTCATACATAAAATTCTTATAGTAGCTTATGTGTACTATCAATAACTCTTTAACGAAGGATTTTGTTTTTTTATTAAAATTTTAAATAATTGTGAATTTTTTAAATATTATCCAATTTTCTCCCCGAAAATTTAGTTTAAAAAAGTCATATCTAAAACAGTTTGCTATAGATATACCTATTTCTCTCCGTTAAAATGTGTAAACGTATTAAAAGTCTACTCACTGAAAGTTTGAGGATTATATGATAAACAGTTTTTGATAAAAAGGTACATAAAGTGAAAGATATTACAGTTTGAGAAAATGGTCTTTAAAGTAAAATTTGTAATATTTTTTTTGATCGTTTACTTTTTTTAATACTTTGCAGGAGCATATGAAGCCTCTCTCTGCTCATACAAAAGACTTTTCTAATTTTCCTTTTTCCATTATTTTTAACAATTTTGCCTCTTTCGGGATCTCAAGATGCTTTCGTTGGGCTACACGAATCATACGTGCGTCCAGTTTCTTGAAGCATGGCATACAGTTATAACTTGGTTCAGCATCAGAATGTTTTAAGATGACTAATTTTGCTACACGACTCATATTGATACGTGCAATAGCCGTATTTATCCCTAATTTTAGAGTTTTTACTTCACAAATGGAGTAATTGATCTTATGGTGCAATTAACTGAATCATTTGGGTTCTGAGTCTTTCCAAGTAAACATTTTCTTAATAACATAGGATCACCTAGATCTCTAAAAATTAGTTTCAATTAATTCATTATCGTATATAGCACATGTGTATGTGCTCATAGTGCCATTCGTTACTATCAGCTTCTGTCTTTTAAAGTTTTCTCAAGACATTTATACCCGTGGGACACAGTCCATGCTGAGGGCTCTAGTTTGAAGATAGACGATGAAAATAAACAACCCAAGCAGACATTTTCATGCTGTATAGATCTCAATGATTATATTTCTAATAGTCATACTATATCTTTGAATTTTTGATACTAAAATGTCGGTGAGTCGGTTACGACAGCGCGGCCCTTACCATCACTTAATTTTTTTCTCCCTGTTTCGCTCTTGAGATCCAAAAAAACTCGTACCCATACACTTTTGGATATTCCAAATACACTCTAATTTTTCCACTTGAACATCATATGGATTCGGGGTCGTCAGAAACTTATGCAAGGGGAAACACAGGTGCTTCTAGCAGAGCTCATTTGATGCACGTCAAGGAATAGCTTTACTTAAAATATAAATAAAAAATTCTTCTAAATATCGTATTTCCTCATATCATATATCATTTTAAACAGAAATATTTGCTTTTTTAGAAAATATTAAAAAGTGAAAATCGATAAATTTTCAAAAATTCATGTGCCAGAATTCCTTAACAAAACAGACATTACACATTCAAAAATAAAAAACGACGCAGTTTGGAAGCTATGACCGAATGTTTTAACTCAAATGAAATCTTTGACTTACTTTTTGAGTATCAAGATAAAAAAAATAGATATTTATTACATTCCTTTATCTCCCCAAAATAACTATTCTAAGAAACAAAATTGAAAGAAAGAACAAGGAAGAAGGGTCTTATGAATTACAGTCAGGATATACTAAATATTTATCATGTCATTCACAATGAAACTTTTCTGAAAGCATCTTTTTCAGAAATGTATTCAATAACAGATGAGAGAAAGAAATCCATAGAGATATATCTTCACTTGATTGGTTTCAATGAAGATTATGTACTTTAATCAAGTAAATTCACACGATGCTATCATAGCATGTTGATTGTGCACGATGAAAAAACATGCTTGAATAAAAAGTAAAGACAGACAATTTCTTTAGATATTAATACCCTTCTTAGAGTAGAATGAATGAGTATCTCATTCAAGATTAATTCTAGTCTTATTCGTAAATATATTATAAATAGTTTTCTTTTAGAAGAAAAATACTTTTCAAATAATTTATTGTCGTTAAAAGCATTAAGCCACTCAAGTATAGCTTTTACATCCCTAAATAGTTAGTATTAGAAAGGAATAAAAAAAGAAAACGTGTAGATCAAGTTTTATTTAGTTTACCACTAACAATGTACATTAGTATGAAAATGAAAATAAAAATATTAGTTCTTTTTAATATTTTGAAATATTTTCATCGCAGCAGTACAAAGTCATCAATGCAGTGCTTCTCAAACTGTGGGGCGCGCCCTCTAGGGGGCGTGATAACCCTACTATAGGGGGACGCGAGTCTATCGAAAAGTCCAAAACAAAAGATTATTTAAAAATATTATTAATTTACTTAAATGAAGCAAAACGAAAAGCATTCTGGCATAGTAAAAAATAAAATGCACACATTTACACCGATGTAATACACTTATAAATGCATCAATAATGCACGATGTGTTTCAAAATTAATTTGACAGTATTAAGTTAAGAACAGATTCAATAATTACCAGCGACCCTATGCGCATGTCACAAAATCATATACAGAATTTAACGGTTTAGAATTAAAGTCGTAGTGTGTAGTCTGGCGTCAAAATATATTATTATTGCATTGCTATTGCATAGATAGAGAGGGGGCGAGATGAAAATTATGATTGAAAATTGGGTCGAAAGTATAAAAAGTTTGAGAAGCACTGCATTAATGGTAATCGCTAAAAGGAAAATGATGTTCGATAGTAAAGTATTCAATAAATAATTTCATTTGCATATTAATTAACTTCCGAAAGTAATTTTCTCTTAACGTGGGCTGATATTTCAATTAAAGAGGTAGTTACAGATAAGTTAAATCAAATTTCAAACTTTGCAATATGTTATACAAATATTTCTGAGTAATGAGGCTTAAGCAATGGAAACGTAAATGGATGTTTGGAAATAATTGACTATAAAATTTCTTGCCAAGAATTTTATATTGATGTTGTGAAGAACTTTAAAGAGAGAGAGAGAGGGGGGGGGGGTTCTCAATTATAAAAACATGAAGCATTTGAAAAATAAGTTATTATAATAAAAATTGAAAAAAATTGAAAACAGTTTAGAATATCGTTTGAGGTATCAGAAATTTTAAAGGTTTAGAAAACACTGAATTTACATTACTGTATAATTTTCTGTAGTAATTCAGTAAATATTTATAATTAAGATTATAGTTCGAAATAGAATAAATTACGATGACTATGTTTAAATTTATAATTTTTAATTTGATATTTATCTTTTAATGATAAAACAAAGAAAAAGTGAATCTGAAATATTTGTGATATTTTTAACAATAAAAATTGAATCGGTAAAAAAATGTAATTTCCTTTTATCAAAATATAATGAAGTAATAAACGTTTTATTTTAAAATATTTTTATCGGGGAAAATTGTTAAAACGTTAATAAATTTTTTAGCTAAAGGGCTAATTTACAAAAAATGGAAAACGTTTGGTAGGTAAACCGCTTCGGTGGTTTTCAGCTGAATGCCTCTAAGGCACTAACAATTCAATTCGAATTAAATTGATACATAACCTATTTAGAGTGGTGAGAGTTTTAGTTTACATAAATGTAACTGGAGAATTTAAAGTTAAAAGTTAAACTATTAAGTTCATTTGCTTTTCTTATAATAAATACGCTTCCTTCATAATTTACAAACCATCGAGTCACAGCACAATATTAATAACACGAAATTTAATTTTAAGTCCTCTTGTTGTTGTTGCATGGCCACATTGGTCAGCAGTGCTAGACCAGGTCATGGTATCGTACACTTTCAAAAATTCGAACACCAGCAAGGGGTCGTCTGCGAAATCCTGCTTGGTGAGCCCTAGGCATTTGAGGATGTGCACAGGCGAGGCCGGCTCAGAAGAACAGTTCGTACACATTTCAAAGCTCTTGCATCATTAGGAAAATTTCATTGTTTTAAGATGACCACTTCTAAAGCGGGCTAGAAGAGTTTGATCCTCTCTTGTAAAACCGTGAGCCAGAGAGCCTCAAGGACGAGAACACTGATACCAATGCTGCTCTGGGGGTAATCCAAGCGGTCTTATTCTGGTGTTTGGTTCTAGAGAAAAGGTAAGGGGTGCTGACGGCTCTGGTACCTCACAAGCACCAGCCTTGGTCAAAGTGTCTGCAATCTCATTTCCCTCTAGATATATGTGAAAGAGAATCCACTGCAGATGAATTTGATGCGATGTGGAAAGTCGTTTTAACTTGGTGAGTATTGACACTCCAGCATTATCTCTGACTCTTTACCAATAGGACAAGTGGTGTATTGCTCTTCTACTATCAGACAGTATCCAAATCTTGTTTTTTCCATTTGGAAGAGATGCAAGAGAACTAAGGGCCTCATCAATGGCTATTAGCTCACTGCGAAAAACTGAGCACCCGCCTGGATTTCTCCTCTGGATTCTTAAGATATGGTCTCGCGATTTGATATAAATTCCGCTGCCAGATCAATAATAATCGTCTGTACTGCCATCCGTATAAACCTGAACGGCGTCAATTGGTATATTCTAATTCTACCTATAGCTAGTTCCTTTAGATAGGCAGGAAGATCTGTTTATTTATTCACGTGCAATGGTAATTCTGGATGGAAAAAGACCCTGTCAAGATCGTCCGCTGGGTCAAGACATTGTGACTGGTGATGAGGTTCCACATCACCAATGGTAAGGTTTAAAGAGATCATTTGGCTGAAGGGATTGTTTCTCCCAAGTCTCTGGTTATAACACCAATTTTTGAAGTAAGCTGAAGTACGATTTCGCGAATCTAGACTTCTGAGTTTGTTGTAGTATTTTGTTAGACATGAACGTCTTCTAAGGCTAATGGCCTATAGGTCCTCTTCTCCATTGGTATCTTTAGCTTGACGTGCTGGAGAGGCTTGAGTACTCTGACAACCCTAGGAGTTATGCCGGCGGTAGTCTAACTATCGGTAGGGTCTCCCATGCCAGACAGGTCCTCGTATGGTAGGAGTCAGACTAAATGGGATACCACCTAGAGCTAAGTCAGTCATCTACCTACCTTTAGGTTGTCTAGTCCAGTAACTAACAGAGACTGCAATTTTTCCCCATCCATGAACAGTAGAGTCTATTTTAAGTCCTTTCAGCTGTAGTTAAAGTTTACTTCAAAAAACGAATTATCAAACTTAAAATTATGAATTTCGTGGGCATATACGACATAGTTATAGGATGGTATTGACAATGATAAAAAGAAAAAATATAGAAATGTAGTAGAAGAGTATCTTATCCCTTACTTGAACTGAAGCCAGTCTTTGAGGATGGGAATTGCAGTATTCTCCTTAATTGCAAGAATTTAGCAGTTTGTTAAAATAAAGAATGAAGATTTCAATCAGCTTTCTCTTATTATCACTTTTTTCTTATCGGTTTTGAAGAGATATTTTTGTGTGTGTAGGAAATCTGTTTCCTTGCTTAAATATTGTGGGAGTTTCTCTAAGTTTTTGTGGAACAATTGATAGGTCGTTCATGTTCCGTATTCAATATCGCGAGCTCAATGGTTATGTACAAATAAAATATTGAATTAAATTTTCAATTCTTCCAAAAGCTCCTATAGCTTCCTGTATCCAGATTTTATAGAAGCCAATAATGATGTAATGTGATGAAGAAATTAGTAAGATATGAAATCAGGTTTCATCTGTTATTCTTTTATCCTCTTATGATCAAAAGTTAGTTGATGCCAATAATATTAAGGAAATTAAAAACATTATTTTATTTAATACTAACCCAAATTAGTTTCCTGTGACCATTTTTTTGGTTTTACTCTTCACAGAAAATAGTAATATAAGAAAATATAATTATAAATTATATCTGATGGGGGATCTTTAAAAACTATATTTCCTCTATGTAAATAAAGTATATATTACTCAACGAAATATCAACAAATTTGAGTCTATGTGAACAGTCGAGTAACGTACACTCCCACCTCCTGCATCGCGGGGGCGGGAAGGATTCTAGGGGTCCTAATCCTGACTGATGCCAAATATACTTATGCCTAAAGTTAAGGTCACACAAACATGTTTTTCTTCATAATTTTAAAATATCTCCAGTAAAACTGATATTTATATTTTACATATTTTGAAGAACGGGTAGTACAATATCAGCCTTCAGCTTAGGAAAAGATGCTGCTTAGAGTTATTTTTTGTAGAAACACTTTATTAAGACCTTTCAAGCATATAGGAGATTAGAATCCAGTTTTCTAAATATTGCATTCAACAAAAAAGGTAATTTGTTTGCAGTGGGAATGACTTCTCATAATCATTTAGATCAAGGGTACTCAGCCTTTTTTTCTGTCGGGCCGCATACATATGTTAGCTGTTACACGCCGGCTGCTACATGAGAATTAATGGGGAGGGGGGAATGCTTTAAGACCAAGATAATATAGAAAACTCAAAATGCGAAAATTGATCAAAATATTAAACCCCCTAATTTGCTCTTTTTAATCATTATTTTTTATATTTTTTATATTTATCTCTAAATTTTTCTAAATTGGAAGCTTTTAAGAATCACTCCTTCACAATTTCTGCACCAGTAAACGGTTTCATATGATTACCAATACTATAATAAATTTCATAGGGTGTCTTGGTTATCTGCTGTGACATTACCACTGACAAAACACTTTTTTTGCAGTTGTAAAGATTATTCAAGAAAGCCTATTTATCACCTCTTGAAAGAGATCTTCGAGGAAAAGTGTCATTGAATGATTCCTGTTTATTGGTATTTTTTAAATACACTTTCGATACAAATCAAACAGTTACTTAACCATGTTTGTTTTTCCCTACAAAATAGTCAACTTCCCAATCGTCTTTTAACGATATATTTTCTTCGAATGTTTTTCGATTGTGAGATATGTAAGATAGTTAAAAATTATTTTCACTCATAAAATGGTCGCTATTTCAATATTGTCTATTTTCACTAATTAGGAAAAAATATGAGTTCGCGTCCATACGACATTGACAGCAAAAAGCAAAATTGATGTACTTGATTTTCTAACAAAGAATTTACCACCAAATTTTAATAAATAAATGAATTTCTCAGAGGAATGGGCCATGGCTGGACCACTTAAAAAGGCCGCAGGTTGAGTATGGATGGTTTAGATGATTTATGGAGATGAAGAGCCGTTTGCAATCTTGAGGATGGCCTATCTCAAGCGGAGTTAGCTCTATGGTTACAAGTGGCCCGAAAGTAGTCTCCCGGTTATGGAATAAATTCCAAACAAATGGATCTCTCACCAAGAAGGTCGGCTAAGCTCTCAACAGAGCATCGATATCTGCACTTAAGTGCATGATGATATAGGTGGACAGTGGCTCCTTAATTTTCATGTGACCTTACTGCTGTGTCTGGAAGAAGAATTTCCCGGTACGCAGTCTACAGTCATCTTGCAAGACTGTCTTTCATACCCAGCTTCACGTCTGGCACATATCTTTGACTACATCTAGCAAAAAAGACTGGATGTTGCGGAGCTGAAAAATCAGTCATTGGACACCACAAAAGTGTTTTTTTTTCAGTGATGAGTCGAAATGTACAACACAAAGTGATATTCATCAAGTCTATACCTGGAGAGAAAATAGAGATCGCTTTCATCCCTCCTTTGCAACAAAAATCAAAAGATTTGGTGGCAAAAGCATCTTGTGTGTGGTGGTATAACTTTGGGCAGTCGTACACCACTGTACGTTTTCGATGCTTGTACGGTAAACTCACAGCTCTTTAGGAATAAGATGTTGGAAACCTATATGAAGCTTTTCTGGGTGCTTTGGGTCCTGACAACATATTTATGAGCGATAATATGCTACCACACAGAACTCGCATTGTTGATGAATTTCATAAAGAAGTGGAGATTCACCGTACGGATTGACCCTTGAGATGTCCGGATCACAGTTCTGTTGAATATGTTTGGGATGGTCTACGAAAAGCCATTTCTCCGAGTAGCTCCTCTCCTCTCTCTTATGAATTAAAAAAGACACGCTTTTAATTATCAAGCTCTTTTTATTGACACCCTCATAAACAGTATGGCAGCTCATTGTAAGACTTATATAGCACAGTTCACACTCCATATTAGACATACTTTTACCGAGATAAAATATTTATCTCTGATACATGGTTTAATACTCTTTGGTGTGACTTGTATCTTAATTCACAATTAAAATCTTTTCCGTATTGCTATGTTGATATATTATTTCTGACATTGTAATATGTTTTTGTGCCAAATTTTATGGCATCACAGTAAATAGTTCATCAGTTTTCACAAATTTTATATTAGTAACCATAATTTTGGACATGAGTGAACATATTTGAAAAATTTTGTAAAACACTAAAAACAAAACCTGACTTTATAGGTGTGACCTCACATTCACTATTACGCCGTTGGTGAACTTCATAAGAAGAATTCTGGGAATTCTCAATTAAATGATGTGATTATCATCTTAGCAAACATAAGAGGAACGATTTTGGTTGCAATATTCTGGAAATTTATATCAACTGAAGCAACATACGAAATATAACAAACATAACTATAACAACATGCTTCTTACAATGTTGTTAAAGTAAACTTCATATAGAATATATTTCTCATTTATAAGTTTAGAGTTAATCTTATAATATGAAAACCATTTACGAGGTCATGGTCCCACATCCGTTGGCGTTGAGCCATCCATTTGACACTAGGAACCATTTAAGACCTGCCGTATAGAAGAATTGATGCTCATTAGATCTGTCATGGCTGCAAATCCTCACGTTGGGGGGTAAAAGTTTGAGAGTAGGGTGCCAGTTCAGGTGTAGTCATCGTCTCTTTATTAGGATTCAAAAATCGATGGTTGATCTTTAATAACCCTGAAATTGCTTAATAACGCGAAGATAATAGAAAAAATCAAATGAAATCATTGGTTTTGTTTTGCATCCTAACTTGAGCGAATTATTTGAGAAGTGGTCAGTTGGAATTTTACAAGTATTAAAAATAATCATTGATAAAAAGAATAATTTTTCCAAACGGAAAAATAAATTTGTTTGCGTTACTTTTATTTGATTGCTGATAATTGAATTAAAAATAATCAAAAAATGGTTTCTCAAAATTCTTCACGCATTGCATGATTCATTTCGCTTTTTATTGACGTACATATTCTGTAGTAAAGCTAAAAATTTTAATGCGATATCAATAATATATTTCACGAAATTTTTAATTGGTAAGATATATTGTGTTTGAACACAGTGATGTGTTTTTAGTATCATATGTAATTGACTGACATGGGCGTGTTGATTCATTTTAATTCCATTGATTTTCTGATTCATTTCAATTTTTACTCACATAAATGTTTCTAGAATTTTCAAAACATCGTATAAACATAATTCTTATAATTTTTTATCATAATTTGAATGTTATTCAAGAAACAAATATGATAGCCAGGCTAAACGGAACTTATTGCAATAAAATGTGCAATTTTTCATATTCATAAAGGCAACAAATACTATTGTAAAAAGATACTAGGAAATATAGATTTTTCCTGTATAAGTAGCTCATTTAAACTTATTTTTAATTCCTGGCAATAATTTGTTATACATTATTCTTCAATTTTAATAAAAAATATATTTTTATAAAATATACCTTTATCAAACATTTTAATACAAAATTAAAGTTGAAAAAATATATATAATTAAATTAAACGATTCAATGATAAAGAGGCTTTACACTTAGAATAAATGTTACATTTGAAAATAAACATAAATGAGACAAATGCTCACATGTGTATCTTAGATAGGACATTAAATACGTATAAATAAAAGCACTGAAAATAATGCAAAGAAGATATTTATCATGAAAAGTAATTATACTTTCCGTAAACACATAAATAAATAAAACATACTAAATTATCCTTAACCTAAGGACGTTTGCAATTTCATTTCCTATGTTGAAATTAGATTATATATTTGTATTTATATTGAAAGAGATATTTGGTATTAATTTATTTATTCAAAGCAAGTGAAAATATCCAACTTATGAGCACATTTCGATTGCTGTCTGGTAAAGGAAATACATGTTTGCAAATAGGATGTAAAATAAACTATATTCATTCTGAGCTATATTTCTCTTTAATCGTGCAGATCGCAGTACTATTTGGGAGCATATTAAAATAATTTAAGTTGATGAACGAATACTAACAAAGACACACACACAAAAGGTTCTTGAAAATAATACGCTTTCATTTTAAAACTCTCGAACAAACAATATTTTTGATTAAATATAAATTTCATATATTGCACAATTTTAAATATCATTCTTTTCAATAATCTCGTTCATAGGTTTGATACTATTTGATTAAAGAGAAAATTTGAAATGAAATATTATTTTCATTTCATTACAAAAATAAATGCTCGATTTAGTTACACAATGTAAAATATTGCATTTGATTAATTATTTTTTGAAATTTGTTTTTCGTTAAATGTGCGCTTGGAAAATTAAATTAGAGCTTTTTTTGTTAATTAATGATAACATTGAAATTCACTAAGTAAACATTTGACAAGATGTGCACATTTTATCACGGAATAGTTATGAGATTATATTGAGAAGAATGATTACAAAGAATGAAACTGTGCAGTGAACGGTTTATGAAAATCAAGCGCGAAACATTTTGGATTCTTTTTATTGCTGAAACTAAGATTTTAGAAAAGCAAAGATGGTTGATAGAAAGAAAAATTATATTATAGATGAATGTTAATCAGGTATTGATATTAATTATGTATGAAAATACATTTGTATGAAGAAAGCTTGTTCCAATGTAAAATATCAGATGTTGAAATGTGAAAAAAAAACACATGAACAATTGTGAGAAAAACTTAGAAATTTAAAGCCTTTCGAGGAAAAATATTTATATAAATCTTGGTTTGGGATCGGAAAAAATTACACGCTATAATTTCTGGTAGAAACAAAGGATGAAGACTGGTTTACTTGTATAATTACGCAAGACTTTATAAATAAAGGATCAAGAAGTGTTTCATCATTCATCAATAAACCGGAGAAAATAATAGTAAAAATATAGGGAATTATTGTTAGTAACTACTAAAAAAACTTTTGAAACTTTTATGCGTCTTTTGATCTGTTGTTAATATTAATGTCATAATTCTTTCTTGGAAGTTTTTCAGTGGGCGAGAAAAACGGCTGCACCACGTAAAATTGCTCCTTGCGGTTGTGTTATTCGACAATTTAATTGATAGAGAAATGGTTTTATTTTTTAGTAAAACCCATTAGTCAAGTTGTTTTTACAAAACAAATTTCACTATTTATTTTATTAAATATTACACATTTGCAGAAAAATGTATTTTTTACGAGCTGTACTCCACATGAAAAATAAATTTGCAATACAAATTAGCTTTTAAGGAATAATTATTTAATATATAATGATTTTATATGTCCATTGGTTTTTGTATTAGACACAAAACATTAGTTAAACAACAATTTCGAAAAAAAAAATTAAGGAAAGATGTTTAGCTGAATCAATTTCAATTTCAAAAATATAAATACGAAATTATATTCATGGCAAATCAAGTGTGTTTAAAAATTGGAAATTTAGTGTCAACAGTATTTTTTGTGGGAGATATCTTATACATTGTAAACTTATACATACTTTATTTAGTCGTTGCGATTCAGTTTATAACAAATAATAAGAAAATTATGTAAGTAAAAAAAAACATTTTAAGGTGAAAATTAGGAAATATAAAGGGAGAAGTGGGATATAGAATTCATTCTGTATTTGTTATGAATTCATTGTGATAATATCTTTTACAGTAAAATGTATAAACAAAATGAAATATTTTTCAATAGTGATATATGTGATGCAAAAGACAAAATAGATAATCTTAATCATTATTTTAAAAGAATCACGAATACGTTAATTATTCCTGTTTAGTTTTATTCCTGTTAAATATCAATTCAACCTCTTCAACAGAAGAGAGAGAGAGCGAGAGAAATTTAACATTTTTCTTATTATTTGTAAGTTTTCCTTACAGAATAGGTTTTATACTTAAATATAGTGGTTAAAACTTGCATAAGTAATGAATTTGATCTTTATCGTAAGAAATAAAATATTCATCCCATTCTTTTTTTCAAGGCATTGCATGAAAACATATAAATATTACTCCAAAATTACCTCTGTTTTTCATTCTAATCTATCCCTTCTTTCGAGAAAGCGAAAAATCGCTTTCAATTTAGTCACTGAAATGTAATAATTAATAAGTGAAAATGGATAAATTTGGGCTAAACATTATTGAAAGTTATTTGACTATTATCATAAAATACGGTACTTTATTAAGCAAGAGAAATGAGTGTCAATAAAATTATTTTCTTGCAGCCTCTAAAATGTGAATGATTTTTATTTTTTTCACGTAATGTGAAATTTTGTCACTTGCTGATATGTTCATTCCAATTTCAACTTAGAGCAGGTAAAAAGCACTTTTCTAGTTTTTCTCTTTCAGGGTGAAATAGTGTTTCATGAAATACACCGCTGTACTGTCTCAGTCTCAAACTTGGAAAGAATGAAGTCATCTATCATTTTTAAGCCACTTTCTTTCAAGCGAAGAGAAAAATGAACAGAAAAGACTATCCTCTTTTCAGTGTTGTTTTAAATGATATAATTCTCAAAAATGTATAGCGATCTTTAGTATCAATAAATGATTCAATATTATGATATACTCGCTTCCAGTGTGTTACAACTATTTTTATGGAATTTCAGTGCTTATTATAAGTGGAAGGATCATATATTTGTTTATTGCATAATACACAAAAATCCTTAAACTTTATTAGGTTAGTAAAATATTAATTGAATTTTTTCCTGATGGAGTGAAAAGTTGAATCAAACAAGTAATATAAAAAAAATTAAGCCAATTCCTACTTAGATCAAAGAAAATTTTATTTTAGCTACTTTTTATACAATATTTACAAATATGTATATACATGGGAAAGAATCACAACATTAAGCTGTAATTTATTTTTATTCATTATCATTAAAGAATCGTATTGTCATCCAAAACAATCGTGCCTATAAAATTTCAGTTCAACTGAATGCTAAGGGGCTCACTTCACGAAAATCCATGAAAAAATCAATTTTGATTGAAACAAAATACCATTCTTTTTCTTTCTAATGCGATTTAAATTTTTGTTCTAGCTTAATTAGGAGTATCTTTAATACTTTTTTTAAAAAGTTGTTTACATCTGTCAAACCCCAAAACCGCTGATCGCCACGCCCCTCTCAAATCAAAACAGAAGACACGTGCTACTTTTCAGCCTTATCAAATGGTTTAAATTGATTAAAAGAATTTATATTGATCAGCAACTTATTCAGGAAAGAAGTGAAGTGAATAGTTGTAGATGTTTGTTTACTTACAGGCTATTTTTTACCTCGTTAAATAGGGATCATAGCCTGTGTTGCTCTATATCCCCTTCAACCTTTCAATCAATCAATCAACCTCGTTAAATGCAACGAATTTCTGCTATCGTGTGCAATAGTGGTTTCCATCAAAAACGTTAATAAAACATTTAAAAAACATTTTTTAAACTCTGTTAAGTAATAAAATGTTTAGAAAACGAAAGAGTTTGGATAAAAATGTACAAAAATCCAAACTTTCGAGTAATTCAATGTTGATAACAGTCAGACAAGTTCAACATAAATAAATCAGCTTTAAAATCTAGGTTAGGTAAGTTTAATAAAGAGTGTGTTTCTTTTTTAGATTCATTTGAATGCTTCTGTGAAATTCCTGACATTGTACTGTTCTTTTGTGCTTTGAAACAACATTAATTACATAAAATTAATGTAAAAACCAAGGTATTCACATAAATTTTGGTCACCAAATCTAGGGTTTGGCTACAAAATTGTTAATATGTTGTGACTTTTGTGGTCTTATTCAAACATTTCTTAATATCAGGTTTAATTAAATAGCAGTTAATCAAAAAAGATACAAAATTATATAAAGTGGACAATAGAATTTCATATGCTATGAGGTCTCTTTAAAAAGAAGCATTTGCAGAAATATTTTGCGGAGTTATGAATTTGTCACCTACACCAAAGTGGTTTTACGATTCTATGCATACATTAAATAATTCGACAGAGAAAGTAACCAAAGTGTCTATGGCCTTAGCTGCTGCCGAAACAATATCTTTTAATAATGGATAGCCAAATGTATCAGAGGTTATCAATGGTACCTGGCTAAAAAGAAGCTATACTTTTCTAAATGGTGTTGTTACGGCAGTTAGTTTGGACACTGGGAAAGTTGTTGATACTAAAATATTATCGCAGAAATGTTCATGAAATTTTAACAGCGATGTACATAGCGATGAGTGTTCAAAAAGTTACATTGTAAATAGTAGGAGAATGGAAGTTGAAAAGGTGCACTATTTTTTTGTATCTCTCATCGCTCACAGGCATTACACAATTTACGATATACACAATATTGTGACTATATGGGGACTCTAAAGCATACAAAGCAGTTTTAGAATCTAAAGATATGTCAATATTGAAACATTAGAATGTGTTGATCTTGTTGAGAACATGATGGGACATGACATAGGGTCTTCAAATCAAAATTAAAAGTCAAAAAGCTTAAAGACAAAAAAATCTCTAGGACGCCGTAATGACTTGACAGATGCAGAAATAAACAATTTGCAAAGATACTATGTTTTGGCTATTCAAAACAACTCGGGGAAATTTGTCAGCCATAATGCAAGCTATTTGGGCTACATTTTTTGATAAAATGTTCACAGATTTGAATCTACGACATGGTTTATGCCCCATAGGTGTGACTTGTTGTGTAGATATAATATGTCCATATTGAAGGGTTACACATACACGCATAAGCACGACTTACCTATTGCAATTAGGAATTGCATAAAAATAGTATTTAGAGGTCTCTAATCTTGAGCATTTATCTAGATGCTTGCTTGATAAAACTCAAAATATTAGTGAAAGCGGGATTAGTATTTGGTGTATAATTCCAAAAACTATATTTGTGCAATTGGGAACTTTAAAAACTATAGTACATGAAGCTATATACTTATATAATCAAGGCTTCATTACCAAATTAAAAGTTTTAGATGTATTAAACATTCAACCCCTGGATTTTACAAATGTCGAGCGTTGCAAAATGTAGATCATCCGTGCATTAGGAAAGCAGAATAGGCAGCATTACAATGAACCAAATTAGCTAGAATTAAAAACAAACAATTAAAATGTAGGCAAAAAGATGATCTTGCAGATGACACTAGCAATTCAAGTTATAGTTCTGGTATGCATTAGTTAATAGTAAGTTTTTACATTAAATCTCTATTACTCAAAAGTTTAAATTTCAACACAAAAGGAATATTTTTGAAAAAACTACTTATTTTAAAGCCTTAAAACTTTACACATATGTTAACACTGTACAAAAAATATTTTAATGAGAGATTTTGTCAAAAAATTATTTAAAAAATATTTATGGATTAAAATGTACAAGAATTTTCATTGTTTAAAAATTTTTAACAAATTACTCCACATATGATTTTTAAGAAAAAGAACTGACCAAACTTTTGAAAAATGCTCCAATTAAAATAATAAAAACAATACAATGAATACCGTACAATACAATACACCGCGACCTCCATACATGTCCCTTTCAATGATGTTCGAGGGATGATTGCGGCTTCCCCGCTCTCTCCAGATGAGTATGCGATGAGAATCGCTACTCAAACTGAATCTGCTCTCATCTGTAAAGAGTACTCGTCCCCATTCATTGTCTCTCCAATTCCGGTGTTCCCGGCACCACAGAGAACGCCTTCTCCGATGGGCAGGCGTTAAAGGTACACACCGTACAGGGCGTCGATCAAACAGACCACCACCGTGCAGTCTTCTGGCCACGGTAAAACGTGATATCGGTCGTCCAGTCGCCTGTGTCGTGTGTCTAGCGATTTCTCCCGCTGTCTGCCGCCTGTTTCTTCTGGCCTGTAAGACAATGTACCGGTCATCTGCGGGTGTAGTTCCTCGTGGACGACCACTACTGAACCCCCGGGTAGCTGTTCCTGTAGTTTGAAATTGTCTCCAAAGTCGTGAAACGATGCTGTGAGCAATTCCGAACTCTGCAGCGACACTTGTCACACTACGGCCTTCCTCCAACTTCCCAATGATTCGACCTCGGGTAAAAGCATCCAGATTTCGTCTAACAGATTGATTATTCGCCATTTCTCGCTGAGGCAGCAACTCGGTGTGATTTTAACTGCTATACGGCGTGCAATCTCTTTGCCAGAAATACTGATCTTACACCGACAACATGCTTAATACTACTCAGACATTTCCCCATTACGTCTACGCATATCTGCGCATGTGCTACCGTACATCACTTTACTTAATCTCCTGATTGGTCTTTCTGTCCGCTCTGCCTCTTCGTTCAGCTGATATGTTAATTTTTCGACTTCATCCTTAATGTTTGCACACCAGTGTAGTGTAACATAATCTATACTGATACAAATACTAAAAGTATAATTTTAGTAAAATCCAAGCAAGTTACTCCCAAGCAAGGAAAGAGTTGCGGTAGCTCAGTGATCAAGGTATCGGGTCATGGCAGGCATGTCATGAGTTCGAGCCCATTATCACTAAATGCCCGCCGTGTAGCGCAGCGATGCAAGCAAAATCTGTCGAGAGCTGAAACGTCCTTCCGTTGGTGTGGTAGTTAGGAGAGGGGGGTGCCAGCTCAGGTGTCGTCCACGTTACTTGACCATGGTTCAAAATTACGTGATCTGTTGCCAGAAGCCCTCGTGTATCTGAATAGTGCGACGTAATACTCACTCACCAAAATAAGGAAATAAATTTTTCTGTACTCTTATTATAGAAGTACATAGTGAATCGAATCAAGTTATCCAATATAATTTTAAAAAAATATACTCACTAATATAAAAATTTAAGATTTCCCCTTTAAATGGAAATTTACCCATGTTGTATTTAAAAATACTAATAAAATCACAGCATATGTGCAAAACTTTTACAATATGTTTGCAAGTATAACTTTTCTTGTAATTTTTCTGCTGTATGTTTGTAGCATTAAAAATTGCAACCCCCCCCACTGTCAGACTAGACACTGTCAATTTCCATACATTTTAATTTTTCTCGTAAGAAACTTTTGTAAAAATATTAATTATTCTTCTAATTTATAGAACGAAAGAAGATTACATGGTAAAGACAGAAGTATTATATTTTCTTTCTAACACACTTGAAACTTTCCCTTTTCAGTACATGTGGTTTTGTTTGATTTCTAGCAACAATTTTAAAAATTATAATGCTTCTTGAATAGAGAGTTGAATTGTTAAAGATTGAAAAAAGAGCTCATTTTTACAGAAAAAAAATTATTTTGATTCTAAGAAGTATTTTTTAATGATAACTATATATATATTTAGATAATTTTTATTACAAATTATTTTCTATTCCAACACAAAAGTAGCATGAAATAAGAAATGCTAAGCTGTTTAAATGATTTTTCGATTTCTAAAAAAATATATAAAAGTTGTCTCGGAAATCGAAATTGAAATTCTTTTTAGCTTTTCAATAAAATATTAAAAATTTAAAACACACACACGCATGACCGTTATGTTTGAGTAAATGTTTGCTCTTTTTGATATATGCACATTCAATATCAAACTTGAATGAAAAACAATCTTTAACACACGGTAACCGGGGCGTGAAAGTGCTTGAAATTTTGCCTTTTTTAATTTTACTTTTAAAAAGTAGAGGGCACTTTGCTGCATCCATTGATGTATTATTTAAGAGAATTTATAAATAAAACGCTAGAAAATTAAATTTTAAATTAAGAAAATATGATGTAACTGTCGGGGGATAGAGAATACTATGGATCTGAAACTGAGTAACTCTTAACTACTATATAAAAGTATTCACTCCGGTCCGGAGGCTGTTACCTGCCTATATAAATACCACCACAGTAATCCACGTTTTTTATTGACGTGGATTTGTAATAAGATATCGCTATTGTGTAAAGAAATGATTTTTCCCCATGTGGGTCTGTTCTGAAGTACTATTGGATCAGACTTCATTTTTATGCATGGCAATTCATGGTAGCACAGGACTTCTGATGTTCACCAGCTACTGGAAAGTAAATGTATCACTAGAATTGTGATACCCCACCCCCTTCCCTTGGGGTATCATCTTTTCATCTACGTGACCTAGATTTGTGAGAGGTAAGAATTGGTTACACAAGTTGGCCAAAATAAATCCAATTTATTATCCAAATATATTGAACAAAGCAAGTCTTACTATAGGAAAGCAATCAGGATTGATACAACGCATCCCTAAATTCTGTGTAAATAAGCGTCTGGAATCCTAACCACTTATCTTTAAGCAAAGTTATCCGATGAATCTTAATCTTCCTTAATTTCCTTAACTCGCTAAAACCCGTTCTATAATTACGCTTCTAAGTTTAATTTCTTGCCATCAGCTCACGGCGTTCAGCATCTCAGCTTCCTTTCTCCTTCTCTCTACCTCGTGAATACTAAAACTCACTATATATCTACTAACTAATCTGCATATCACGGTTTCTTCCTGAGAGGATTGGCTGTGATATAACTCAATTCTGGCTCCAAAGATTCTCCAAGAGGATTAGTATGAAAACGCGATAAAATCCCGTCACAGAATGAATTCACCAGCCGTCTTCCCTGATTTTAATCCATAGAACATGAGTGGGATGTTTTGAGGAGGTGAATTAAGGCACGATTACATCCTCCGAGGAACACCGAACAATTGAACCATATGCTGTTTGAGGAATAGGCACTCTTACCTCAAGAACTCTTGGACAATCTGGTGTTGAGTATGGAGAGAGGGTGAGAAGTAACCACTGTAGTAAGAGGAGGGTATTTCCTACATTAAGGAACATCCGCTTATTGTTCTTCATCTTGGACATACACTCATGTTTAACGATATTATTAGTTCAATAAGGACTTTTTTTTATTCCATACTATATGAAATCTGAAAGAGTTTAGAATTAAACTGTATTTACATATGTAATTTTCTCTCGATAAAAGATCTAAAAATCAAACTTAAATGTATGTTGGAAAAATATATGGCCAACGTTAGCAGAAAGCTGGCTCAAATATTCAGAAAATGGAATTTGGGGGTTTCTAGAATGTTTGCTAAATTGATCAGAGGAGAATATTTTATAGGCTATTGAAGAAGTGTGAAATTTATAAGCGAACGGAAAAATCGACGAAAAGGTTGAGTTTCGAAATCCTTATTGGAATCGGGTATGGCATCTAAAAATAGCAGTCAAATCGATTTTGAAGGTGTAAGCTCTGATGAAAATCTTGAAAAATTATTAATTGAATTGTTCAAATATTGCTGAAAAGTAAGGACTTATCTTAGGTAACATTTTTAAGCAATTTTTCTTTACTGAAGATCCTTTTGCCAAGATAAGTTGAAAATTTAAAAAAAAGAGTTGAAAACTTACCAATCTAAATGAGCGGAATTTATTTTGAAAACTTGAAAGGGCCCGCTGTGAAAGTCTAAATTAACTAACATCTTTAAAGACGAGAGAAGATACAACAAATCTTAAAGAAATGAGTTCATAGAGTGATATCTTTCGACCAAAGAAACTCTCTGGCCTTATTGCAAGAGTAATACAAAGAATAAATTTAATAAAATGATCTTGAATTTAACTATAACAAAATTTTTCTTTTGTCTTTCCATTTTTAATTTTGTTCTTTTTTCTCTAATGAGGCTGCGTATTCATATTTACCTTTGCAGACCTAGTTCATTCCCCGGGAGCTGGTATCATTTTTTATTTCGGCACCACATGTAGGCAATACCAATTGCCGCAAGTAATTTGGACGACCAGTTTCCTCCCCAGAGGGAGACACCTGAGCTCTGACAACGCGAAATTTAACATACGAATTTAATATTGCCGAGGGCACCTAAGCCAAACGGGCCCTCCATGGGATTTTTTACATGCCGCATAATCTTACGACATGGCCTCTATCGATTTTCTGCATCATGAAAATCCACCGACTTGGGCCGGAGTCGAACCCGCAATCTTGGGTGCAGAAAGCCAGCGATAATCCAGCTACGCCGCTCATCTCGACTAACACGCTTTCACACTCCACGATACTTTTCTTAAACTGTCTATTAACCGTGTTATAAGAGGGTTACCTATGTGTGTACTAAACCCCCCCCACACACACATGTATGCTACGGATTGAATACTCTCTGGAGTAGAAGTTTGAAAGCTGAAGTAATTTGTCAGGCATTGCTCTCTTCACTTGTGTATGCGGTCTAAAATTCTGATATTCTTACCGATGTGACATTATACGCAATAAACAATCAAACCTACAAATTTATTATTGGAATGAATTAAATCAACTAAACTGAATTTCGCTTACTTACTAAAATAAATAGCATAAATCAATCGTTCGGAAAATAAACTGACTATGTTTATATTTAACGTTAAAATGTGTGGCCATATTACGCAAATCAAATCATATAATTACAAAAATCCAAAATGTGAAGTATGATATAAATGTTGATTATCGATGTAGGTTGTTTCAGCACTAATATCTATGTATTATCGATCAGCAGAAAATTTTGGTCCATTTTTTAAAAATTGAATTCTTATGAATAAGTAAATTACTTCCCAAGAAACATACATTTTATTTTTAAGATAAAGATTTAATTCTTGGTTTCATAAATCATACTGCATATGTTTTAAAAGTGTTAATACTTCCTTTTAAATTTTCAATGAAATATAAAAAACGGGACTCTTATCCCTATTGAAATCTTTACTTTCCTCTTCACGCAAACATGTTCTGTATTTAAAAGTTTTTTCTTGGCCTATTCCTTTTTCTAAGGATTATACATTGTTAGACAGTCACCTCATATTGTCAATTTTATTTATTCCTTTTAAAGAGGAAAGGTTTTTTTTAGATATTAGAAACAGCTGATAAATTTTAGTTTTAATCAAATGCAGTCTTAACTCATACAACGACAAGGAACGATCAGAAAAATTAGTCGCGCAATACAAAATTTCAAAACTCTTTGTGCGAAACACATTTACATTTATGAACTTCTACGTAAGATGAAAAACAATTATTTTCATTTTCTATGTTGTCATACATAGGAAACGCACGCGGGTAAAAATCAACCTTTCATTTTATTCAATATATTTTATGTTGACCCAAAACAGCAGGGTTCAGTGGAAAGAATTATTTACTAAATTGAAAAAAAAAATCTTGCGTTAATCATACATTTTATGTGACTTAAATTTCTCCCCTTTTACCTCTGAGTATATACTATGTGTCGATTGATACGTGATTCCAATACTAAAAGCAAAAAAAAAAAAAAAATCAACGCCTAACAGATGTTCCTGTGTGGTGACGCGGTTTTCATTTTTTCTCTCAGCTGTCACAAATGCATATGACGATGATATTAACTGACCAAGTGACCCAATGAGGACAAAGTGTGGAGCGAATTTCGAAGGGCGTCAATATCATGGACTACCTAAACTTGAAGCCCATTTTTTCCCTTCAAAAACACCAATTTTCAAACATAGAAAGAAGGTCAGCGCTTACATATCGTGTTATTTATGTAGAGGTCAGCGTTATTTATGTAGAGGTTTATAAGCATAATTTTAAAGTATTGGTTATGTGTAGAGTAAGATATTCTCCAGTTTTCGATTTACAGGTTACCTTAAAGAAATCACAATAACTTGATCAGAAAACTGCTTACGCTCGCTGTAAAACTTTCGCCATAATGCGTTTAAAACATTTATTACTGTCGGACAGCATTCCAGTGCACATTTTCGTCACTTACTGTGCAAATTTTCATTAATACGTCTTTTTCCTTTTGGAGTTTCTGTCTAGAGTGGATTTGGCCATTCCTCTAGAACAGGGGTGGTGAACCTTTTTGGATCAACATGCCATTTTTTTCTTAAAAAGTGTTTAATGGGGTATAGACGTGTAGTCAAATAATTTTGATTTGTGATTTTTTGGAAAATAATAAAAAAAAATGTAATACTAACCACTCAAAACTCTTTATTTACTAATAAAAAATACATTTTGCACTGTATAGCAGTAAATGTTTTGGATATACGTGAAATTCAAATTAAAGTAACATTAGTGTGACTTCTATTGCTGCCGATCTGATGACAAATAACTTATATTAGGATTGTAAGATGTTACTTTTAGCAGAACACATGCTGAATTAGAGTCATCTGCCAAATGGATTTCTCAGTGAGTCTGAAATGTTATTTATCTCTGAAAATAATGATTCTCGGGCATAGGTAGATGAAAATATGGTTAAAAAAGCATGAGCCAGCTTCTTCAAACAGTTAAATGTATCTGGAATCGAAGTCTAATGTTTCCAAAATTTCGTCACTGGCACTTTTACTTATATTGCTTGTTAATTTTTTTGTTTCAATGAATTCCAACATTTTTCTTGATTTAATAAATTTTTGAATCCATATTGAACCAGAATAGAAATCAAGCACAGTGTTGTATTTCAAATTCTTCAATTTCTTCTAATCTAATTGGGACAAGTTTAGTTTATCAAATGAAGTCACATCAGGGTACACAATAACTATGGAAATAAGTTCTTGAATAACTTTTTTTTTGTCTGGAAGTAGTTTCTTGTAATAATATCGTTTCTGAAAATATGCAATTTAGCGTCAAAAGCATTGAGATCCCTCTTGAAGATAATATTTTTTTATTTGTATCTTGAGACTTTACATTCCATTCTTTGAAATGTTGGCTGATGAAACGCGACTGATCGTAGTACTTCATAGTGAACGTTGTTATTTTAAACTTGAGTGCTAACCGTTTTGATCGTAGACGTGCCCAAGTAATTGTGCCGCGCACCATTGGTTCGCTATCCCTGCTCTAGAAGGCAGACAAGAACCTTCGATTGCTTATTTCAGAAACAAACTTCAGATATAGGTCTGACCTTTCCATTAATATCCATGTGCAGAAAATATCATGTGGCATTAATCTTTTTCTTACAGGATCAACTTCTCCCTTACATGAGATGGTCTTCATAAATCGGTGATGCACAACAGACTTATCTGATGGCTGTAACTAATGAGGGTGATCAGTTTGTATCTTGATAGACAACGATATATAAATATGTGCCCTTCTTGATATTTATGCACACATTGTGACATTTGAGGAAATTAATGGCAGCGTGGGAGTTATAGCAAATTAAATTTTTGGTTTGCTTACGTCACAGCTACTAATTACAGTATATACATTTACATTGAATTTATTCATAAGATTGAGTATTTCATTAGTGTTCAGAATATGTGAGGAAGGAGACAACACAGCCGCCTTCTTCTCCATGGAATTGGGATAGGGTGGTTTCCTACTGAATGTCGGGCGATGTCAGATGACAAGAAAGCGCAATATTTAGGGGTACACGTGTGCATAGGAACGGTGTTTTCTTATCCACAAAAGAAGACAATTTTCAGTTGGAAACGTCACAACATACACACAAGAGAACCGTGATTCGAAAATTTTGCAGTGCTTCTACGTTACGTTTTAACCTTAAGGATTGAATGAGATTTTGAATAGAAATGTCTTGTCTAGCATTAAACAAAAGGAATTTTTCATACAGGATATAATAAATTTAGCAAAAAGAACAAATTCTATAGAATTTCTGTTGAAGTAAAAGTAGAAATATAAATTGGAGTAACAGAAACGGCTTAAAGTTCAAGTAGGTGCTAATTGAAGTGACACACTAAAGCACAACGAGGTTTATTGTCGACTTCCTTGTAATTTCGAGCCACCGTCAAATGAAGAGCACTTGATGGAACTTGAGCTGGCACACCACTCTCTAAACTTATACATATCACAAACAGGAAGACACCGGAAAAAAAGAATGCACATCAGCCCCTCTACACGTCATATCTTAGTAGTATCGGGAACTCAAGACTCGAGAGAAACAGGAATAGCCAGGATTTCCTTACCATGATCATACTATTAATATGGCCTCCATAACAATTCGTTCGAAAGTGGGAAATTATGATTTTTGTGGTCAGGAAACCATAACCATACCAACCAGCTAGCAAAAGGTCGACATTCATGAAAATATTGTAGGTAAAGTAAAAATACTGCTTCGAAATAAAGATACATACCTTGTGTGTTTAAAATGCATATACGTGTGTGTGGGGGGGTAGATCTAGACGAAGAACAGAATTTATAAGCGCTCTTGCCAAAATCTGTATTTCGTTCTCCCAAACACATTTCAGAATTTCTTGATGGGTTTTTGCAGAAATCAGATGAATTGAAATTCAAGCCACAAAAAAGAGTAACCATCACTATTTAAATGATGGAATAAGTTGGTAAATGTGGGTAGGCTATGAGCAGACCAGTCTCAAATCCAGACTTGTTAAGAATACAATTTAACACCCGACACCATTTTCAACTTATGAAAATAGTTTCAGGATACTGGATCCGTCAACTGAAATCTTTGGTAAGGTCGTTCAAGAGCCACAATTACTAGAGAAGGTTGCCATTTTTTCCATTATAGCGAGATGTAATAGGGATGTCACAGCTTCTCAGCTCTCTAGTGAGTTGTATGCGGCCACAGAAACAACAGTATCAAGGTTGACTGTTTCCAGAATACACAATGAGAGAAGGCTGTTTGTAAGAAGACCTGTTAATTGCACCCCTCTCAGTTCTGAAAGCAGGAAAGTTTTTTAAAAAAATAATACGGAGATCACATAGATTGGAGCATGGATCAATTGGCTACTCTTCTCGTTACTGATTGGCTACTCTTCTCGTTACTGATTGGCTACTCTTCTCGTTCAGCCTAATCAGTGATTCTCGCCATACTTTCTTATGGCATATCTTCAGGGACATGCTTCCTGCCCTCGAATGTCCGAGAAATCGAACATTAAGGCAATGGAGTCTAGATGGTCTACTCAGGCATGACATTGGATTGACGCATACACCTCCATATCTTTGAAATAGGCCCTGTAACTGCTGTGAGATATAGGTATGAGGTCTTGCAGCCTTATGTTTACTTTTTCATGGGTGCAGTTGGCCTTGATTTTATTTTAATTGAATGACAAGGGAATGCTATATTGAGGTAATCTGGTCGGCTATTTTCTAGCAATTGAGGATTTTCTCCAGACCTCCCCTAGAGAGCAGGCATGGGAAAATACGTGGAGGGCAATTGCAACTCTCAACACCCGTAATAGAAACATTTAGGATATTAAAACAAAGTTGTTGAACTATCCAGCAACTGTGATTTCGAACCTTCCAACTCCGATGAGTGTTACGCACCATCATGCATGTGTATTGTAACTGCTGAATCATTTTTTTAAAGTGATAACTTCTATTGGCGCGTTTTGTTGGAGAGTAAACGTGAATGAACGTCACGCTTGGATATGTAACGCTCATTCGGATTGTTTCGTCTGTATTCGGAACACTTGCTCCTACAGGATTGGTCCACTCATAAAAAGAAATCACGTGACTAAAAGTGGGACGTTTTCCCCCGGTTTTTTTCAGAACTCAGTCTTCCTTCTTGTGTGCTTATTTAATTAGTTCATCTTCTACGTGTTTTTATTATTCAAGATATATTAGTAGGAATAATTACAAAGAAAGGTGCGATATTTGTATTTTTGTATAATTTTATTCTTATGTCATTATTGAATTTCTTTATTTTTAGTTTTGAGAGCACGTTATAATAAATTGATGCATTTATGCCAACATCCCTAATTATGTATAAATTTAAGATATTTTCTTTTATATGAGAAATTAATGTTTAAATGTGAAAATAGTGTTTCATTTATTCAGTCAAATCTTAATTAACTTAAAAATATTATTAATTACTTAACCTAAAGCAGCACACATTTTATACTAATGCATCGTTATTGTTGTGTGCCCAACTGGTCATCTAATAAACGTGGCAACCATACGTTTCGGTTTTTTTGTTTCGCAAAAGATGAACAGTTTATGCAAATTTAAAAAGGGACAATCCCTAGAAAATTTAAAAATAAATCAGATGATATTTTCATAGAAGAGTATCAAGTTTTAAAGTACATAGTGGGTTATTGCGTTTATAATATAAAATTCGAATGCTACGATTACAAATATAGATTTGTTGTAGATAAAAAATCAATTTTGAGTCAGAAAATGTAGAAGGGACAAAACATTTGAGATTTCTGGATAGAGGATGTTTAAAAATGTTCTCACGTATTGTTTTGGAAATCATTTTAACACAATATTTTATTTTTAATTCATACATCGAAAAAATTCGAGTTAAAATATCTTTAAGTTGATTGCCAATTATCTTGCTTTACAAGCATAACAGAAGCATATCTGGAACTATAGGAAATGTGGAATATCTTGCATTCGTTTAATTCTTCTCTAAACTATAACACACTTTCAATTTCATTTTTAAATAAATTATTCATTACATTTGGCAATATATGCTTAAATAATTATTCAAAATAGAGCAATGAAGAAATTTTAACGGCGATGGATAATCGAAAAATGAAGGAACAAGTTCGATATAAAGACTTTTTTAAAAAAATCGGCAGTTTTTGTTTATGGCCACGTTTGTTGTCAAGGGAAGTATAGAGTTGCAAAATGTTATACCCTTTCCCCTCCCCCACTCCCAAAAAACATGAAACGCGGTTGCTTGTCCATCCTCTCCCCACCAACATTCCGTAAAAGTGAAGTTCCTTGCTTCAACTAATTGGGGATCCCTCTAATTGACATTAAAATGAATGGCGGGATTCTTTCTAATCCTAGATGTTCCAGATTTCCACATTGCATCGCTAAACTCCAAAGACACAATCACAGAGCTCGTGGAGTTGCTATATATAAAAATAAAGGAGACACGATAACTTATGTCACATCAGAAATGGACGTAGCATCAAATACCACTGAATCATTTGGGTTTTATGACTCATGTAACGAAGAAATGTGCAGCGAAATGTAAAGCAGAAAATCGACAAATAAGTCTAGTGGTTACTATTTATATTTCACCCAATCAAAGAGTAATGAAAATTATCGAATTCTTTCACAAAAATTTAATTACACACACTATGTGTGAAGCCGGATCAACTCTTCTTAATAACTTGCCTATTATTTTACGTGGAGATTTTAATGCAGATTTTTCAAAAGACAAATCAAAGCCTTTAGTAGATTTTTTAAAATCAAAATTCAATTTAATAATGTCAAATGATCCAAATGAAAGCGCGACAAAGTACGGAACAACGCTTGGTAGAGTGTTTTTTAGATATTTAAATAATTTTGAATCTAAAGTATTTATAACCTAGTTCAGCTACCATAAACCTATCGTTTCCTTCTTAGAATACAATTAATTAGCAAATATGTATATATAGCAAACAATATTACTTTATGTGTACAGATATGTGATTAAATATATTTTTATGACAATACTAATATAATATATCCGTGTTTTTTATTCACCTAACTAATTCTTGAAATAACATTACAAAAGTTGAAGTTATCCCTTCTATCGTGTGGTCATAAGCACACACACTCTTTTTTTGTATTACATCAACCCTATGTACAAACGAAGTTTCATTAAAATTTATTCAGTAGTTCTTTAGATAATCAAAAAAATCTGAAAATACTCTTAACTTTAAACATCTGTGTCTATAACTTTATGGGCTACTGTGTCAGAAAGCAAAAGAAAAAAAAGATTTTTTTGTCATGGAATTGAGTATGTCTAAAAATGAAGTGTTTATAGGAAACATTTTTTCATGTTATTTTTTCTTTCTATATATACTCAAATAGAAGACTGAATTCATGTGGTTAAGCATTTTTATTTTTGTTCTTAATTTTTTAATAAAAATTTAAATAGGAGTAACTAAAAACTAAAAAAAAAAAAAAAAAAAAAGTTTTTTTTCGACGAAACTGGATTTTTCCCAATGGTTTTAAATTTCAAGTAAACATTTGTTAAGTTAAATACAAAAGAAATGCATTTGCATATAATTATTTTAGAAAAGAAACCAGACTTAATCAAAATATTTTTCATACCACATAAGAACATTCTTATTTTTCTTTTATCACTAAATCTTTTTTCAAACTTTGGCAGAAACTTCGGTATTTGTTTAAATTTTTTCTACATACCTTTGAATAACATATAAATCTTTTGCTTATGTTAGGAATATGAATGAGAGATAAAAGTCCCCGCATTAGACTTTTACAAAATAGGGACTTCAATCTTAGTTTTGAGAAAGAAAATGTCTGGGATTTTTCTTGAAAATTAAATGCACTTAAATTTATATTTTGCATATTTCATCTGATTTTTCGAAGTTCTTCCACATCTTTCTAATCCAAAACTGCTTATAAAATTGGAATTCTATTATTTTATCCCTCAATTTACTTCCAAACTTTCAAATATTTAAGCAATTAAACCACCAATTTTATTTCAATTAAGCTGCAAAAAAAGATCAGTGCGATTTCAAATGCATGCAGGGTTTTAGAAACAGTGTTTGTTTTAATTTAAGATTTTTTGAAGGAAATTCTGTGTTTCTCAATTATATTAAGTAAATAAATTATTTAAATTATTTTTTATCTGTAATTAAATAATTTCGATTATTTATATATTTTTCATGGAAAGATTCCTTTTCATGTCTCATATTACTTTTTTATGGGCGTCTCTCTGGGCCACTTACAACAGCTGCAACTGTTAGAACTGTCTTAGAAGGTAGAATTTCTCTCAAGTTTCTAAGGAAGGAAATTTGTGACGAAGAACTAACCACCGAACAGAATAATAAATGCTCCTTCACATCGAATGAAATTGTCCCATTAAGCGTTACTCACTTTAATGTAGAGTTTATTAGAGTGAGACATGAGATAACAATTAATAACAGTCTATGTTTCAAACTTAAGCAACAGCGCTTCGACTGAATATGAAATAAGCTATCTCTAATAGTAAGAAAAAGGAACACAGAATTTAGAAATACCTTAGAAATGTTTGATGTTTCCTTTTTATTGTATTTGTTACCGTTAAAGTGTATAATTCAGTTATTTCATAGAATAACTAGGTATTTCATAAAATAACTAGACAAGTCAGTTAAAGTATATAATAGATGAATAATTTCATACGTTACCTAGTTATTCTATGAAATAACTGGGGATAGACTGAATATAAACAAACAAAATAATTAACAATTTCAAAAATAAACAAATTCAAAGATGTTTTACAAATTAATTGATCATAAATAGTTAAAATCTCTCGAGAAATACATTTTATCCCTTTTGCGGATGAATAATTGATAAATAATAAGGAAAATCTTATATGATATAATTTATTACATTGCTTATATTGCTATTAGTTAAACAGAAAAGGGGAAAAAGAATACGTGTGTTGCAAAAATAGATTATATTTAAATATTATCAACAAAAACACACAGTGGGAAGAAAACTGTTGCTTCATAAGAAAATTGTGTAAACTTTTTAAAGAAATATATAAGAGAATATTGATTAAAATTTTAAGAGATGCCTTTATTTTACTTTTCATTATTTATAAGAGCAAGGATTGCTGTGAAAACACTTTGGAGATTGAGCTGCTTATACTTTTTGAAACAAGCACACTATTTAGTATATTACGCAGGTATTTTTTACTCGAGTACTTTTTATATCCTTCTCCAGTACCCCAACTTTGAGATGTTGCAACAGATCGAAGCGTTGTACAAATATTCGGAACTTCTTCAATGGATTTTAATTCTCGCTGACATATACTGAACTGATATCTAGAGTGCAATTGTTTTATTCCACCTAATCGGATAAATTCTTCCCAATGCAGCCAGAACCGGTTCAAAGAACTTTCAAGTGTCGCATTTCATATTGTAACGATCAAGTAATCGTTATTCTATAGAATACGATTAGAATACGATTAAATCATAGAATTCAATAATTTGATATACTTCAACTGACTGATCTATTTATTTCATGAAATACCTAGTTATTCTATGAAATAACAGATTTCACGCTTTAACGGTAACATACACCTAAAAACTACATTAATCAAAACTTATTTGCTTTTAATAATACAGTATATTTAGATTTTATATTTCGTCATTCACCATTTTATAAATGATGTCATTAAAATATATCAATTAAAGCAAATAAATAGGATTATTTTAAAATATACAGAAATTAGTTTTATTTTCGAAGCAGAAAACTAGCGTTTTGGTATTCTGGATTACAATTTATCTTCCTTTTAGATTTTAACTGTTCTTTTAAAAGTATTAGGGAACATAATTTGTTCTCAATTAATTTTAATCCTTATACTTTAAGAATATGAGATTAAAGTGAAACATACTACATTTTCCATGTTTATTGAAAATATGTCTGCGCTTCTCACAGTCTTTTTATTTATTAACAATTTCTGTTATCCAATTCGATGCAATTTAATTAATTTTTGACTATGCTAACTAGTTTATATTAAATAATTATAATTAGAGGATATATACCATCCTTTTCCTCCTCATTAAAATTCGCTAAATTCTTAAAAGAGCTTTGGCAATTCTTCTTTACATATTTGCGCGAATAAAGCTAACTTCACTTTCTTTTGCTACATTATTTTCATGTATCTAGTAAATTTAATTAATCAGTTCAAGTTTTTAATATTCAACGTTACTAAAACATTTTATGACATTGATTTATTTTAGATAGAATGAAATAATTAACTTGGTTTATATATATACTTTCAAAATGTTTATAAAATTAATTTATTAAATTTTTTTCTAACTACTGTAAAATAATAAGTATACAGTATTAGTAATGCATAATTAACTGTTTTTGTGAATTTGAATAGTTAACTTTATAATAAAATGAAGGTAGCCGAAAGAGAAACTTATAAAAATATTATTACTTAATAGAATAATTAATAGTAAGAAATAATAAACTGAATTTATCATTTAATGCATCTATAAATCTTTCATTGATTATTGAATATTGAATATGAATTGAAAATGCAAATTTCTTAGTAGGAAATTTAGTTCGTATACGATCATTAATTACAGATATGTTAGCATGAAACAGTTTTAAAATGCTATATATTATATAATTTCACGTAAATTATTAAAATTAGCACTAAGGGTTTTATTACAGTTAAATGTATTTAATAATGTAAATTTTTTAAATTTATTTTCATGTGTGTGACTACACTATTAACTTGCATCGTATTATAATTATTTAAACTTAATAAATAGTTGCGAAGGATAAGTTGCGTAGTTGGTTTGGCACTATCCTTGTACGCCCAGAGTTATGGGTCCAAGTCGGTGGATTTTACATGCCGCATAATCATACGAGATGACCGCGGCCGACTTTTTACATCACGAAAAGATCCCTTGAGTTTATTGCTCGTCTTGGGTGTTCTTGGAAAAATTAAATTTCTAGTACGTTTTAGTATCGTCAGAGCTCAAGGGAGAAAACTGGGAGTCAAAATTACTTGAGGTGATTGTAACTCTACACATACAGTACCACACTAAAAAGAGATACCCGCTCCCGGAAAATGTACTAGGTCTACACTGGTAAAATACCAATCCGCAGCCCTATAGAAATAAAAAAATTAGTTGTAGCTGATGAATCATTTCACATAGTTATTAAATGCAATAAAGGATAAAAGCTGCCAATAAATCAAATTTTCCAATCATCTAGCATACAATTTCAAGACTGCAATAAATATTGCAGTAAATTATTAGGTACAGTCAACAAATAATTTTAGTCTTGCGAATCAATTTCAGCAAAATCAGCCATGAAGAGTAAACTATGATAGATTCACTCGCTCAATTCAAGGAAGGCCCAAAGTATTTATTTGGGAAAATTACAAAAGTATTAAGGATGAATTGTTGCTTCTGATTTTTTTCTTTCTGTTTGCTTGTGTTTTACTTGAGAGTGTACTTGTTAAAGTAGAAATATGAACTTTCTTATGGGTTTTATTGTTACTTTTGTGAATTTGAGTATTATTATTGTATCTGTTCCAGGGACTTTTCACGAAATTAATTTTCCAAATAAGTTAAAAATATGGAAGTCTATATATTCTCACTTTTAAAATGATGTTAGAAAGGGTGAAAGAAAACTTATTTGCTTTCGGGAGCATGGAGCTTGAAAATTTTCCATTCAGCTTAAAAACATTTAATAAGAATCCATTTTTTTTACAAAAAGGTAACACACACTAACTTTTTTACTGCTGGAGAAAAATATATAAGATACGAAAAATATTGCAAAAATGTTAGTCTCAAGCAAAAGCGAATGGTATATTTGAGTGGTTTTAAACAGTGCATCGACCGTTGTAGTCTAGTGATCAAGGTATCTGACTCGTGACCGTCGTGTCATGAGTTCGAGGCTAGTACTGCTGAAGACCTGGCATGTAGGGGAGAAATGTAGAGCTCTAACGTCATCCCGTTGTTGTGGTAGTTAGGAGAGGGAATGGCTCAGGTGTCGTCCTCGTCACTTGAACAAGGTTCAAAATTACGAGGTTTGTCGTCAAAAGCCCTCGAATAGCTGAACAGTGCGACGCTCGCTTAGCATTAAAACGGAGGTAAAAAAAATAATAATTTTAGAAAACTATTTTCCCGCTAAAATGTGTTGCAAACTTGGCTGTGAATTTTAGTTTTAAATAAAAATGATCTTAACATTCTCGTTACTCATTTTATCTTTTTAAATTCCGATAATCTCACAGGTTTTGGATATACTTGTACATATTAGCACATACATTTTTAAAATTCAATTAAAAAGTAAAAAATCATATTTAAAATATGTATCTCTTCTATAAGTACTATTATATATCTACATATTATCCATTTTGGCCAATATTATATAACTTTTTTGAAGTTCAAAACTTAAAACGTAATTTGATTTAAAACGACTGTTGATATAAATACTCCGACAAGATAAACATTTCAAAGTATTGTTTTTTAAATTCTTATTTATTATCTGAAATTTGAAAATAATTGTGGAACATAAAGTGAGTTCGTCTATTGTTTTATGTAATATTTATTAAAAATTTAACATAGAAACCAAATTTCCTTTAAGATATTATACTTATAATAAAGTCCCCACACTATATATAATCCATAACAATCAATTATTACCTTTTGCACATAAGATTACAATTATTGAATCTCGTCTATTAAAGTTTGATTATTAAAGAGAAAAGATTAAGAGTGTTTACAGTGTAATATTAAATCTCAGTGAGCTTTTATTTGTTTCAGATATTTTTAATTTATAATTATGTTTTTCAAATCCAATACTATATTTGCAGTACAATTATAACACAGAGGAGCAACGATAAATACTTCTAAAAATTAGCACAAGCTAATTCAATCAAAAATATGTTCTCGTTTTAATTCTCCTAAGAATTCACCTGTAAGCTTAGTAATTTAATAAGTTTAAAACAAATACTATCTCTTAAACATTTTAAAATTATCATAGGCACAGTTAGACTGAAATATTTATTTAGGATATATTTAATATAAAGTACATCTTGCAGTCTCGATTTTTAAGAATGCTTTTATAATTTAAACATTTTCTCGTTCGTACAGCAAAATAATCAGCCATTTGTTCATTTCTTATCACCAATATTCCAAGTAACATCAAAAATGAAAGCAACAATTTAGTTATGCTTAAGCGAGTCCTCCAACTTTAAAAAGATTTTTCCCCAAAATGATCTCAATAAATCCTCACCAGACCTGAAAAAGATTTTTAAAAAGTGATTCTCGCTGACAGAAAATTTGATAGGGAGATTTTTCCAGTAAGCCCAAGCAATCATTAATGCGCCATTGCCATCTGTTTGGACGAAAAGGAATCCTCCCATTCTCTCAACAATACCTTCTCCCCTTAAATCAAGTTTCAGAGGATGTTTAAAACTTAAAAACATTCGTTAACATTCACACGTTCGGAGGGGAATCAAGATACCATAATCGGTTTCTAGAAGGTTGAATTTTAATTCTAATCCTCCTTGTTGGAAAATGGCTTATCAAGTGTTACTTTTGTTTTGTCTTTACAGGTTCTTTTCATTCTTTAAAGCAAATGTTAGAGAAAAAGTTATTGTTTAATTTTGAAGATAATTTGAGCTCATGTTTTCCCTTGAATAAACAAGTTAGGGATTTGCTGACTTTTCAGAGAACATAATTGGCTATTTGGAATTCAATCTTCTCAACTGGAGGTGGAAAAGTTTGTATTTTACTTTTTAATATGACTGGAAAGTTTAAATATAAATTGCTTTTCATTTTCGCTTGAATAATTGAAATTTCTAATTAGGAAATATATGAGTTGGCCCTTTCCTTAAAGTGTCCCTGTTCAATATTACGATTTTCCTTACTCATACCCGTCGGATTGCTTTTAATGAGGTTTTATAGTACATATAATATACCACAGTTAGTTTTCTTCTAGAATAAAAAAGAACAAATTATATATATATATATTTCTTTTATTGTTTATTGTGATAAAAGAAATAGAGAAAAAAACATGCTCAGATGATAAAGCCAGAAAATAAGGCGGAGTAACGTTTTATATGGTTTTTAAACATTAAGGCATATTTAATTGCCTAATTCAGAATTGTGCTAGTAACAGTTATAGTCATGGAAGAGTTATTGTAAAATACTTCAATAGAAAAATACATGTATTTATATTCTTCATTGGCACAATACATTTCAAATGAACTTATTGAGAAAAGTAGGCATGAATTGTATCAAACAAAATTGAAAAAGTGGTGCAACAAAATATATCGACTTATTCTTGAAACACGGAATCTGTTAATTTTATTTTTTACTAATTATCTTATATTTTTCCATAAATAGTTTGTTCTAAAATAGAAACTATCAATGCAGTAACGTAAATAAATAAAAAAATAAATAAATATTATTTAAAATATTTTATTGACATTGTTTCTTATAACTCTGCAGAAGTTATTAAAATTCCATTAACTCAAGAAACACAAATTCGGAAATTTTATATAGTAATCAAAACATTCATTTCTAAGCTATCATAAAAAAGATAGACTTTACTCTCTTCCCTTTTTACTACTTTTTACCATAAATCGTAATATTTAACATTTTTTCTTTACTAAACATTTTTATGTTTTATAATTAAAAATCGTAGTGGACATAAATTCAGAAAAAATATTCAAGAATCACTCAGGTAGGATTTTGTCTACCTGCATATTTCTACTTCGAAAAACAACTTATCTCATTACTGTTATAATTTTTACAGTGGATGAGACAAATCCTAATACCCAACATTGAAATAAAGGGAACTAGGACATAACTTTAAATTCAAAATTTATACGACAAAAAATTAAAAATACTTTCATGAGTTTGTGATTTAAAATCGCAATTTGAATTAATAACTCTTGAATTATGTCTGCATTGTAAGTGCATCATTTTAAAACTCATTAAGCGAAACAAATAATGATTTTGATTCTACACTCGGCCGATTTTGTATTCATTTTAAAGATTTTAGCTCTTTGTACAGTATTTCAATTCAATTAATATCGTCTTCGAGAAAATTTTAAATTCTTTGGAGATTCTGAATGAAAGGGCACCGCTAAAATGAAAAGTGGTAGCATTTCCGGAGGCTAGAGGTTCAGAACGGAAATCAGCCAATTTGCTTCCTTTAAAATATTTTATTTCCAAGTCCAATTTTTCCGTCTCATAACGGTTTATCGAGTAGATATTTTCAACGCTTTAAAATAGAAGGCTTCAACTATATTTTTCGTAAAGAAATAAAATTGTGCTGATATTACATGATTTTCTTTTTTCAGTGGCTGGCAGAAGTTTCTGATAGCTCACAAAACAGATTATTATCTTGTGTCATCTTAGCAAATACTCAGGTAAGTTGTAGCAATTGAGATATTTTAGTTATTTTCATACGCTTCCCTTACGTTCTTTTCAAAAGAAAAATACAATAGCGATAAATTCTTTAACATTGTTAATGCAAATTCTTTACAAGCTATCTTAATCTAATTTTTAGAGGTTTTTATACAATAAACACTGTTTTCAGTTGCAGTCAATGAGATTAAAAATGTCGCTGTAATCAGGGACATCTTAAGGCAGGGGTTATCATGGCCCGGGGCCTCTGTCAAAATGGGTTCCTCGTCTGTCTGCTTCTCTACTCGGCCTTAATAAGATTAGGATTTGAATAATTTTAAAGATAAAAAAAACTTATTTCTTGTTGTATTCTCTGAAAAACTGGGAAATTCAGATATGTCAAATGGCTACTTGTGATGACCGTATTCTACATACACGCTTACACCTGCCACCATATACCATCATTACTCATTCAGTCAAATGGTGGCAGTCACTTGAGCTGGTTTGTGTGATTGTAAGTCATACACTTTTATTTACCTAGGGTTTGTACGAGTATCTAACAATATATGCTATGCACTGTCTACTTTTAGATGTCATAAGTGAAGCCTACATTTGTGTAAGCGCCCAGGGTCTAGTTTTGAGTAAAGACCCAGAGCCTTAAGTAGTCTTAAGACATTCATGTCTGCAATAGCCTATAGATTATAGCCACGAGCTCGTGACCGACATGGGGAAATATCAACCCCTAATACTAGCCATGTAGATGGACGGATGTACTAAATCAGTTGAAGCTCAATGTCTTTACAAGAACACGTGTTGGTACTCTCGAGAGGATGAGCCTAGTTATCGTCCTCACCTCTTGACTGATATTTAAAATTACGTGTTCTGTTGCCTATAGCCCTCGTGTGGCTTTATATAGCATGATGTTTACAAACACTTACTAATCCAGATTTAAAAAAATATTTTTTGTGTGAAAGACCTTTTATATAATTTTCCTTAAAACATGAATATAATATAATCAATATTCTTGAGATAGCCAACCATTTCCAAACTATATGAGAATATCCATCCAGTATTAAATTTCTCGAGGAGTTTCAAGAAGAAAATATTAACAGAAGATACGCTTAATAATTGATCGAATTTCTGACGGTGATCTTATTTTATTGATGGATGGCTAAGTGTAAAACATAGGAGGGGAAAAAAGAAAGGCACGCAAGGCTTCGTGTATTATTTTTTTGTCAGTTATGCAGGTGGTTATCTAAACTATGAAAACACCTGTGAATGAAAGTGACACTTTTAAATGCGCCTCGCAAGCATTAAAATAAAGTAATGTCTACCAGTTTTACTTTATAAATAAAAATTTATACCTCCTAGTAGTATGTGGTAGCTTTATTGAAACTCTGTAAGTCTTAAATTTTTCCCAAAATTGTAAAATATCGGACCTCTCAGATTTTTAAATAGGCCAACTTGTAGGAACCCCACTAGTTCGAGCAAGTGTGACAGTAAGATCCTGACTTTTCGTTGTTTCTAGTGGCTTGACGCCTAGATTCGTGTCAGTATACTCAGTATACTAGGATACATTGCACTGACTTATAGCATACAATGTATGCTATAAGTCAGTATACGAGGATACATTGCACTGACTTATAGCATACAATGTATGCTATAAGTCAGTATACGAGGATACATTGCACTGACTTATAGCATACAATGTATGCTATAAGTCAGCATACGAGGATACATTGCACTGACTTATAGCATACAATGTATGCTATAAGTCAGTCTACGAGGATACATTGCACTGACTTATAGCATACAATGTAAGCTATAAGTCAGTATACGAGGTCCGTCGCCAAAAGCTCTCGTGTAGCTGAGTAGTGCGACGTTAATATTCACTAAATCACTTACTCCCACCGTCAAGCATGGAGTCATGTAGATGAGTCAATATGTGGGCAGTCGTGTCGTGGTTTTCTGTTAAACCAATCGTAACCCTGAAAGGAATGATCACTGGGAAGAAGTATAGAGAAACTTTAGCTGGTCAGGCTCATCTTAAGATACAAACTTCGTTTCCTGTGGGAGAGGGATTTTTACAGCAGGAAACTGCACTTACCTATGCAGCGGGACTTGTCCAATCCTAGTTTGAAGAACACCAGTATGAAATTAAACATCTACCTTAGTACGTACAGTCACCCGACCTCACAGTATAACTTAACAGTTAAGGTCTATTTAAGGGCGTTCAATACGGAATCGATATCCTTCATCAGCGTCTTTGCCCAAATATCCACAATATCTCTATAAAGAATGGTACAATATATTCTTCTAAACACTTTTCAGCACGGGTATGAATCGGTTCCTAGGTGAATCCAAGCCGTATTGCACACCAAAGCTGGTCCTATACAATATAAAGAAAGGATTCTTTATTAATCTGAAGTGTTTTCATTATTTTGATAACCACCTGTATATTGTTAATAGTTAGTGTAATTATTATTGGCACTTATCTAGTAGTCTTATATTAGCTGAAACTTACAAAAGTACTTTTAATTTCAAAGATTTTTATCTCTTATTTCAGCGTTTCTCAAACTGTGAGGCGTGCCCCCTTGGGGGGCGGGATTTTTCTACATGGGGGCGCGAGCATATTGAAAAGTCGAAAACAATAGATTAATTAAAAAATTAATTTACTGAAAGGAAACAAACAAAATACTTTCTGATGTAAAAAAATATGAAATACACATTTACATTGATATAATACACTTATAAATGTAATACTTATGCTTATAAAGGTACAATGTATTTTTATTATTAATTTATCAATACTAAGTTAAGAAAAGTTTGATAATTATCAGTTACCCGATGGGTTTGTATTAACACTTATCTTGATAATTTGTACGGTTTATAATTAATTCCTTAACTGCCAATTAAATGTTACGCGATTCGCTTCCCAATGCCCCACGAAGACGAGCGTATTTTGACGGTTTTATGAGGGGAGGAGAAAAAGAATAAATAAGCGAAATCCTCTGAAATAAGTAAATTCTTCGCCAACACTGTCAAGGTCTTTTTATTGCATTCTAAAGGTTTTGGAATAATTTTATGAATGACACTGCGCAGAAAAGATTGTTCTTTGGAAGGACGTATATATACGTCCAGGAAATTAATACTTTGGCTGAGCGAGACTTTTATATACGTCAGTGGCACATAAGAGGTTAAAGTCGTATTGTAGCTTTAGCGTCAAAGTATAGTATTATTGAATACAAAACATTGTTATATTCATGGAGGGGGGGCGATGAAAATGATGATTGAATAGTGGGTCAAATATTTTGAAAGTTTGAGAAGCACTGTGTCTTATTCTATTATAGACGTAATTTATGATTCTTTACACATAAATACAGTGGTCACCATAGTAAATTTCTGCATGTTTGTAAAACTGTACATACGCACATTTTATTTCAATGATGCATCTATATACCAATAATGAATGGTGAAAATGTTCTTAATGGAATTATTAAAAATGAAATTTAGATTTTTTGAAAGATTTTAATTCATTTTTTAGGAACCCGTAAATTATTTTAGAAGGCAGATAGTATTTCTTCTTAAATGAATTAATATGATGCAAGATGTAATTATAAGGGAAAACTTTGGAGAAATATATCTGTAAAATTTTACAGATATATACATATAAAGAGCAAGGAGTCATCAAGAAGAAATAAAGTAAAGTAAATTTTTTCCCAATGATTACGCTACAAATATTATTCATAATTGGATCAATAACTATTAACAGCTTAATTTGCTTTTTTAAACGCATATTTAAAAACTAGAAGTGCTGACTCCCTAACATTTTTTATAATTAATGAGTCTTTTCTTCTTCTAATATAAAATCTATTTATATAGTTTACCGATATTACTTCATTTGAAATTTCCTTAACCCACTAAAAGTTATAAGTGTTATTAAAAAATGATGGATATGCCCGCAAAGAAAATGTCCAGATTTCATTTTTTTTGACATCCTATTTTTCGGCTGTTTTGCAAAAACTGAACTTAAAAAAGGTTCTATAAACTTAAAAGTAAGCTTTCATGAATTTTTAAAGAGCCTTTTTAAAAAATGTTCCTTAAATGTTTTAGAAAAATTGTGTTTTGAATAAAGTAATGATGGATAAGGCATAAAAAGCCTCTACAAAGCTACTCTTTCTGAAAAAATTGCCAATACCCTTCTAGGGAAAAATGTATAATGCTTTCGGTGTCTACGTTTTAAGACACATAATATCTTTATTTTAGGGATAAAGTAGTTGCCTCATTAATATTGATAGTTTTCTTATAAAGATTTTTGAGCAACAAACATCAAACATCTAAAAATGGAAACCATCAAGCTTAATTTTTCTTTGGGAATCTACAATGCAAAGGCAAAAAGTAAATTTTTCCCATTTTTCTAAGAATTTAAAAAAGAATGAGTAAAATCATACGCATTGGAGAGGAAAGGTCTTAAAATATATGAAATAATCCACCAGGTTAGAGGTAGGGTCTATCGTGACCACTTTTTAAAATTTTTCTTGAATCCTCGCGTATAAGGAGAAAGTTAATTAAATTCCTACCAACGAGAATGAACGATTTCGGCAGTCTTGAAAATCATTGAAATAGGTTTTATTCGTAATGCGTCGTAGTAAACATAGACCAAAATAACGACACTAAATTATATTAAAAATTACATATCACAAGTGTAACGAAAGACTTTCCGTACAGTTTCTCTTGCCGCAATATGTAATTTTTTTCAGCTGTGTTTTTAGTTTTTGCAAGAAAAAAACACATGTAAAACAACATGTTGTAGAATTACAAGAAATAAAAGAATTTTTTTTAAGTTGAATAATTAGGAATTTTAAATCGAAAATTATTTCTTTGATTTTTTTTTCAGGTCGTTCGCTGTTACAAGAAGATACATTTCCTTCTTTTAAAATCAAAACAGGAAGGAGTCAAGAAAAAAATATACATATGCAGCATAAAATGAAAAAATGATGACATAAGACAAGTAAATAAAGCCTAAAAATCAGAAAATAAATAGTTTTCAGATAATTTTTTAAAATTTGAGCCCTACCAAACCATCATGTCAAAATATGTTCCTGACTTGCGGCTAGGATAAAGGGTTATTTTTTTAACCAAACTACCCTTAAAGCAGATAATACATTTCGTCGGCCTAACTATCAGAATGCGTAACTCCACAAAGGTAACTAATTTGATATACGAGTGTTACGCGCCAAAAGATACAAATGACGATACACATGACCACACGAGAGAACTAGCAAGGTGACCATATTGTAATGTTATCGTTACTTTTGGCAAACATGAACAATAACCTGGCGCATAGCACTCCGATATCAAATTAGTACCCCACTTAGAGTTATGCATTCTAATAATTAGGCTGACGATTTATATATAATAGCACAAGAAATAAATGAAGGAAGAAACATATTAAAAATATCAAATAACCTATAAGTTTAAAATTAAAACACGCATTTGAAAAGAATGGAAATAAATAAAAATGGAAAATTTGAAAAAGTATATACTGTAAAAATTAAATTACCTTATGAAAATCATTTAAATAAGTGCATTAAAAAATTCAAAAACATACCTACAATTCCAAACATACCAAATGGAGCATGGAAATGAGGCTGTTTGGATGACATTTAACGGAAAATACAATTTCTTGTAATAATGCCATTTATACAAGAAAATCTAAAACCATTTTATTAATATTCAAGTGGGATTTTAAAAGAAAAACTGAAATAAAAAGTATATGTAAAAATTACATTATGTGAAGAAAGTAAAAAATAAAATTATTATAATTAACCTTATTTCATTTTATAAATATATGTATAAAGAATGTAAATTAGATGGTTATATTCTAACTAATGCTTATAAATTTTTTTTATAAAACTGAATTTTTGTAAATATTCGGTTACTACGCCATTAATGCTATATGTTAGTTAAGCCTAAAAAATTTTTGTGTATATTCGAATTTGTTATATATATATAAAGGCTTAGAATAGACTTATAAGAAAGTATGTTATCATAGATAGTAATAACAACATGTAGAAATCGGAAAAAAGAGCAATCACATATTCGAGAAACATACCAAAATAATTCAAAGGTAAATTTCAAAAATTGTGACAAATGAAGGATGCATGTGAATGTGGAAATGAAAATATAATAAATTGTTACTTTTTATACTAATAGCCTTATCTCAATAAAATGACTGAAGCTATAAAAAAAATATCCAAACAAATTTTTTTAAAAATATGAAAAAGAAATGCATTAAGAGAAGTGTAAACACACATACACACAGACACGCCCACCCACGCGCGCAGACACACACAGGAAATGGGGACCTGTGACGCCTATCTGAATCCTACATCTTTAAATCTTTTACATAGATGAAAAAATAAAACGAGCATTTAAGTGATTAAAAAATGGTGAACTATCCAATTATTTTATTTTAAAAAGAGGGAGAGAGAGAAAACCACACAAGAAGGATCATCATTAACTTTTCAAGACTATTCGCGGGAGTCACGCCAAGCTTTTAAAAAGTTTAAGTGGCTTTAGCGGTAGATTTGCGCGTGTGAAACATCTTCATGCAAGAGTACGAAAGGGGATTTTCATTTCCCCTCAAAGACAAAAATTTTCTCCTTTCTTCCATAAGAAAATAACCTTATTAGAGGCCAGTGTGATGCTTGAAACTTGACGAGATTATTTACACGATGCATGGCAAATTAAAAAAATTATAATCGGCTTCAAGAAACAGAATTGAATTCCTAATCCTCTTTCTAGAAAGGAATTTGGATTTGTTCATTTTGTGCTTCAAAAATGTAATTCATCGCATAGAATCTCATCTCATTCAGTAAGCAGTTTATAGTAACTTTCAATTATTTTATTTTTTGTTTGTTATAGAGCTTTAAGCTTACTTTCTTTTAAAACAAAATTTTATTTTCATATACCTATTTCCATTTTTATATGTATTTACTTTTCGAAAAACATGATTAATTATTTAACGTTTTTTACTTCTCTGCTAAAATGTTTCACATTGTATTTTGAAATTATAAGTATACATGATTTTTCTATGTAATTTAAATAGACTTCGCGCGTAATCCTTTGAAGTGAACAAAAAAGACCAAATAAATTAAATGAAATCGATATAATTTAAAATCAAATATGCATTAAAGTTTTATAAATAAAATTGCTCAATATAAAATAATCAAAAAAATTTATCTGATTACATTTATACAATTATTGTACGGTTTTTTTCTTTTGCATTTTGGTGGAGTAAACATTCTAGCTAAACACAACTTGCAATATTACAACTACAAGTTTTTATGTGAAATAAAGAGCAAAGCGGATATAATTTGAATGGCCAGTTAACAATGACTTTTTCATATTTACTCCCCTGCAGCCGCGTTTTATTAGAAACAAGAGAAAGAAATACTGCAATTACGGATTTAAAAGGATAGAAGTACGCACTAGAATTCGCAGATGGGCTATTGACAACGGGCTTCATGATTTTGAACAAATGATGAAGGAGATTTGTCAACGTGGACACTTTTCTTCTCAAATTTCTTCCCCTAATTCTATTTTCTTTTTTCGGAACAACTGCAAAAAAAAACATTTGATTTCCATCAAACAGACCTTAAAAGCAATTAAAATTCTCATTCACTCGATTAAAGTAACAATTGCAGTTGTGTCATTATTTATGTAACGATCGATCGACTCTTCGTCCGTACAATTTTTTGCTTTTGTTAATAAAGGATGACTAACATTCTGTTTGAGGTTTTAGACTATGAATTTTAGCCATAACTTGCCTCTTCTCTTATATTAGCTTATTTGGACCTTACTATTAATAAATTTTTTATAAATAATTTAGTTAATATTAGGAGTTACATTCTCTTCGTGGAATCTCGTTGCGAAATGCCGTTCTAAATTGAGCCTAATAGATTAGTAAGTTGTAATTATTCTTAGATTAATAAGTTATTAATTTAATACCTATATTGGGTATCTATCTACTCTCTCTCTCTCTATCCATCTATATATATAATTTAATAGAGCCATCGCGACTTAAACTTTATCATACCATATAATTATCAAAATATTTAAGAATAAATGATTAATTAGATAACTTTTAGATAATTATGATGTATTCCAATAAGCAATTTCAATAGGGTCAGAATGGACTCCGGTTTATTGATATGCTTTTAAATACTACAATATGCAAAACAGTTTTTTACCGAAGGAGAATTAAATAGTATTGCTAGTTCCTGAGAATTCTTGTGAGATTACTCCTTGCGTTTTAAGCTGCATTCATTGTTCCTGAATTTAGATGTTAAATAGTCTCTAATAAATCCTTTTATTTCATTATATCTCCTCTCCTGACAACTTTGGAATCAAAAGTGGTAAGTGAAAAAAATTTCTATCCACCATTTTTAATTTATTTACCATGTTAATTAAGAAAAATTCTCCTTTTTTTAAAATAAGGTATACATCGCGTTTTTATACTTTACATAGGCATTTAAAAAATCAGATATTTCATGTAATTACGTATTTATTGGAATTTCTAAATTAATAGTCCTGTAAACATGCGTTTGAAGAGTTCCGACACCCATTGACATTACGTGACAAAGTGATCGCTACTTGACGTTGGAGCACAGGGAGCTTGAAGTTGAAGCTCCACTTATACTTAGCTTTCAGATTGCAATAAAACCTTTCTCGGCATTAAGGATCTCTCTCAAAGATTTGTCCTCAGAGAGAAAAAAAGAAAGAAAACAAAGTAACATTTCTTTTCACATTGACTCTATGAAATATATTTCAATTTTATAATTGCTTCCAAAACACCTGCTAAAAGAACACTGACAGTATATATTAAATTTAAATAATACTTATAGATTAATTTTTTTTTAAAAAAAAATTTCTTAAACTTTTTTGTCTTATTAAAAAAATGATGTTTAAAAATATGATTTAACTCAATGACTAAATTTTGAACCAATTTCATGTGTGGTTGTTTGTCAAATCTCCATATGCTTTCGTGATATTTTTTAGAACATTATGATGTATAAGAATTTTCCAACTGATATTTTTTTTAAAAAATTAACTAGGTTCTTTTGTTCTTAAAACGATTTAATTCAAACATAATACACAAAGGAAAAGAGATGATGCCGATTACATTTCATATTGTTAAGTAGGAGTCCTCTTTTGGTAAATAAAGCTTAGGGTGCTTCACCAGATCTTAGGGAAGATTTCTGAGTGGGAAATGTCTTTCCAATTAGCCAAATTAATCAAGAAAATTCCCTTACAACCCAACTATAGACTATAGCCAATTACCTCCACGAGATCCTATTCTTAGTATAGTTCTGAGACTGATTCTGCAAGTCTTCAGATGGAACTTTATTTTATTTATTTCGTTTCTAAGCCCCTTAGTAGTTTCTTACTGTTTATGACAGTGATCAAAAAGGTGAATGTCTGTGATATGGAAACAATTAAAAGAATAGTCAGATTAATCACATGTGCAAAAATCCTGTAGAATATGCACTAATTTTAAATCGGTTTTGGTACTAAAGAAGGGAACTGATTAAGCATTTGATGTTGAATCGTCATTTAGTGTTGAATGAAGATAAAAAATTTTTAGAATTATCACAGTTGAGTGCAATGTTTCTTCTCATTTCGAATCAATAGATTTTCCAAGAGGTTTGTTGAAAACGCAACAAGTTAAATAAAAGGTGTGATTTTGAAAAGTTTTTCTTTGGATTTAGCGAAACAAACATCTCAGATTCAGAACTAGTAATAAAAAAGTTTGGAAGCTCTTAACCAAATGTTTTAACTCTACCCAATTTTCATATTTACTTTTCAAGCATCAAAGATGAAACAAAAACAAAACATTTATTACACTCGTTCATCTCTCAAAAATGGTTAGTCTACGAAGTAGAATTGGAAGAAAAAACAAGGAAGGAGGGTCTTTTGAATTGCAATCAGGATATACTAAAAAATTATTTTGCCATCCACAAAAGAACTTTTTCTGATAGCACCCTTTTCTGAAATATCTTCAACAGCAGATTTGAGAAAGAAATCAATAGAGATATATCTTTACTTGATTAGTTGCATTAGAGATTATGTAATTTGATCAAGAAAATTCACATGATGTTATTATAGCATGTTGATTGTGTACAAAGAAAAAATATGCTGAAAATATATACTGTATGATAGACAATTCTGTTTATTTCTTTTGATATTAAATTACTCCTCAAAGTGAAAAGATAAGTATCGAATGGAAGATTAATTCTATTCTTATTCGTAAATATATTATTAATACTTTTATTTTAGAAGAAAAATATTTTCCAAAAAATGCATTGCTGTTAGAGCCATTAAGTCACTGAAGCACACACAAATTTTAATTCCCTAAACAATTGGTATTGAAAGGAATAAAAAAAAATTAAGTTAATTTTTAACTTAGTTTAACACTAACAATGTACATTAATTAAATATGAAATTAATATGAGGATTTTTTTATATTTTTAGATATTTTCATCACAACAATACTAAGTCAGCAATGGTAATCGCTAAAAGGAAATTAATGTTTGTTAGTAAAGGATTCAATAAATAATTTAATTAGTATTTTAATTAACTTCTGAAAGTAATTTTCTTTTTTACATATGCTGATATTTGAAATAAAGGGTTGGTTACAGGAGACTTGAATCAAATCTCAAACTTTTTAATATGTTATACAAATAATTCTGAGTTACTGGGATTTAAGAAATGGAAACATAAATGAATGTAGGAAATATTTGACTATAAAATTTCTTGCGAAGAATTTCGTAATGATGTTGAAAATAATTTTTAAAAAAGGTTGGTTTTCCCCATTATAAAACCATGAAGCATTTGAAATATGTTATTATAATAATAAAAAAAATTCTTGAAAATAGTTTTGAATTCTTTTTAAAGTACCAGAAGTTTTAGAGGTTAGTAAAACACTCAATTTAGACATTCTTGAGCAATTTTATGCAATAATTTAGTAAATATTCATAATCAGAAATATGTCGGAAATTGAACAAATCCAAGAGATTGTGTTTCAGTTTATAATATTTTATTATAGATTTATATATATATATATATATTAACATGCGATAAAACAAAGAAAAGGCCATTCTGAACAATTTGTGTTATTTTTGTTCAATTCCTACTATTATATAGCTCACACTCTCTATATATTTATTTATCTTGGTGAAATTTTCAATTACTAATAAAATACATTTTAAAGTACTCCATTAAGCTAAAATTTTATATACATGATTTTTTTGGATGACAATACAGAACTTGAAATTATAATTAATAAAAATTAATTGGTTAAAACAAATTATCCAAATAATTATAAATATAGACACGTTGCATCATTTTGGCGACTTGTATCAAAACTATAAAAGGTTTTTTCTCTCGTTTTAAAGCGTTCATTTGAACTGAAATTTTATATACGCGACTGTTTTGGATGACAATAGCATATTTTAATGATAATTTATGAAAACTAATTACCGATTAATGTCGTAATTATGTCATATGTATATACATATTTATATTAATTGTAATTGTAACTATTTAATAAAAAGTAGCTAAAATAAAATTTTTCTTTATTGATCTAAGTAGGAATTGACTTAATTTTTTTTATATTACTTGCTTACAACCAAAGTTGTACCGATGAAAAAAAAATTCATTTCATTGCATTAAAGTATAATGAAGTAATAAACGTATTTAGTTAAAAAAAAACACATATTAAGAAAAAATGGTAACACATTAACATATTGTTAGATAAAAGACTAATTTACAAAACATGTAAAAAATTCTGCAGATACATGTGTAATGTATGCAAATAATTCCTTTTGAATAAATTGATACAAGAACTATTTAGAGCGGTCACTATTATATTTTCCGTGAATGTAACTTTTATTTAAAAAATTAAAGTTAAGCTATTAAGTTTAATAGCTACTAATTTGTTTTAATTTTAATACAATATTTTCATAGTTTGTAATTCCTCCCGTCAATGCACAATAATAATAACATGAAGTAAAATTTTGAGTCATTTATACAGTAATTCAATTTCATTGAATAAAATGAATTATCAGACTTAAAATTCATTTTTAAGTAGTATCACACGATAGAAAGAAAACTTCTAACTTTCTAATTTGAAATTGTACATATATATACAAACAATTACATTTATATTATAATCCGGTGAATCAAAAAAAAAAGGTGATCTTAATACTGTCATATAAAAATATTTTTATTTTTATGACAATACTCATAAAGAGGTATTAGTTAAAAAGTATACAATCATATTTGTGCATTAAGTATACACTGCTAAAAAAAATTAGGAGAACAAGGAAAAAAGTGAAGAAGCCGTTGCACGATGACCATGTATGGGCGTAAAATGGAGAGAATACATGTGTAACAAATCGCAATACAAAAAAAAGTTTGCTTGGGAAGATTAATTCTTTGGAATAGTGTAAATAGCATGAAATGGTGCTTCCAGACTATTTGGTTTTATAAAAACGACAAAAAAATGGTGCGTGGAACACCCGGCGATAAAAGTGAAACTTCTTTGGCGACGTTGGAACATTGATTATTTACCCTAATATTCGAAATTGACCAAGCATATGTCTCAATCGCCTAATTTGCGTGAAAGGTATTCGTGGCGAAATGAGTCTTTCTGATACCAAATCCAAAGTAGAAAGATGTCCTGGAATTTCTGGGTATACAATACCATTATATTTTGTTAAATTTTGTATACTTTTCCTATTTAAATGTCGGCAATTGTAGCATGCTTTAGTGTGTCTTCTAAATTAATTCCCTGTAAAATATTTTGAAAAATATTTTTTGTGCTCAGCAACAGACGTTCTTAAATCATCTCTAAACCATAATCTGTAATAAATCGAACGCCCGTATCAATTGAACGATTATCCATGAATCGCTTTTGAAAATATTTGTGAGCATTTTTATGGAAATCATAGTCTTTATAACGTAAGATAGAATTTATTATTGATTTACATGCATCAGTTCCAACACGCACTAAAATTGTTGAGATCTCTGTAGTTAATGGTACAGGGGGTGGTTCACTAAGTCCGTATTAATCTGTGCTGTCATTAGAAGAGTCTCAATAGCATTTCCATCTCTTAAACTGAGCATTAAGAGAGTATTTTGTAGTGTTTTTTTTCCGTGCTCGATATTCTCTCATGTACTCTGATGGAGATTTGGCAGTAGCACTTAATGAATTTGCAATATTTTTCTGGGTTTTTTTGCTTTTTTCTTGTCACTTTTTCGACTGGTCTTGCTGCTAGTTTTTCTTTTTTCTTTCTTTCACGAAACACTTTTCATCTTTCTGCATTTGATTTAGGCATTTTGTCTAGAATTAATAAAATAATTCAACGGAAATAAAAGTAAAAAAAAAAACAAATAAGCTGCCGAAAACATCGCCATGTAGCAAACAATCTAAGAAAATATTTCAAAAAAGCACGCTTTTATTGCAAGATCTATTTTGTCTACACCCGTAATGTCACTGCATCTCACACAACCGTTGATAGATGTTCCCAGGTCTGGGGGGAAAGGGCCCCCAATAGGAAGGTGGGCAAGTTGACCAATCGGAGGTGAGCAATCATCCAACTTTTACACGGATATGACGCAAGTCGCGTTGTGTCCCCGCTCCCCCTTTTCCTCCCAACTCGCTATGCTGTCATCATGGTGACGATTCGGGGGATGGGTGGGGGAAGGGAGACTACTTGCGTTCGTTTCTACACTGTTACGCAAAACTGGGAAAATTTCTCATTCACTCTCGAGTGCTAAGAAGTTTCACTTCAAAAACATATGGAAATGATACAGCATGTTTAATATGGTGTGTGGTCCCCCAAAATTCCTAAGATTACGACACACCTATATAACTTGCATGTGTTTAGGTTAACGGTGAGACCTTGGAGAATACTGTTGCACTCTTCAAGGAGTGCAATCTTCACGTCCTGGACAGTAAGCGTAAGGTACTGATCTTTCTGAATGCATCATCCAAATGATTACCAAATATGCTGGATAAGGTTTAGGTCAGAATATGCTGAACATTCCATACTTTACATCGTTTCAGTTTCAAGAAAGTACTCCACAACATCATTTGTATGATTTCTAGCATTACACTGCAATGAAAGAAAATAACCCTCAATGACTGCCACGTAATGTACGACATACGGACTCAGAATATCGCCTACATACCTTTGAGCCACCAAATTGCCACTCCGAATGATATGCAGCTCAGTACGTCCGTCTATGCTGATTCCAACCCATACCATCAAATCACCTCGTCTGTACAATGATCTTTCCTAAACAAATGTAGGGTTCTTCCCTTTCTGACCAAACAAAAACGCGTCTGATTTCCCACTTTAAAATGAATCTGGACTAGTGCATAAGAGTAGTATTTGACTCCAATCTTTTGCATCCTATCTCGACGTTCAGCAGCTCACTTTTTTCAGGTTTCTTGCTGTCGACGAAATACACTCCATTGGTCTACATGCATGAAATTCCAACTGTAGGAAACACATTTCTCATTGTTTCGCTTGAGATTCTTGGTCCTGTTGCCAAAAGAAACTGTATTTAAATTTGCGTCGCATTCGCTGTTATGTCTCGACGATCTGTTAAGAGGATATATCGGTCGTTATTTACTGTGGTAACAAGTGAATGACCTTGTCCTGGACGACGTCGACAATGCTTTGTTTCTTGAAATCAATTCCACAGTCTTACAAACAATGACGCTTTTTGCTACTTCAACCGCATCCACAATAGCTCTTTTTGTTTGTTGAATTTCAGCCTCCCAATAATACGTCAAGCCATGGATTCTGGTAGATTCCGTTTGTCATGACATTTTACAGAGTATCTTTTTCTCAGAAAAAAAAACAGCTGAAAGATTAAAGTTTATCATTGAGACAACGAAACGCATGAGCTTTTTGAAATCACGATTTCTGTACTTATATACTTTTTCTGGTCTTTGACATAAGTAAAGTTGATTCGCATATGAAATTTTCTTCTTCGGGTTTTTGTTACAACTTAGACTATGGATGTTTTGTTTTATGTTACTTATCAGAAGAAATATTTACATAATTTCGTTAAATCTATATGCTCCCCCAATTTTTTAACAGTTTATTTTAAGAAGGAAATAATAGGTTTAGGGTAACTAAAATGTGTTACAGATACTTAAAATTCAAATTTATTTAGATATCTAAAAAAATTGTAAAGCGTTGTTTCTTACTTTATCGTATTCTCATTCGGATCATTTGATATAATTAAAATGAACTTTGATTGAAATATGTCAACTAAAGATTTTGATTTTTCTTTCGAAAAATTCACATTATATTCTGCATTCAAAATCACTGGTAATTTGTGTAGATTTCGAATCAGAAGAGTCTGGCTTCAGTGTTTCCAAGTTATTTCTCGTGAATGAGTTCGATAATTTTCTTTAAACTTTGATTTGGTGAAATGTTAACAACATTTACCACCACTAGTCCATTTTTTGCTCTACAACTCATTGTATATATTTCTCCGATACATGACTGATTAAACTCAAATGATTCTGTAGTACTTGATGTTACATCAATTCCTAAAGTAACATATAAGTCATATGAATATTTTTTTTAATATGGTGACAACATTATTAGATGTTGTTGTTATTAATGAAAATGCCCTCCTCGAAAAGCAATAAATAAATGCATTTACATCAAAGCTCATACAAATGCATCATTGTGTAAACGTAAATAAATAATAATAATATTTACAGAAAGAAATATGAAATAAAATCCCACTGGAAAAATGGGCATAATTTTTTTACTTAAAAAAATACGCATCTAAAATGTTTTCACTTCAAAATAAATAACTACTAATAAATAGTAAATTATTTCACGTCTTATTTATTTCTGAGAGAAATATATTATTATGATTATTAACTTATGCTAACTGATGCCTAACTACCTCAAAACGTGGCTGCTGCCGGCTGCATCCGAATATACACTGATCTTAAAAACTGCTGTACTAAAGCTGATCATAAAAGTCTTCAAACACTGCAAGATCCGTTTTTTATTGGCACGTACTTTTCCGTTGTAAAACTAAGTATTTCATTCTGACATTAACCCATCGCCTGGCGTACCTCTGAAAGAAAATTAATCGGGCGCACCGGTATGATAGGCCACCAACATATTTTGACCTTCCCCTAGCTCCTAGTCAATTTTAATTCAAAACATCGGTAAAGGAAAGCAAACACTCCGAATTGTACGAAAAAGAACCAAATAAACAAAAATGAATCATAAACAACCAAAATTGCTGATTTGACAAAAAATGCTGTTGAGGGCCTTTCAGGTCAGCTGCGAGGATTAACAACGCAATTAAAGAATTTTGGAATCAGTAAGACATCTTATATTTGCACAAAACAAAGTTTTTTTTAACATATTGGTTGACTATTATTATTAATTTCAGTAATTTTTCCGATGCATTTCAATTTTACTAAGATAAATGGTTGAAGAATTTACAATATGAAAGTGAAAAAAGTATATGATTATAATTCTTACAAAATCTTTATCGTAGTCTGTAAGATATTCAGAAAACAAATATGGTAATCTAGATGATTAGATTTTATTGAATTAAAATTTTCAATTTTTCATTTTCACAATGACGACAAAGAAACAAAATGATACGAAAAAATGGGGATTTTTCCCGTACCACAACCTCATTTAAAATTATTGTAAATGCCTAATAATTATTTACCATATCTTACACTCCATTCCTAATGAACAGTTGTAAGTTAAAACAAAGAGTGAAAAATGTTTCATTACATATATATTCATTAAATTTCTTATCTTTTTCAGAGTTTTATAAAATTTTCCGAAATTTGCTTTGATTCAATAATAAAAAAAAATTCTCTCTATTCTTAAATTAATTATTTTCATAAAATAATTTAATACAAAAACAGACTTCTTAAAAAGAATTTAAATAAAGAGACATTACCATTGGAATGTGAGTGTTGGCAAAAAATAATACTATATGAAGTTATCTATGTCTGTGACAAATGAAGGCACATGCATATCAGAAATGATATTAAATATATATAATAGTAAGTACACAGAACTTAATGTAAAGGAGATATTTGTCTTAAAAGGTAATTCTGCTTTCTGTAAACACATAAATAAATAAAACGGAACAAATTATCCTTAATCTAAAGACATTTGCAATTTCATTTCCATTGTTGAAATAAGATTATACATTTGTATTTATATTGAAAGAGAAATTTTCTATAATTCATTCAATGTAAGGGAAAATATCCAACTTACACAAACACATTTTTATTGTTATATGCTATAGGGAATACATATCTATAAATAAACTACATTCATTTTGAACTATATTTTTATTTAAATGGCATTTAACATTTAGGAGTATATTTAGCGGAATTTTAATCAGTACTAGGAGGAAATAGTCGTAATTTCTCCCAGAAATCTAAAACTTCAGCGTTTTTAACACCTTCCAGGTTCATTTTATTTTTGGATTATGGTTAAAAAAATATAAATTTTTTATGCTTATTTTCAAACATACATAACTTTTTAAACATAACACCATTCGCATACATTGTTTCTCTTCTTCCCTTTATTGTCTCTTTTTACGCACCAAATAATACACCATCGTGTTGGATTAGTTTTCTTCTCTGTGGAGGAATGTAGTTTACAAAGTGTATTTTGGACGAGCATGAAGGGGCTACTCAGCAGAAAGACGTCCTCTTTTTGCAGAAAATTCCACAGAATGGTATTTTTCAATTGTTCTAAACCATAAAATATATTTGAGAAATAATTCGGTAAAGAAAAAGATTACACAATGTAATATGTAACTGTGCCCGAGCTATACTTGTGATGAGTCAGGCTGGTATGTTTCACTTACCTGAGCTCAGCTCAGGAATATCAGGGAAGGGGTTAAAGCACGATGATGCAATCTTATATTACTCGAGTATTAGGACCAATCAGAAAAGCCGGAAATCCAGATTTAAAAAAAAACAAAAACTAAACTTGAAAAACAAAATACTTTTCTAATAGAAAATGTGGTTTTTTATATTTGTGGAAAACAGTACATATAATGAAGGAAGAGGAACAACACATCGAATAGATATTAAAATCTAAATTTAAGCAAGAACAGCTTCTATAAATTTTAGGTTACAAATTCATGCAGTATACATGGGATTCCTCACACAGCTATAAACATTTTAATGTTATTCAGAATGTTGTGTTTAAGTGAAATATATTTTTCAATGTAACTGGCTAAAAAATAAAGTATCAAAACAAATTAAACTCAGAAAATTTAATGCGAGATTACACTTAATCTCAATAGACCTAAACTTTGACAGTTTGTGTGAACAAAAGCTTGCACATATCGCAGTTACTAATTATAATACATGAATAGGTGACACTTGAATCACAAATTAATATTATTAATGAATAATTACATTTAAAAATTAAGTCAGAATTTTTCATTAATGAATGCAATAATTTTTTTTTTAAATTGCCTTTACATAAAGTGCCTATAACATGTTGATCTACTTTAAAAATTATTTTGAGATATATTCTTCGAATATGTATATGGAGTGGGGTTAAAAGAAAACACTTTCAAGATCTAGGGGTTCTACGAAAACACTTTCAAGTTCTTCACACCTTCTGTGAGTTGAAAAAGTTTGAAGACCACACTGTTCTAATGTTACGGACAGTCTGTAATTACCTCTAGCAATCCATCGATAGCCAAATAACATAAATATTCCTTGGTTTTGTCTGATCGATTGCCTATTTCCCAGAAAGTTAATCTGCATTCACTAGAGGCAAAAGATATTCTTCGATTGAACTCAGAAACGTGTTTAAATAATGCCTTTATTTTGTCTGAAAGCATACCGTAGCTGATCACGCGTAATAACACCACCAAAACCAAACCGGTTATTTTAAAACGGCATTTTATTCTCCACGATGCACGTCTGTACTGAAATGCTAATAATGTGCACATATCTTTTTTCGATGTACGCATTGTGAAAATTTTAATTGGTGCTTTGAATATTCCCTTCATGTGTTGTTACTTAGGTTGTCAAAAGTATATGTCTCGTAGGCATAAAGCTTATAATTGATGATCGATTTCAGCCATGCATGCGGGACTTGAGGTTCTATCTAAGAAGAATTACGGTGATCTTTGAATTCTTTCCGATAGCCGTAGTTCTCTTCAACTCCTTTACAAATGGTTTACTGTTGGACACAAAAACCAGTGTCTCCATCCTACACAAATTGAAACATATATCGCTGCACCATGATACCTATTTTCAGTGGATCCTATCCCATGCCAAACTTTACTGCAATGAAATGGTAGACAAACTAGCGAAGGAGGGCTGTAACTTTCAACTCACTCCCCATCTACCCTTACCTATCTATAAGGGATGTCCAAATGAAAGTGATTCAAGTCATGTATCCATGAGATGCACAGGTACAGAAATGAGACAAATACATAGATACATGACAGTATTTAATGAGTTAAGTGCATAGATAAAGTTTATTCAAAGAATAACCCATGACTTTTAGGCTGGAGTCCCATTGCTTAGGAAGGTTATGAATCCGTCTGCCATGAACGATTTCGGTTGATCATGGGACCAGTTCAAGACTCCTTGTTACTACTAGGGATTCTTGCATGTCGTAAAATGCCATCAACATCACTTTCCAGGCTGACTGCTGAGCTTTGATTTTTGGGGGCCAAGGTAATTCGGGATTTTTCCATTCCATGCTGAAGGATTTCTTTTGCAGTTGAAAGTGGTGACACCAGGTTCCATTCCTTACCACTATATGCTTCTAAAAGTCGTCACCTCCTCCCTGTATCACAACAAATGCTGTAAAATCAGGCCTATTCACTACTATAAAATTTCGATAGTGAATGATAGTAAAATTTAGATGGTGAATATAATATTGACTTTAGATATTGAAATTTCGATATTATGAACAGTACCGATGAAATATTTGAACACAAGTGCGACATCATGTATGTTTCGATTTCGATTTCGCTTGATTGCAGTGTCCAAGTTTGTAATCAGCTTCTCTGTCACAACTTTGGACACATGACTGAACCGCAGCAAATTCCTTGTCTAATGTCGACCGTCACTAAATATTCTTGCCCACCTCATCACCATGGGCTTCGACACACACGTTTCACAGTACGCATCCAGTATTCTGGAATATTTAGAGGAATATCCACTGGATTACTCCCTTTCAGTATTAAATCTTTATTGCAGCTAGCTGATCTAATTGCATCCACACTAGTAATTTTTAAATGAATGTCATATCCTTACGAATGCAGTTATCCGAATCTGCTTTCCCACGCGTATGCATGGTACATATATATTCACTATCTTGTTGGTTTCATGAAAATACATCAAGAATTGTTCGCATGCAACGCTTCGATTCACTTTCAGTTGAACACGCCTCATAGAATTATACGTTGAAAAATCCTCAAAATTTGAAGGAGTGGAGGGTGTTTCTGACTCATCATTAGCATGCGGGTAATAGAACGAGTCTGTTACTTGCCCTCAAAAATGACAGAGGGTACCAAACTGCACTTTCTCGTCTTGCCAGAGGTCACATCAAGTGTCTTTCACTCTCAGCGAACAAAAATATCTTATCTATCTGTGCTAGTTGTCAAGATCATCAGGCAGCACATAATGCATTGCATGGATCTCACAAATAAAAAATCTGCACAGATCACTTTCATGTGCTCGCCTTTTTAGAATCAACAATTAAATTGATCTTATCTGACTTCATTAAACCCTGGGGGATAAGCAACAAGAACAGTAGTTTGAATTGAAATTTACAACTGAAGTAATTCCTTGATAATCATATAAATATACTATACTTGAAAAGATGCTATAAAGAAAAGTCTGGTTTTAAAAATCTGTTTTGTTTTGAAAAAAATTGTAACTTAGCCAGTCAATATCTATGTCTTAAGGCACCAATATATCAGACTTATCTTGCATTGACTGAATTTGCCACAGAATACCAGCTCCAGAACTATTTAAATTGTACCAATTTATGAAAGTACACCGTACAGGGAATCATGTTACATATTTTCAAAAAAAACCTTACAAAATATACAAATGATTACTTGCTTCTGTAAAAAATTAATAGTTATTCTCCCCTTAGAATTGCATTTAGAAGTATTCTTTTATAAATCTTGAAGGTGAATTATCTTCTAAACCTAGCATGCTAACTATTCTGTAAGCCGTATTTTAAAGACATTAATCGAGCCGCAGCATTTATGTCTGTGCTTTATTTGCGTAATTTTTTTAAAAAAGTAAAACCTATAACTTCAGACTGGGTACTGTTGGTTTATATCTTAATTTTTCTCTTAAGGAGTGTTTTAGAATTTCATTATTCTTCAGATCAGAACTATAGAAAGAAATCAGGTTACATGGTAATGACGGAACTGTTCTGTTTTATATCTAGTAAACTTGTTATGTTCCATTTTCATTACATATTACTGAGTTTTATTTCTAGTCAACAATTTTGAAAAGTACAATACGTTTTTTTTTTTTAAATATGGAGTTAAATTGTTAAAAATTGAAAGAACTATTTTTAACAAATGTTGTTTAAAAAAAGTGTTCACATATTTTCTATTTCTACACACTCGTAAAAGCAGTAATAGTTATTAAATGCTAAATTCATTTATAGATATTTTCAAATTATAAAATTATAAAAGTTGAAACGGAAACCAAAATAAAATACTCTATAGGATTTTCGATAAAATATTAAACATTTCAAAAAAGCATCCAGGAAATTAACGTTTCAGTAAATGTTTGCTCTTTTTTAAGAACATTTAATATAAATTTTGAAAATAAATCTTTTAAATTGTATTCTTGGGAAAAATTGTTTCTTTCCATTCGTTACTTTTCATAAATTTTGCTACTTTTTTGCAAACTGTTCTCTTTTTTCACCAAACAATTTTAGTTTTTTTCTCTCGAAAATAAAGTGTTGTGGATTTTAATATTTATATTTACATTGTTTTATTTACATTCCTTGTTTATTCCCATCTTAAAGAAATCTTTCAATATTTAAATCAATTATTTCTAAAAAAATTCTTTAAAAAAATTACGTTAGATTTATCTTTCAGCCATACCACATTCAATTAATGAATATTTTAAACAAAAATTTCAAACTGCAAAAGAAGCTTAATTAAATTAAAAAGAAAATAAGGTTTTACGTTAAAATAAACAAAAGTATGTTTTAATTATAATTTTTGTCATTTAATAAGTATTTACATTTTATGAAATTTTTTTTCAGTGCCTTTATTTGAATCATGGAAGCTCAAGTAATTATTTTTAATATTTGGTTTTTTAGACATATCCAAACTCATACTTTTAAAATTATAATTTGAAAATATTGAATAATTTAAAATTAGGAACACAAGCAATTATTTTTTGAAACTGAAAATACGATATTTTGTTGTTTATTGTGGTTTTTAAGGGGTCACTTCACGCAGCATTTTCCCTATCTCCGTAATGTTAAAAATGACCAAGTTTAAGGAACATTTTTTAAAAATTGGCTGGTTGCACAGTCATGAATTTTTGTGTGTATTCATTGTATTGTTTTTATTATTTTAATGGGAGCATTTTTAAAATTTTAATTAGTTTTTTTAAAAAATTCATATGTGGAGTAACACGTCAAAATTTTAAAACGATGAAAATTCTTGTACATTTTAATCCATAAATATTTTTTGAATAATTTTTTGACAAAATCTCTCATTAAAATATTTATTTGTATAGTGTTAACATATGTGCAAAGTTTCAAGGCTGTAAAATAAGTAGTTTTTTCAAAAATGTTCCTTTTGTGTTGAAATTTACACTTTGAGAAATAGTGATTTAAAGTAAAAGCTAACTATTAACTAATGCATACCAGAACTATAACTTGGATTGCTAGTGTCATCTGCAAGATCATCTTCTTGCCTACATTTTAATTGTTTGTTTTTAATTCTAGTTTCTTTGGTTCATTGTAAAAATGATTATTCTGCTTACCTAATAAACGGATGATCTACTTTTTGCAATGCTCGACATTTGTAAAATTCAGGGGTTGAATGTTTAATACATCTAAAACTTTTAATTTGGTAATGAAGCCTTGATTATATAGATATATAGCTTCATGTACTTTAGTTTTTGAAGGTCCCAATTGCACAAATACAGTTTTGGAATTATAGACCAAAAATTATTTCCGCTTTCACTAATATTTTGAGTTTTATCAAGCAAGCATCCAGATAAATGTTCAAGATTAGTGATCTCTAAATACTTTGTTTATGCAATTCCTAATTGCAATAGGTAAGTCGTGTTTATGCTTGTGTGTGTGTATGTGTAACCTTTCAGTATGGACATATTATATCTACACCACAAGTCACATCCCATGGGGCATAAACCGTGTCGTAGATTCAAACCTGTGAACATTTTATCAAAAATTATAGTCCATATAGCTTGCCTTATGGCTGACAAATTTTCGAGTTGTTTTGAACAGCCAAAACATAGTAAATTTGCAATTTATTTATTTCAGCATCTGTCAAGCCATTACGGCATCCTAGAGATTTTTGTCTTCAAGCTTTTTGTCTTTTAATTTTGATTTTAAGGCCCTAAGTCATGTCCTCATCATTTTCTCAACATTATCAACACATTCTAATTGTTCAATATTGACATATCTTTAGATTCTAAAACTGCTTTGTATGCTTTAGAGTTCCCATATAGTCCAAATATTGTGTATATCGTAAATTGTGTAATGTCTGCGAGCGATGAGAGATACAAAAAAAAGTGCACCTCTTCAATTTCCATTCCCCTACTATTTTCAATGTAACTTGCCGAACACTCATTGCTATGTACATCGCTGTTAAAATTACATGAACATTTCTGCGATAATATTTTAGCATCAACAACTTTCCCAGTGTCCAAATAACTGCCGTAACAACACCATTTATAAATATATAGCTTCTTTTTAGCCAGGTACCATTGATAGCCACTGGTACATTTGGTTATCCATTATTAAATATTGTTTCGGCAGCAGCTAAAGCCATAGACACTTTGGTTACTTTCTCTGTCGCATTATTTAATGTATGCATGGAATCGTAAAACCACTATGGTGTAAGTGACAAATGCATAACACCGCAAAATATTTTTGCAACTGCTTCTTTTTAAATAGACCTCATAGCATATAAAATTCTATTGTGTTCACTTCATATAATTTTGTATCTTTTGATCAACTACTGTTTTAGTAAACCTGGTATTAAGAAATGTTTGAATAAGACCACAAAAGTCACAACATATTAGCAATTTTCTAGCCAAACCCTAGATTTGGCGACCAAAATTTATGTGAATACCTTGGTTTTTACAATAATTTTATGTAATTAATGTTGTTTCAAAGCACAAAAAAAGAACAGTACAATGTCAGGAATTTCACAGAAACATTCAAATGAATCTAAAAAGAAACATACTCTTTATTAAACTTACCTAACTTAGATTTTAAAGCTGATTTATTTATGTTGAAATTGTCTGACTTATCAACATTTAAATACATAAAGGTTTGGGTTTTTGTACATTTCTTTCCAAACTCTTTTTTGTTTTTTAAACATTTTATTACTTCACCGAGTTTAAAAAACGTTTTGTAAACGTTTTATTAATGTTTTTGATGTAAAACACTTGCGCATGATAGCAGAAATCCGTTGCATTTAAGGAGGTAAAAAATAGGCTGTAAGTAAACAAACATCTACAACTATTCACTTCACTTCTTTCCTGGATGAGTTGCTTATCGAAATAAATTCTTTTAATTAATTTAAACCATTTGATAAGGCTGAAAAGTAGCATGTGTCTTTTGTTTTGATTTAAGAGGGCGTGGCAATCAGTGGTTTTTGGGTTTGACAGATGTAAACAACTTTTTAAAAAAATATTAAAAATACTTCTAATTCAGCTAGAGCAAAAAATTTAAACTGCATTAGAAAGAAAAAGAATGAAATTTTATGTTTCAATCAAAATTGAAAATCGATTTGTTCATCGATTTTCGTGAAGTGACCCCCTTAAAATGAACAATTTTTTTCGTATAAGTTAAAGATGTATTTTACATAAATTTACCTTCTTAAAGAAGTGCACAGATTTTATTAATCAGTGCTCCTGGAGGTGCACAACAACTTAAAATATAAGCAAGCAGCTAATTGCTGTAAGAGTCTCCAATTATTCATTAGCATAGGACTAATTACATGATTTGCCTTTTACATTTCTGAAAATTGTTGATCATGCATTATAACTGGAATGATGATTCTTCACACTTTTACAGACTAGCACATCAATTAGAACTTTAATCCTTTTCAATGATTTGAATTTAAGGATGAAAATATTAAATGTATTCTGTATTGTCTGTGAGATTTATGCTTTAATTTAATATCATGTAAATTTTGAATAAAAAAAACTCTAAGTTAATTGCTTCTGAAAAAAAATTGTGTGTGAAGAGAGGTATTTTAAGTGAATGCCCTTCAAAATATATTTCAAAAGAGGAAGCAAAACAAAAACAAGCATCTTTACTTACAAAACGTTATTTTTTCACCATAGTACTTCTTTGAACGAGTTCAAATTCCAAGAGATAATTCCAAGATAAATATTCGTAATTGAAACTAAAAATAGAAATTCTAGATGATTCTTTATAATCTTTTCTATACTAGTGCTGCTAAGTTATACATCTTTCAATACTTCTAATTTACAAATTGATAAGTAGTGTAAAAAGCGGTTGAAATTTTGAGCTTAAGCAGTTGTTTCTTGATTAATTACTTTGGTCTTTCATCTATATATATAAATAAAAATGAAGTTTTTGTTTGCAATTTGAAATTAAAAGCTTTTTACTAAATGCATTTAAAAGTATATACGGTACTTATATGAAAAAATCAATTTTTAAATTTTTGTCTGTCTGTCTTTCTGTCTGTCTGTTTGTTCCGGCTAATCTCTGAAACGGTTGAGCCAATTTTGACGAAACTTTCACTGGCAGATAGCTAATGTTATAAAAAATAGCTATAGCTAATGTTAGAAAAAAAAATTAGGATTCCGAGAAAATAAAATTAAAACTAATGAAATAGTGAGCAATATCGGATTCAAATAAGGATTATTTATATCAACAGGGACTATTTTTATTCAATAGGGATTGTTTTTATTTAATAGGGATTGTTTTATTTCGCGAGCCTTCTGTCTCAATGATTGCTAGCAGTTATATCAAACTTTTTTTTTATTAGGTTGCTGCCATTCGCGACATTTCCCGTTCATGTCTTGATCCTAATGATTTTACAGTCCTTAACTGCATTGTCAAAGGTCATGCGTCCCTTTCACCCCCTTCCTTGCGGCTTCGTTTGTGTTCGCGTTTCACCTTACTTGCTACTTAGACCTATTTTGATCCTAAAGATTTTAGTCCTCACCCCATCGACAGTGTCAAAGGTCATGCGTCCTTTTCACACCTTGCTCAACAAAAAGCAAAGAAAAAAAAACAAAAAAGAAACATAGATTCACAAAGTAGAAGAAAAGTTTTCGTAAACTCTGCGAAGTGAATAAACACTTTTTTGTGTCAAATTCCACGTGGACGAAGTCGCGGGTAACAGCTATTTAACATAAAATAAATGCATCAGAAAGTAATATTAACATATTACACATCCAGATAAAAATTTACACTATTTTTAGCGTTTATTACATAAAATTTGTAACAATGTGTTACTTTTGCTGAGCAGGTAGATGTTTTCAAAAATCGACCCACAAGAAAGTTACGGGGCATCATAAATAATAATAAAAAAATGAGCAATTATATCTAAAAACTTAAAATTTAACAACCATAGTTTTTTTGTTCAGCTGAGTTATGTAAAAAGCTTTTTTTGCTTAATTTATACAACTCACGTAAAATTAACCCGTTAAAAACTTCTTTATCCTTCAGTCTGTATTTTTTAATTTTTAAATTCACCCGTGTGGAGAACGGGAATACCAGCTAGTTTAAAATAAAATCTAACCTCTTCGGGAAATATATCATATTTATCAAGACCTAGAAAAATCGCTAGAGCAAGATTTAAACATTTAAAGCTAACGTAGGGAGCTAAAAAAATTGGAAAAATCTGCTGCAATACAGGTAATTAAAGCATAAGTTTTGAGCATTTTTATTTATGATATTTCATAACACTCTCCTGTCCAAAATTAAAGTCACAAACATAAAATCTATGAAAAGTTATGAACTATTTATTGTGTTGCCACAAAATTTGGCACAGAGACATATTATAATGTTGGAAGGAATATAGCAATATAACAATAAGGGAAGGTTTTAATTAAGAATTAAGGTACAAGTCATATCAAAAAGAGTGAAATCATGCATCAGGGATAAATCATTTACCTTAATGAAAGCCTGACTAATACAGAGTGTGACCATCGTGCACCGTGTAACGTTTGAAAAAATAACGGTGATATTCTTGGTTAATTAAAATATGGAATTTATTTACGTCACAACTAGTGAAACTTATTTACAAAATGATACATATTAAAGTTATTAAAATTAATTATAAATTGTTAGAGTCCACTATTTTGTGAGAGGAGGATTCGTTGGTCACCGCTCGCGTGCAAGTTCAAAGCATCTCTCTCCTCATCTTCCGGTCGGGTCGCTAGATTCCTCGGGGGGGTCAAACAGGGGTTGCGCTGCATCGGAAGCTGCACGTGTGGGCGTCGAATCTACAAAGAAACCGACACCAGATGTTGTTGTTTTCGAGACGTGACGTTACAGCTCTCGCCCTCTCTTATGGAACTTTTCCGTTGAGAAAAGTTTAATGGGATGACGATGAGACAACTGACAGATTACCAACACATCCCTTCATCAAGCACCACTATATTTCCGAGCTGCAATTTTAATTACTAAAGAAAACGCTGAACTAAATTTGGAATTACTTATTTCTAGTGAGTGAGTGTTCTTGCTAGGGAACTTACACAAATCCATATTACGAAATAGCAATGTAATCAATGTAAGAAAACATACTATACATTAAATAAAAATACAAACACTCCTATCACAATGCCTAGTATCCATTATACTAACAACATGTAATATCAAATGCTAGTGTAAGACCTTGCACATAAAATATTCTCCGCCACAATACTTAAATAAAATTATACTAACGACATGTGTTGATATGATATGCGAAGTGTACAACCTTACACACAAAATATTTTTCACCATATGCCTCTTGCGTAAACTAAATACTCATGTATATTTTAAAACCCTATACACAAAATTAAGCATATTAATACATTTGCTTTTCATGGCTTTATCTTTTTACACGCATCTCCATTCGAAATGATATACAGTACTAGTAAATAAATAAAATTTAATACAATTATTAACCTTTAACTAAAAAACATAAGCAACAATTATTATTCATGAGCAAGAGAACATTGTTAACAATCCCTAATTATCTATCACCGATCTGCTGAGACTATCTGCATTTTTGTGACTTTTACCCGACCGATGTACAATTCTAAAATTATATGGTTGCAAAGCCAAAGCCCATCGCATCAATCTAGGGTTAGAACTAACATTTCTATTCAACCACACCAACGGGTTGTGATCGGTCATAACTAAAAATGAATTTCCATCTAAGTAATAATGTAACCTTTTAATTGCGAAAACAATACTAGCACATTCCTTCTCCGTCGTACAATAACGCTTCTCTACCTCTGAAAATTTCTTACTCAGGTAAAGGATTGGATGCTCCTCACCTTGTTCAGTTAATTGGGTTAAAACTGCTCCCATACCTGCGTTCGAAGCGTCCGTTTGAACAATGAATTCTCGTTCAAAATTTGGCGCGTACAAGACGGGCTTATCAATTAGTTTCCCTTTTAGTTCTCGAAATGCGTTTTCACACTCGGTCGTCCACTTAATTCCTCCCTTCTTTGCTCTTCCCTTCAACGCATCCGTCAACGGAGCAGCGATTACCGAGAACAGATTTATATATTTTTGGTAATAACCCGCTATACCTAAGAAAGCACGTATTTGGGTTTTCGTGCGAGGGGTAGGGAACTCTAGAACAGCCTGAACTTTGATCTCGGAAGGAGTGCGAAAACCCTGACCCACAATGTGACCCAAAAATTTGACATTTTGTTGCGCAAACTTACACTTTGAAGGTTTTATCGTTAACTTAGCTCTCTTTATTCTCTGCAGAACCGTTTCCATATGTTTAATATGCGACTCCCAAGTATCTGAGAAAGTATACGGGACAACGAAATCCTCTAGTCCGTTAAGTAATTCAGCCATGAGTTTACTAAAGAAATATGGAGCATTCTTTAATCCGAAACTCATCCTTAGGGGTCGGTATGTACCAAAGCTAGTACAGAAGGCTGCGTATCGCTGTGCTGTTTTACTCAAAGGTATTTGCCAATATCCCTTAGATAAGTCAAAGACGGTAATAAATTTAGCCGCCGATACCTTTTCTACGCGTTCTTCGATATTCGGAAGAGGAAAATATTCCGTTCTAATGATCCCGTTTAATTTCCTGTAATCTATACATGGACGAGGTTCTTTCCCAGCTACCTCAACTAAAATCATAGGGGACATGTAATCCGATTCTCCTACCTCAATGATTCCTAATTTTAACATTCGGTTAATTTCGTTTTTTAAGATTTCATTTTGTCGGTGCGACATTCGATAGGGCTTCGTCCTAACTGGTTGATCGCTAACTAACTGGATTTCGTGTTCAACCAGATTAGTTAAACCGGGATTGTTTGAAAAACATTTAGAGTATTTATTTAATAATTCGCGCAGTCGATCCATTTGTTTGTCGTGAAGGTGTTTGTTCAACTCGCTAGCCTGGATTACGTCCTCGAAATCATAAATGAGATAATTGTTTTCTAAGTATGGGATTTCTAACTCCTGGTCTGCCAGAGAGTTTTTTGTTTCATCATTAATAATTACGTTAACGTGTTCTGGCCTTTTGTAATATGGTTTTAGCATATTTATATGATAGATTTGAGATGTTTCGCGTCTGCCGGGATTTCGACTAAATAGTTCGTTTCCGAAATTTTATTTAAAATTGTCCCAGGACCTATCCACTGCACAGCTAATTTATTTGCTCTGGATGTAGCTAACACTAGGACTAAATCTCCATCCTTAAATTCACGTTTTACTGCGTTTTTGTCATACCAAGTTTTCCGCTTAACTTGCATTTCCTCCATTTTATTTATAGCTACTTCTTGACATCTTTTAATCTATTTATTAACTTAAACATATATTCAGTGACGAGATCACCCTCTTCTTCCGGTTCCATCCAATGTTCCATTACTAACGTCTCTGGGGTTCGCAAATTTTTCCCATACACCAACTCTGACGGTGTATACCCTGTACTTTCGTGCGATACAGTTCGTAACGCTAAAAGAATTGACGGAAGATGTTTGTCCCATTCGGAGCCTGCATCTAAACATAAGACTCGTAAGAGTCGTTTCAACGTTCGATGAAATCGCTCAACAGGGTTACTCTGTGGATGATACACAGAACTATGTCTGACAAGTATTCCGAATCTTCCAAAAAACTCGGTAGTCAGAGCACTAGTAAAAGAAGTACCCTGGTCACATTGTATTTCACGGGGAAACCCCATCCGACTAAAGATGTTTAACAGCGCATCTGTGACACTAACGGAACTGATATCAGACACCGGAATAGCTTCAGGGAATTTTGATGACATGCAAATGGCCGTGATAAGATATCGATTCCCTTTAGATGTGATCGGGAGAGGCCCACATGCATCAATATTTAGCTTAGTAAAAACCTCCTGAATAACAGGGACCAATTTTAGTGGAGCTTTCTTTTATCATTGGGCTTCCCAGCCTTCTGACACTGATCGCAAGTTTTTACAAACTGTTCCATATCTCTATAGCAATTCGGCCAGTAAAAATATCGGTTTAATTTGTCTTTGGATTTCGTAATTCCCAGGTGTGCAGATGTTCCCTCATGACACAATAATTTAATAGGGTCGCGCAACCCTTCCGGCACTACTATTAACTTCACCACGTTACCTAACTTATCTTCACGATTTTTGACCAATAATTCCTTCTCTAGCGAATAAACCTGATTGGTAACCTGCACTTGACTGGCTGCCTGTTCGTATAAGGGTTTAATCTCCTCGCTATTTTTTGAGCATTGATTAAATTTTCTCGCGTAACCCTTAGCAGCGCTAATTCCGGAACATATTCCTGGAGTGCAGGTATTAAAATTTCGTCCTCTGCATCCGAAGAAACAATTATAACCTCATCTTCCCTTTTTTAGCATCACCACTATCTATTCCCCTTTCTTTTCTAGCCGCTTTGACTTGAGACCTTGTTTGGACAGCATTCAATATTTCGACTGGCAGGAAATTATAGCCTAAATTTCCTTTTATTAGCTCGGCCGTTTTATTTCCAAGCAAATATCGACCGTGCTGATTTAAGTGATTTCCACAAACCGCTGCCTTAGTCTGCACCGTTCCAAAATTTCCGGAAATTTCCACGACCGCCAAAGGTAAACAAACTAATTCTGGGCTTAACGGTTGTTTTACCCAAACATTTTCACCAGAGAAAGAAGAAGGATTTATGTATTTTGCACAGACTAAATCTATTGTCGCTCCCGTATCTCTAAGAATGTCTATCTCTTGACCATTCACAGAGCCCTTTGTTGTATATGAATTAAGAAAATCCGGGTTTTCATTTCCTTCAATATTATTGAGAGTTTCCGTCGTTTTTGTTTTTTATTAATTTAGGGCAACCGGCTTTTATATGTCCAGGCATATTGCAATGATAACATCTTTGTATCACGCGTTTTTCAAAAGTTCTCTCTCTAGTACTCTCCGGAACAGAAGCTCCTAATCTGGGGGAAGTTTTCCCAAATCTATTTTCTTTTTCCTTGATCCCTGAGTATGTCAAAATTTTATCATTTCTGCCCCACCTATCCATGGGTTTCGAATTTACCTTTCGGACGTCCCTCATAATTATCAAAGAGTTCTGCTATTTGAGTAGCTGATTTAAGGTTTGCCCAATTATCTAAAAATGATCTTTCATACTAGCATTGGCGCGTTTTTGTAATTGATCTACCACCATTAGATCTTTAAGATCTTGAAAGGTATTTATTTCTAAGCCAATCAGCCACTCATCTAGATAATTCGAATTTCAAAAGTGAAATCCTTCCAGGTGCTATCGGATTTTTCTGGTGTTGGACAAATTTTTGCCGAAAGACCTCCGGACTTAACTTGTATCTTTTAAGTAATAATTTCTTTACATAATCGTAATTTTCGGCTTGTTCCTCCGGTTCGCGAGCAATAAATTGCACGATCTCTAGGGGTAACAAACCCAATAATTGCCCCACCCACTCTTTCTTTTCTATTGACGCCCTTTTAGCCTGGCGTTCAAAGATCACTAGATATAAACTAATATCTGACTGCTTAGGATCGAAATCTGGGATCAATTTTTTTAAGTTTAATTTAGAGGTTACAGAACATGCATTTGTAGAATCGTTTGATTCATCGTTTACCCTAAATCCGGATTCTATTTTAAACCTTTCTAAATCAAATTTCAGCTGTAATTCTTTCTCTTTTAATGCCTGCTCCTTTACTAACTCCTCCAATCTCATTTTTTCAGCCCTTTCTAACTCCTCTAATCTCATTTTTTCAGCCCTTTCTAACTCTTCCAATCTTTTTCCGTTTGCAATGATAGTCTCATACAGATTTTTAACAAATTCCTCTTCATAACCTTCACTGTTAGTGATTGCAATTTTTATGCTAGGGACAGTCATATTTAAAGTGGCATTTATTCCTAATTCCTCAGCAAGTTGCAACATGTCTTGCTTTTTCCCTTTACCAAGGAAAGCCATTTTTTAAACAATATCAAATAAATGTCACGCTAAATTTTGCACTATTGTTACTATTCTCTATTAACACTGGTCCCATGCATACACAGAAATACACAAAGAAAAAAAAACTTAACACTAAAAATAATCAAAATCATTCAAGAGACTTAAAACACAATAAATCTTAAGCTAAAATTGCACACAATGCTTGAAATACAATTACAATTCTCTAGAAACAAAATAACACTGTTCCCATGCAAGAAAAAAACACTAAGTATTTCAAAATTTCTAAAGAACACTTTAACCAAAATTCCTAATACAATATGCAGTTTGCAACTCAAAAATATAACAGTACTCACCCATTTGAAGTACTCAGCTTGCTGTCAGAAGCAAATTATGTGCACTAGTGGTACGGCTTCCGAAAATCGCTTTTCTTCGGACACTCTCGCCGTTAACACTATAGATCAGTTTGATCTTTTGAGCAGGACGTTCTTTTTCTCCGAAGCTGAATTGAATCGCAGCACGGCTTCCGAAAATCGCTTTCCTTCGGACACTCTCGCCGTTAACACTATAGATCAGTTTGATCTTTGAGCAGAACGCTCTTTTTCTCCGAAGCTGAATTGAATCGCAGCACGGCTTCCGAAAATCGCTTTCCCTTCGGACACTAGCCGTTAACACTATAGATCAGTTTGATCTTCTATGAGCAGGACGCTCTCTTTCTCCGAAGCTGAATTGAATCGCAGCACGGCTCTTCCGAAGATCTCTTTTTTCTCCCTGCGTTGCGGTCCGTCCGTAAAAATCCAAAATTTTCCTCCTCTCACGGGTCCTGAATGCTAACTTTTTATCCCAAAGCGCTGCCACCAAAACTCTAAGCTGTAACGTTTGAAAAAATAACGGTGATATTCTTGGTTAATTAAAATATGGAATTTATTTACGTCACAACTATTGAAACTTATTTACAAAATGATACATATTAAAGTTATTAAAATTAATTATAAATTGTTAGAGTCCACTATTTTGTGAGAGGAGGATTCGTTGGTCACCGTTCGCGTGCAATTTCAAAGCATCTCTCTCCTCATCTTCCGGTCGGGTCGCTAGATTCCTCGGGGGGGTCAAACAGGGGTTGCGCTGCATCGGAAGCTGCACGTGAGGGCGTCGAATCTACAAAGAAACCGACACCATATGTTGTTGTTTTCGAGACGTGACGTTACAACCGGTATGCAAGCTTCATAACGAGCGTCATACTGTTTATGAGGGTGTTAATAAATATCTGTGGCAACAAATCCCATTATTTTAAAAACACGACTTTTGACTCCTAGAGGTTCCTGAGAGAGAAGCTACTCTGAGAAATGGCTTTTCCTAGACCATCCAAAATATAGTTCAATAGGATTTAGTTCCGGAGACCTCGAAGGCCAATCCATATACCGAATATCCCTCCCTAATGAAATTCATCAACATTGTGAGATCTGTGTAGCTGCTCCTTTTCGTTCATAAAAATGTAGTCCGGGCCCATAGCACCCAGAAAAATTCATATAGGGTTCATGGAACAAATCCATACAGCGCTATGATTTGACAGTACTCGCATCAAAAATGTATAAGGGTGTACGACTGCCCAACATTATGCCACCACACAAGGATTCCTTCATTTCCAAATCTGTCGATTTTTATTACGTAAGAGGAATGAAAGATTCTCTCCAGGTGAAGACCCGACGAGAATAACTTTGTCTTGTACATTTTAACTCATCACTGGAAAGAATCTGTCCCCATTCTTGTGATGCCTACTACTGATGTTTTCAGCTTCCCAACGTCAAGATGGTTTTACTGGATACAGTCAAAGGAATGCACCCAACTTGACACCGAGCGTAAAGGTTATTCTCTGTAAGCCGGCTGTAGTCCTTTTTCCTGTATATTCTCCTTTCAGACACAGAAGCAAGGTCACGACCAAGTTGAGGATCATTGTCCGTCTATGTTGCCGTGCTCATATACCAAGTAGCGATCTTGTGTAGATGTCGTCGCTTTGTGACGACCTTGGCTGACCATCCTGGAGACAGTACCACTTGTTTGAAGTTGATTCCATAATCGGGAGACCACTTTCGAGCTACCTCCGCTTGAGACAGCCCAGATTTTAGCTTGCAATTTTTCGTGTCAAGGAATCATCTAAGTGATTATAAGAATTTATTCTCGCTGCAAACAAGCTAACTGATTTGTTTTAATGCAATACGCACAAAACTAAAAGCAAAGTTTACATATGCTTGAATGGTCTCAGTCCAGTAGATTTGCAAAAACTAACGCCAAACAACATCTTTTCCTGAACTGTACTACCCTGCCTTCATAATATGTAAAAAAAATTATATCGGTTTTACTGAAGGTATTTTAAAATTATGATGAAAAACATCATGTTTGTGACCTTAATTTTAGACATGAGTATACCGATTGATGAAATGATGCCTAATACAAGTGATCTCGTACAAAGTTTCAAGTGAAGTATAACTCCAACATTTTTTGGAAGTAGTTTTTCAAATATCTTATTTTATTTACCGTAAAATCCAGCGCATAACGCGCCTCTATACTTTCAAGCTATATTTTAAAATTTTGAGGTACATTCGCCGTATAACGCACCCCCCTTTTTTGACTAAGAGACTTGAAATATACATTTGCACTGCTCTTATGTTTTTTAATCATTTATTCAAGGTGTAATCCCAAAAAGCTTTTGAAAGGTAGAATACATCTAGAACTACCACTCTTGAGGTTCATAAGGTATGTCATTTCTTTAAAATAAACAGTATTTTGATACATGTAGGAGTCTAATTTTCTTTATGCTCAACACTTTTTTTGTATTTAAAGCTATCATTTTTATACCCGGCGTATAATGCGTACCCAAAAATTTAGATCTTATTTTTGTGTAAAAGTGTGCGTTATATACGACGGATTTTACGGTAAATGTATATATTTCTCTTTCCCTCTTTCTCTCTATATATACATGTATTTATATTTATGTTCTTTAGATTACTGTATCTAGTTACTGTATATAAACTTCTGTAAAAACTGTATCTAAATTTTTTTATAATAAATTTTGAGTTGCCTGATCACTCATAAAGATATTTACAAAAATAATGGGAAGCACTTGAGAAATATCTACAGCTTCACGTCTGGTCAACTTATTAACTCTCCAAGTACGTGACGAAACTACTCGAGTACATTTGATGAGTTATTACTGACTTTGGCATCGTGAAGTCTCATTTCTCTTGTAAAGTGTAGGAATTTTAATAGGTTATGTGGGAGTTATTACATTGTTAGTTACAGACCAAAGTTACGAGCGTATGACAATGGACTCAATTCATGAAGTCGCATGATAAAAACAAACACATGTTTTCCATTGAATTAAAAAAAAACATTAAACTCATTGTACTTGTTATTCTATTTGTAAAACTAAGATAAGATTTCAAATTTCATATTTGGGTAAAGATGTTTAAATATTAGGGAAAAAAAATTTCAAAAAGATTTTTTTTAATTAAAAAAATTATACTGTATGTTTATACTTTTAAATAAAATGCATTTTGTATACAATGTACTTTTTAAGAGAAAGTTTCTGCTAAGAGCAAAACTTGACAACACTGGAGCGCGTGAAATGATTAACTGGAAACACTAGATAGTTTTTATCGTGTGACTATGACGTCGCATGAGTTTTTGAATTGATTGGCTAGAATCACGTGACGTTCACTATCATGTGACTATGACGTCACATGAATTGAGCCCATTGAAGTAAAACTCATGCAAAAGTTAACCAGTATTTTATTTATCATTTAACCAGTATTTTATTTATCATTTGATGTATTATAGTACTTTATACATCTTGCTTCACAAATGCTTTAAACATAAAAATTTAGAATATACTTTATACGTATTACTTTATACAGTAGTACTTAACTGTCATAATTTGGGGTCAAAAAACACCTCCACTTAAAACTCTCATAATATGGCCGAAATTTAGAATATCACGGTCTTAGTATCCACATTATAACTTATTATTTGTTTGTGTATATATGGGGGGAGGTGTATCCGTATGTATGTATACGTTTACTTAGAAGAATGATAAAAGGTAACCTAGTTTGATGAATCATGCGGTCGTATCCGTCAAAAAATCACAATAAACGGTAAATGCAAATACGACTAATTCCAACGGAAACCATAACACCCGGGTTTTTCATTATATGACTCAAGGTTATAACGGTGGTTTTATGGAGTGTAAAATGCTTTCATGAATCACATTGTAACCCGTTATATCCAAATACCAGTACCTGGTGTCTGTGCGCTTTGTGAACATCATTGAAGGCAAGGCGCAATCCTTCATAACAACAAGGTTCTTGGCGGATGATGGTGTTGACCGACAGGATATTGCTCCTTGTCATGAAATTCAAACTGTATGGAATTGATTCGAGGAGGTGAAATGTGCTCTTACTTCATATTAACCGTATGGTCATAATATAATGACACTTCAGAGTATGAATATATAAATACGAACACACCCACACACAAACACACATACATATATATATATAGACAGGGAGAGAGAGAACAATACTGTTTCTATCATAGAGAGGAATAATTATATATTCCACAGAATTTTTCTTATTATTCCTCTCTATGAGTGTTAAGTTATTGTTCTACTTTAATAATTTCATTTTACTTTACTGTCTGGTTTATTATCCACGTGTGTTAGGAATAGGCTTAACTTTTCAACACGGCTTTATTTATTCCTATTAAGTTGAAAAATTCTGCTGTACGGAGAAGGTGGATACATAAAGCATTGCTTAACCTTAAATCGCTCACCTAATTTTGCGAAAGCTCTAGAAATCCTAATAAGTCTCCATTTTTGTTCAAAGACTCTTTTTGTATCTACATTTGTTGTGTCTCTTGAACTGCAATTTCTTTCTTCTCTGGCATTGTAGGTTATACAACTTTTTGCCCTGGTATCTTATTTTATTTTATTATACTATATATATATATATATATGTATATATATATTCCAAATACCCTTTCTGTGGGGTAACATGATTTCGTACCCACACGCTAAGAAAATTACGGATTTCCAATGTAAAAATATTTAAATAAAAAAGTTTTTTTATGCTTATATATTTACAAGATAGTTATGCAAGTCACTCGCAGAACTTGCATCATCTGAGTGTTACAATAGTGCTTTTATACCACTGATTACTTTTTCTCGTATCCAATCCTTCCATAAAGGTATTTTTCACACCTATAAAATGTACTGCATATAAGACGATTATTTCATCGGATTTTAGACAAACATTTGATGCAAGAAGTTATTTGAAGGGGTTTTGAAGTAAAATGAGTTTATATATTTAATTTTCGATAAAAGAGAACTTAAAATCAAACCTAAATGTGTGTATTTCGGGAAAATATATGACCAAAGTTAGTAGAAAGTTGGCTGGTATACTCAGAAAAAGGGGTCAGGGGAATTCTAGAATATATACTAAATCGATCGGAGATAAATATTTTGTGGGTATGACTATTGAGGAAGTATAAAATTTATTAACGGAAGAAATCGAACGTCTGACTTCCGAAATCCTTACCCCAGATCGGATTTGGTTTCTGAAAATAGTTGTCCAATCGATTTTGAAGATGAACGCTTCGATTGAAATTGTGAAGTTATTAATTGTACTCTTAAAACGTTATGAAAAAGATTTACCTAAGATCAAAACATTTCAAGTTTTCTTTCTTGACTAAAGATACATTTGATGATAGAAGTCAAAAATTCAAAGAGGGAGCTATTAACATACAGCGAGATTTATTTTAGACATTTGAAAAGGAAAAATGATAATATAAATTAACAAACCTTTTTTAAAGAAGGTTGAAGGTACAAAAAATCTTAAAGCAAAATTTTTTTAGAGAGTAATGTTATCGCTTGACCTTTGAAATTCTCTGACCTTATTGTGAAGACTAATGACACGCGAAAAAGAAATTTAATAGAATGATCACGAATTAAATTATAACTTATTTTTGTTTTATTTTGTATATGGTTATTACCTATTAACATACAGCGAGATTTGTTTTAGAAACTTGAAAGGGCAAGCGGGAAATACAAATTAGCAAACCTTTTTTAAAATTGGCAGAAGGTACAAAAATCTTACATCAAAAAGGATTTCAGAGAGTAATGTTATATCGCTTGACCTAAGAAACGCTCTGCTCTCATTGTGAAGACCAATGTAGAAAAATACATTTAATAGAGTGATAAGGAATTAAATTATAACGGATATTTTTTTGTTCTGTGTGTGTATAGTGTTTCATTTTTAATAAAAATATTTGAATTAAAATACTTTGCTTAAAAAGTAATCTTCCCATTTTGTATTGGTAATTATTCTCGCATAACACGTGTTTACACTACATGCCATTTTTCCGAATTTGTCTATAATGTTATATTATACATACCTGTGAGAGTGTAACCACACACATACACACATTATAGACTGAATACTTTCTGTACTATACCCATGTAGAAGTTAAGATATTGAGGTAATCTGTCAGGCATGTAAATGTTCCAAGTTTGTTAAAGATATGACATTAATACGCAATAAAAAATTAAAAACCCACAAACTTATAATTTAAATACTGTAGGTCAATTGAACAGGATTGACGTAGCTAACGAAAATAATTTACAAAAATCAATTGATCGCAAAATATACTGATTGTATTTATATTTTGCGTTAAAAAATGTGATTATAACATGCAAGTGAAATAATAAACCTTTTAAAGTAATTATGTAAATTCAAGATATGAAATGTAATACAACTATTGATCAATCATATATGTTGTTTCAATAATAATATGTGTGCCACATCGATAAGACAAAAATATTAATTTATTTTTTTTAAAAAAATAATCACATCATGAACTAATTAAGCATGGAACATATAATATTTTATCCTTAAGATGAAGATTTATTACTGGTTTCCATAATCCTAATTTCTTTTCTTATAATTTCCATATTTCTCGGTTTTATTTTTTACAATGTCAGTTTTTATTGTCAATTTTATTTATTACTTTTATGAAATACTTTCAATGTAATGTTCAAACGTCATGACAACTGTATGGTTTGTTCGTGTTCTTATGCGGTCCAAAGAGAATTGTAATCTGACACTTACTAATCTAACTGCAACTACCTGATACTTCAAATTGGGATTGTTGCTATATATTAGCTATCTTATTAATATTTAACGCGTAAAATTATTGAATTTTAAATGAAACCTATAAGTGACTGTAATTTAATGAGAGTGTAGTATCCGCGCGTTGAGGGAAAAGGGTGATTTCGTTCTTCCTTTCTTCGACAACTGTAATATCATCTATTGAATAACGTCACTAGGGAAATGTGGGAGAGTAATATGACCGCACCGAAACGTTGTGATATTTTCTCTTCATGAGGCAGTTAAACTAAGATTGATTATTTTATACTCTTACAATAACCGCTAGGCCAAGTTAAGTAATAACATACCAAGTTACAGCAGTACATGGCTCATCTATTGTCAACTACTAAATCCTCGCAGTCAGCAGAATCCCTTTTGGAGGTATTGAGTTCTCTTTCAACACTGAAAACAACCTGCGAAAATCATGGAAGACGTAAGAACGTTGCAAGAGAACTGACTTCTACAAAGAAAGTTGCCATCAAAATTCGTAGATATGGTGTACTGGCAAAAGGTGGATCTAATGCAAGTACCAGCAAACATAATACATCCGGCATTTGTCCTGTTTGTGGTGTTAACTATTATGATGAAACTCAAGAACAGGAATGAGCAATGTTGTGGTTCTTGCTTATTGTGGTTCCACAAGGAAAGTATTGAATTAGACAGTGACTCATATTGTAATGAGTGTAGCATGTGATACAAGTGCAAGTTCTCCTCAAGTGTTGACTTTCTTTAAGTTTATAATAAATAGTGTTGATTTAATAATTTTTACGATTTTCACCATTCAATAATTTGTAATTTACAAATAAATATTCGGACATTTTTATCATACAATTTATTTAATAATAAATGTTGGATGTTAATTACTATTCTTTGATGATACTTCTTGTCATTTGAAAAACATAAAATTTGTGTAAAATATAATTCCGTTTGGGGAAAGGTAAATTTAAAGATAACAGTTTCTCCTATATGTTTTATAACACAGTCTACCCATTTTTAAGGCAATTGTTCCCGTATTACCTAAAATAGTCAAATTTGGGTAATTTCAGAATTAGTGGCGGAGCTTCTTTATATATATAACAACAAGAGTAAAAGGGTTGGTCATATACCATTAGTAAGGCCATAGACTAAAGTTTGAAATATATTAATTTTTGAAAATTGGAAAGAGTTTTTTAGTCCAATATATTTTCAATGAAGTGTTTTGGTGCTCAAATTTGCCACGTTTACCATGTGAGAAATAGCCAATAAACTTCAGTTTTATTCATATCCACTCTTATCCCTTACAATGACCAGGAACGATAAAATTAGTAGTATAAAATCAAAGGTCTGATTAGACTAAAATTCATTTCTTCTTAGAAACTTCAAGGTAAAATGATACATCACACATTCACTGCATTTTTCAATGTTGTACTAAATTAAATTACAGAGTATAAATACTCACACAGACACACACAGACACACACAAAATCCACCCTTTCATTTTCAGTGAATATTTGCGTTAACCCGTAAACAGTAAACGGGGTGTTTATTCCAAAAATTTGAAAAAAAAATATTCATGTGTATGGTAAATTTTACTTCCCCCCCCCTTTTACCGTCGAGTATACTCCAAGTCTCGATAAGAACGTGACGCCAATACGAAAAGCAGAAAATGAAAGGACGCTATCAGCACCCCCAACAGGTGTTCCTGTGGTGATGGTTCTTATTTTCTCTCTCAAATGTCACAAACACATAACGACGATATTGACTGACCACGTGATATTTATAAAGAATGTCCTATTGGACTTTGGAGTAAATTTCGAAGGGTATTTATAGCATGGAATACTTCAAATTAAAGCCCATTTTACTTTCTTTCACTTAAAAACATAAATTTTTCATAATTTGGAGGAAGATTACCACTTGCATTTATGTAGAGGTTAAAACGCTTTACCTTAAAATGTTGGTTATGCGTGAGTAGTTTAAAATTCTCTGTTTTTCGAACTATATTTTACCCCAACGAGAAATACCTGCCTCTTTATCTGTAAATGTCGTCATAATATGCCTAATACATTTATTGTTGTCGCAGTCCACACACACACAGAATTTCAAAGCATGCATTTATCATTTGCTTTGCAATTTTTCATGAATTCCTTGTCTTTTCACTTTGGACATTTCTGTCTAATATGGATTTGGTTATTCCTCTGTGAGACCCACACGGCACACTCGATTGATTGTATCTCAAGTAATATCCTCAAAAGTGGGTCCTTGCACAACTAGGTAGTGAAAGAAAATAGGAATTTCAGTTTCTTCAGACCTGTTGTGGTATATATATATATATATATATATATATATATATATATATATATATATATATATATATATATATATATATATATATATATATATATATATATATATATATATATATATATATATATATATATGGTAGACATCTCTGGAATTCTAGTTCCTGACTTTTCCATCAATATTTATGGGTTGAAAATGTCATCTAGTCTTTCTTATAAGATGAGCTGCATTTTATTTAGTGACTTGAAAGGTTTGGCACAGAAAATCGGTTGTTTAAGTGTTTTCAAGCAAATTTATTGAATGGCTTTAATTGATGAGGGTTGCCTATGATACTATAGAATCGTGTGTTGAGGACTCACTCGAATCCAGCACTCACGCTTAATGATTTCGTGTTTTGGTCAGGATGGAATGACTCACTACTCAAATCGTTGACTTACATACTTCTTTATAAACACAACAATACTTTATTAAGCACTCTTAAATACACTATAATCACATTCGCTAATATTCGGTATTATGGTAGCTTACAACGAATCGCATGCCTTCTACTCTCTCGAGAATATGTGGGCGTATCACTACATCTTTATATAGCCACGCTTTCACAGCGCCCTCTACAGCTGGACTCTAACACGTGAATAATTAAATAAGATAAGAACTTCTCGTTACACATATATATGGATAACACATATTTACAAGACAGTGAAAGGAGTTTGAGAATTTTACATTAATTTAAATGCTAAGTTTTACAATAATGGGCAATGTCTTACACAAGGGCCGAGTTAGGTATTTCCTCTCTTACATATACTAGTAGATTTTAATTTTTACCGTGGAGATTACTATTCAGCATCTTCATTTACGTGTTTTTAAGAGTGCACCCGCCATTAGAGAAGTATGTGTTCGCAATAAGTAAATTAAGGATAAAAAAAGTTAGGTAAAAATAGAAAATTTATAGAATTTTTTTAGAAGTAAAAGTGAAAATAAAAAGACAGAAAACCTGTAAGAATAAATGGATCGTTGAAGAAAGTTTTTTTTTTCAAAATAAAAGCTACTTTTTTCAATGATTTTAAATTTCCAGTAAACATTTGTCTAGTTAAATACCCCCCAAAAAAATGCATTTGCATATAAACATTTTAATACGGAACCAGACTTAAGCAAAATATTTTTCATACAGCAATAAGAAGGTTCTTATATTTATCTCTTACCACTATTTCTTTTTTCTAAACTTTGGCAGAAACTTTTGCATTTTTGTTTAAGTTTTTTCTACATACCTTTGAATAAAATTCTTTTCTTTTGCTTAAATTAAGAACACGAATAATAAAAATCCACATTAAACTCTTACAAAATAGTGACTTTAAGCTTATTTTTGAGGGGGGGGGGAGAAATATCTGAGAATGCATTCTTTTCTTGAAAAAATTAAATGCATTTCTAATTTATATTTTACATATTTCATCCAATTTTTCGAATTTATCCTTTTTCTTTATAATGTGAATCTTGTTAAAAAATTTGAATTCTATTATTTTGTCTCTCAATTTATTTCTAAACTTTAAAATATACATAGTTCAAGAAATTAAGGCTACAATTTTATTTCAACTACGCAATCAATAACAGATTATTAGGATTTTAGGAACTGTGTGTGTGTTTTGCTTTATTTTATGTTTTTTTTAAGGAAATCCTCTGTTTGTCAATTGTATTAAGAAATTAAAGTATTTTTTTCCCTTTAAACCTGCAATCAATGAATCTTGATTACTAATCTTTGTTTAACGGAAAAAGAAGAATTATTTTTCCTGTCTCTTATTACTTTTTTTTTTTTTTTTTATCTCCGTGCCACTTGCAGCAGTTACACAGAGTTAGCTGTCTTAGAAAGTAAAATTCTAATTTTCTAAGACAATTTGAGACGAAGCAATAACCACCGAACAGAATAATAAATGTTCTTGCACATCATATGAAATTATTCCACAAAGTGTTACTCATTTTAATGCAGAGTTTATGAGAGTGAGATATGAGTACAATTAATAACAGTCCGTGTTTCATACTGAAGCAAAAGAGCTACGAATGAATATGTAATAAGATATCACTAATAGTAAGAAAAAAAGAATCCCGAATGTAGAAATATTCATTTTTATTGTAGATACATGAAAAAACCTTAATCAAAACACTTCTTTGCTTTTAATAATACAATACATTTGGAATTTCTATTTCGTTAATCACCTTTTTTTATAAGTGATGTTCTTAAAATATATAATCCGAATGGAGAGTAAATGAAATTATTTTAAAATATGAAGAAATTATTTTTATCTATCAAAAAAGTAAACTCCCATTTTGGTACTTCGGATTATAATTTATTTTACATTAAAAGGAGTTGAAGATATCTTTAAAAAGTATTATAAATGTAATAATTTGTTCTACATTAATTTTAATCCATATACTTAAAGAACATGTGTGGTTAAAATAAGATATATTACATTTTTCTTATTTATTGGAAATATGAGCGCCGTTCCCATTATTATTTATTAGTAAGTCTGTCATCCAGTTCAATGCAATTTAATTAATATTCAACTCTACGAACTAGTTTATATTAAATAGTTATAATTAGTGATAATTACATATACCATCCTTTTTCTTCCTCATTAAATTTGTTAAATTTTTAAAATTACTTTGTCACTTCTTCACTTATTTTCGAAAATTAGACTAACTTCACTTTCTTTTGCTACATTATTTTCATATGTCTAGTTTATTCAATTAGTCAGTTCAAGTTTTTATTACTTAATGTAATTTAAAAATTTTATGACATTAATTAATTTTAGATAATGAATAAAGTAATTAACTTAATTCTAAAGCATAAACATTTTTTAAATTATAAACTTACTCTAGTTTTAAATACCTTCACAATATTTATGAAATTTATTTATTAAAAATGTTTGAACACTTTAAAATTATTGCCAGTTGGTAATTAATAATTAGCAGTTTGTGAGCATATGAATAGTGAACTTAATAATAAAATGAAGGTAATTGAAAATTATAAAAATATATTGTTATTTGTAAAAAAAAGCAATTGCGTTAGTAAGAAATAATAAGCTAAATATATCAATTAATGTGTCGTTAAATCTTACATGGAATATAGGGCATTCACCAGACAATACTTTTGAAATATTACTCTTCTACAAAATTTCAAACCCATAAGTGGCAGACACATAATACATAAATGTAACAATCTCTGAAGTGTTGGTAGTGTTAACAGTTTTATAATAGTTTAGTTTTCTTTCAATTAATTTTGCTCCATTTTAGTGAATCCAAGAGCAGTGATAAGTTGCATAATTTTTTTTTCTGGATGAGATAATTGAGAATGGGAGGAATAGAACCTGAAGACATTTAGATGGATCGCGTTGATTGAAAAGTTTTTTTTATTATTATTATTTTCAAGATAGCAAAAATTTAAAGAACAAATGTAAAGCAAACTTATGATATTGGTACAAAAAAATTAGATAAAAAGCCGAATTTTAGAGAAAATTCGGTTTTAAACTACAAATATTTGTAAGAAAGTATGAAGGGTTATCCCTGCTGATACTCGTTCCTTCTATATTTCTTAACATCCAACCCCAAATTTTACTTGTCTAGAATCTCCTTCTTTAATGGTGAGAAGGTTGACTACTATCTACATTAAATACTCCTTAATGTCTCTTATTTAGTCGATATTTTCCGGTGAAATGTAGAATATGGTTTTACAATAAAGGAAACGAAACATCTTTGCATATCCATGAAAGAAGTAGGAGGCGCTGCTGCATGCGCCCGTGACGTACCCCTGGCAGGCAAAAGAGATGGTTTCGGAGGGAAGCGGGATGCAATGACTCCGGCAAAGCAGAAAGAGAGAGAATTCTTTCCAGCCTTTTTTGCAACGACTCGCGTTTAAATGTTTCCCTTCATTGTTATTCCACATTTTCTTTGTTACTCTTTGTTAAAATAAACAGTATATCTGTTAAACATTAGTAATCTTAATATCTTTAATGTAAGTAACAACCCACACCCACATAACATTCATGTACATAAAAGAGTATATGTATGCATTGTGTCAAGAGCATTTTCATAATTTTCATGCCTGATATGAATACCTTTAGAGCTTCTTAAAAAGAAAGTAAAATCCTGTCTTTAACTGCAATTAACATTTCATGTAAATTTTAGAGAATTTACTAACTCTTTAACGGGCCATTTATTTTTAGTAAATGTATATGAATATATTCTTGAAATTGAGATTGATTTTAGAAAATAAACTTATTTTATTTATTAGAAAAAATGTTTCATTTTTAAGGTCATTTTTTGGTGGTAAGTGAGTCTACCCGGAGTCTAAAAAAAGTATGCTTATCACCTTCTTTTTAATAAGGAACTTAATGCTTTTAATTTCTTTTTATTGTATATGTATAAAATATGTTTTGCATAACTGGAAAAATAATATATATTATAGCCGTTTATTCATAAATGACAAATTAGAATATTTTTCCAATTACATTTTGGAAAAAACTAGGATACACTTAACGTGGGGCATCGCAAAATGAACACACATGTCGTATTCTCGTTATGTGTCTTAGTAAAAGAAACTATAGCGCTTGTATGTATTCGAAAAAATTGGAATGGAGTTACCTCTCCTTTATTCAATATCACTTCGTCTAGAACAATTTTTTTCACTGCCCCGGAAACTTACGGATTGTCATTTTCCTTTTTGACCTGAAAATCCTGAAACCAATTATCGTACAAGCCGAAGAGGAAAATCTAGTTGATCTGGCAAACCCATGTCTCTTCTACATAATTTCCATAAAAAATAGAAATCGCCAGAAATTTTAGGAAGTAAACGAATCGATGGCACCAATTTTGAGAGTGTCATTCCTTTGCATAACGTTCTTGAAGTTGGCCAAAGTGGGATCTACCCCTCCTATGATCCCATGATATGTGGCAGCACGGAAAATAAACAATGAAATAAAGGGTAGCACAGGAAAAGGAGTGGGATAACAGGGTGTGCATGGGTTTATAATTTTTTTATCTTTCTGAATTTATTAATACATGACAGTACAGATGTAACATAACTTACTATAGACATTTGAAAACTAATGCAATAGGTTGTAAATATATTTACGACGGCCTTGGAAAGGGTTAAATCATGAAGGGTACTTATAGTAACATGTAAAAATACTGAAAAAATAGCTGTAATACATAATAAAAATATCAGTAGTCTAATAAAGACGTATCATTATGAACAACATGAACATAAGAGTTAATATAATGGCTCAAGAATAATGCAAAGTGCAGTCATAAATATAATGAGCTATGGTAATTTATTTTGTCCCTTTTAGCTAATGGAAAGATAAAAAAGAAAACGTTGTTACCTCAGTCTGAAACCTACTTTTATGCATCTTTTACAGGTATTGTAGTCTTGCATCGTTTCAGATTTAGAAACTTTTACTATCAAACAATGCTTCCTTCTGCAAAATTAAGATACGATTCTTATGTAAATTTTTTCATGATAGAAAGACTTGCAAAATAAAACAAAGTAAATTAAATAGAGTACGTTAAAACTCTGGGAGAGATACTCAAATATTAGTTGATAAATACTTTTACCTTCACTCTGACATAATCTATGTTAAGAGCTAAGAAAACTTCGTGTAACGCAAGGCATGTCATATGTAATTTCTCCTCTCGGTACCAGATTAAGTAAATTTTTATGCTGAACAAAATATAAATGACTTATTTTTTCTAAGGTTTTTCTAACTTCTGAATAAACTTAATTTCTGAAATGTTTTAACCATTTACTATATTGAAAACTGTTATTCAATTCTCTAGCTCCACCCCTCATAGATGATTCGTCAGTATTAAACATAAAAAATAAATTGGAAATTAATTTACTAATTACTATATTTATAAGGAAACGCATTAGAAAAAAATTATTTCTGGTTCTTTAAATGCAATTAGTCTGCAATTATATATTAGAGAAAATAAACTGAATTTGATGGAAAAGAACCAGTAAGATTGAAGTTGTTGGAAACTCAGTTCATTTCACAATTAAAGAGTAGTGTTAAGCTGAGTTTCGGTTTTTAAAGATTGCAAGTAACCTTAACAAAAAAAAATTAAAACAATGTTACTTTTTCTTTTACCTTTGCAAAAATCATTCCACATTATCTGTACATGTCTACATTTTCGTAATTGCAGTTGAATGATACGCCTGTTTATCCTTTTATGAAGGTAAAATTACAAAAAAAATTTATTCTATTTCAAAAATATTATTTTTTTAGGAAAATAGCATGTATTATTTGATTTTGTAATATTTGCATCAGTATTACTACATTTATTTATTAAATTTAATTTACATATTATAAAATATTTTACGACAATATATCATCTTTAATGTTCCTTTTTGAAAACTTTATAATTTTTAAACTATATATATTAATTTTTTATACATAAAAATACATGTATGTTTGCAATACTCTTTTTATTTATTTAAAAATCTAACGTACATAAGTTTGTGTAAAGTTTAGAAATGACATGGTACTTTTGAGCTCTAAATTATTTACAAGACACAAGTAAAAAATATATTTTAACAAAGAAGTCTAAAAAATGATTAAATGTAAAAATTCATTTATAATACATGGAATGCATATTTCTATCTGTTCTATTTCAAATCTAATTAGTAAAAGTTTACTTAGAACATTTTCCTGTAAATGAAATCTAATGAGGCCATAAATGCTTTATTAACTTCAATTCATTATAGATTTTATGTACATAAAAAATGAGTCCTGCTTAGAATTCTTATTATGATTTACTTTTAAATGTGTTAGAGAAAATACCAATCCTTCTTTCATTTAAACTTTTCAGCAAAAAGCTTATATTAAATGAGAAGACGTAGCTTATAATAAAAAGGGAATTGTTAAGCAGTACATTATTAAAAATCACCTTTAAATATGGAATGATCTAGTGCTTATTATGTAACATTACACACTCTATTTATATATTTAATTATTGGTTGAAATAAATATTATTCTATGCAAATCAAAATATTAAACATTTTGCTATCATTTTATTTGTCACTAAAGTTGTAAACGTTTTTCTTTGTAACTACTCATGTGTCACTGTAATTTAATCACTTATTTCATATATACCACTTAGAAATTCCACTTTTTATTCATCATTGCACTCACTCTACTATATAAAGTATGAAATGGCTGCTGCATGTAATATCCAAATGTAATTTCTTATACCTTTTTGAAGTCAGTATTGTATTTTGCTGTCTATTACATAAAGTATAAAAGAGTATCTGTAAATAAAATAATAGTGCAATTTCTTTCTTACAAATGTTTAAGAAATATAACGAATATAAAATAATGAAAAAGAAAATACAGTCGTAACATGTATTAGATTCATACTCAAGAATGTACTATGCTGCTATGTATAAACGAATGTTTAAAATTTCCTTCTTAACATAAATTTCTTTTTATCCAACTAACAGTTTCAATCTTCTCCTAAGCAACATAAATTAATTACGTAAGTCAGAGATAAACACAAGAAATTATTTAACGACTCTTGAAATTATCTAATTACTTTTTCATGATTGCTTGCTGAAGTCACGCCAAATTTATTTTTGTTTGAAAATTTCCTTACAAAAGTTAATATTGTGGAATGATAACTTTCACAGAAATCTCACTCGAGAAAAATCTTAACATGAAGAAAATATTCCTTATTCTAAAATAATACCATTTTTCATTTCTCTTCTGACAGTGTATAAACGTTTTAGAGTATTAAGTATTACTTAAGTCTTAACAAAAAATTTCTTCGCTTACAAATTATGCGAGGAACTAGTCAGCTATAATCTACTTCTGATAACGGTATAAAGTTTCTAATCCTCTTTTGAGAAAGAAATTTTAGATCTTTTTTTTCTTGTCATGAAAAGTCTTGCAACAGGATTTGGGAAGAACCTATACGAATTTAATTCGGAAAGGATCGGTTTTCAATAGGAACTGATTTATAATTTATTTTATCTTGTAGCTTAAGTACTTAATATGAAAAATAAAACTTTTTACTTGTTTTTAATCCTTCTATAACTATTTGATTCGATAATGTACACAATAATGCTACTTTTTCATGTATAGATACACTGCCTACAAATATTTTTCGGCCCCTGTCGTAACGAGTCTATTCTCAAACCTCCTACTAATCATCTTGGGAAAAACTATTTCTTTAAATATTGTTCTATTGAAAACTTTCTCATGAAGAAGATGCGATTTATGTAAATCGAGGCTTATGTTAAAGCATTAACTTTTAGGTTTGAGAGAAAGAAGTTATGAGTTAGATGATAGAAGTTAGTGATGAACGAAAAGTAGTAGAAAGTTAGTCGAGAGTGACTCTCTGATTAATTGCTTAATGTTTAAAATTGGCAATTGACCATTTAGACAATAAGATATTTGAATTAGAACAATTTTGACTATAGAAGTAAAATTTCTCAGAACGGAATTAGTATTATTATACCAAAATGTTCCAAAAGTAAGTGATTCAATTCATAATTAAATATTAAATATCTCGTCTACTTCGCGTTTGCACCAATATTTAATTATAGGTGCTTTTCCTAGCCTAGGCTGTTGAGTCTTGTTAAGGGCAGTCGGTATGGTAAACACCTTCCAGAAATCGATTTTGAGATTTTGATATTTCTCAAATCTCCAAATTAAGCCCTTTCCAATGATATAACATACTAGTCAATTTTTGAATTAGAAGTATTTTAAAATGTTTTTTTAAAAAATAATCAACTGATTTGTCACGTGTACTTTGACAGATAGAAATGTAAACATATCGGCCTTTTAAAACAAGGATGCTCTTGCAAAGCCATTATCAGTTTTATTTATTCCCACGAAATTAACTGTAGAATAACTGCAAGTGTAATTGCTAGGGTTGTTTACCTATTTTTGGCGCTTTCGAACACGTTTTGATTGAGCACTTGTCGTTTATCGATACATAAAATTTCTGAAATTTTGAAATGCCAAGATTGCAAAAAGTTTTCAAGAAACGCAAAGGTAAGTATTATCCACGTATAATAATACTATTAATAGTAAAGTAAGTACCACTCACATAGTAAATTAAATGCTCAAGCTGAACATACACGTGATTCAAAGCAGTCATGTGCAAAAGAAAAGAAAATTCCCAATTTAAATGAGAGTTTTTCTTCTTTTGGTGATAGCGTAGGTATTTTAAATGCAATCATGAATTTCAATATTCTTGCTTTTGTTTTCAAGAATGAAGTTCACTGTAAAATGTGCAACAGTGGTTTAGACATGTAAGTTTTAAAAGGTAAGTCTGGGCTGGCTATTACGTTTGTCCTGAAATGTTTTGCTTGTCCATATCGTGTAGAAATCTCTTCTTCAAATTTTCATGAAGGAACACAAATTGCTACAATAAATACCAGGTTTGTGTATGCTATGCGTTCAATTGGAAAAGGTGCAGAAGCAGGGAGAATGTTCTGCGGCGTAATGAATCTTCCGCAACCACCTACAAGGTTTTCTCCTTACGGTAAGCAAATTTTAAATGCTGCTAAACTTGTTTATGAGGATTCAATTCAAAATGCTGCGAAGGAAGCTATTTGTGAAAGTGAAGGTAACACAAATATAGCAGTAGCTGTAGAGGGGACATGGCAGAAGCGTGGTTACACATCTTTGAATGGTGCACTTACTGTGACCAGCATTGATACAGGTAAGGTGATAGGTGTTGATATTCTTTCGAAATATTGCGCTTGTGAAAACTTGCCTTTTCATAAAAAAGATTGTAAAAGGAACTATGTTGAATCTAGTGGAGCGATGGAAATCCAAGGTGCGTCTAAAATTTTTCTCAACGGTCATTATCTTTACATAATGACCGATATATTACGTACTTAGGAAATGGGGATTGCAAAGCATTTGATGCGGTAAAAAAGAAAACATTTATAGAAATGAATATACAATTGAAAAATTGGAGTGTATTGGCCATGTAATGAAGCGCATGGGAATAAGATTACGCCGATTAAAAGCTCAATTGAAAGGGCAAATCTTGTCAGACGGTAAGTGTTTAAGTGGGAAAAATCGTTTGACTGAACATGAAATTGATAACTTGCAGTCCTACTATGGATCAACTATTCGGAGAAATCACAACAGAGTTCAGAATATGCAGCAAGCTATCTGGGCCATTTTTCTGCATAAGTTATCAACTGATGAATATCCTCAACATGGTTTTTGTCCCATCGAGGAAGATTCATGGTGTGGATTTAAAAAGGCTAAAGCATCAGGTAAGTCTTACAAACATAAAAACAGTCTTTCGGTCGCTGTTGTTGAAGCAATGCGTCCTATATTTAGAGATCTTTCCCATCCTGATCTGTTGAAAAAATGTTTGCATGGAAAAACACAAAACCCGAATGAAAGTTTTCATAATGTCATTTGGTCACGTGTTCCCAAAGCAACATTTGCACAGATTGAAACACTTTCACTTGGTGTTTATGATGCTGTTTGTTCCTTTAATGATGGTAATGTATCGAAATTAAAAATGCTTCAAAAAATGGGCGTAGAACCAGGGGAATTTTCAGTAAGTGCCATGAAACTCCTCGATAGGGAAAGACTAATGAAAGCAATTTATGCTTTTTCTGGACGCTCGAAGAAAATTAGAAAAGATAAAAGAAGAAAAAGAAAGAAAGAAGAAGATAACATTAAGCAAAATAAGGTAAAAACTGGCTACAGTGCAGGATCTTTTTGACGAGGTAAAAATTTATATAAAAGCTACTGTTTTTTTAATTAATATATTTTTCAAGTAGTCTGTTCTTTTTTCTTTAAATCTACTGTATGCATGAACTGGAGACTTTTACTATATATTTCATATATATTGTTGTGTGTTCTTATTCTTTATGCAAATTTTTTAAAATATTTCTTTGACATTTTTCACTAATGAACACACTTCGTAACACAGAAAATAACGATTTTTATTAAATTGTGTATTTTTTTTCTATAAATCTACCGTATGCAAGAACTGGAAATTTTTACTATACATTTCATATGTATTGTTGTGTTTTTATTCTTTATGCAAATTTTTTTAAATATTTCTTTGACATTTTTCACTAATGAACACATGTCGTAACACAGAAAATGACGATTTTTATTAAATTGTTTATTCTTTTTCTATAAAGTCGTATGCATGAACTGGAAATTTTTACTATATATTTCATATGTATTGTGAGTTTTTATTCTTTATGTAAAATTTTAAAAATATTTCTCAGACATTTTTCACTGATTAACAGATGTCGTGACACAGAAAATGACAATTTTTAATAAATTGTGTATTCCTTTTTCTATACTTCTACTGTATGCATGAACTGGAAATTTTTACTATATATTTCATATGTATTGTGTATTTATACAAATTTTTAAGCTTTGGTGTTCAATAGTTCCTTAGTAAAAGGTTTATAAATATCTAAAAATACGCCTGTTTTCGTTGCACATAACTTGTTACATATATAAAAATACATAAATTTCATGTTCAAGACATCTGTTTTTATGTTTTTGTTATTTTGAATACCATTTACCAAATATTTAAAGAAAATTTTTAAATCTGCTGCTGTAAAACGTTGTGTTAACAGGTGAATATATAAAACACTAATGAAACTTTTCGAAATAGTGTATAATCATGTATTACCAAAGCCATATTTTCATGTATTGACACATTTTCACATGGTATTTATGATACTTTATAGTCAAAATTTGATGAAAGTAATGTATTAGAACATAAAATTCCTCAAAAATTGATACAGAATTTGAGTAAAATATCAAACGCTAAAAAATACCTCGATAGCTTAAAAGTGAAAAATGCTATAAATGTATTTTCTGAGAAATCTAAGTATAAGAAAAAACTAAAAAGCCTTAAGAGTAATAGAAAATAAGCCAATATTTAATAAAATAGGGCAAATACATGTTGTAATTCGTTATTTTTGTGATCGAGTGCTTTTTTACACTAAAAATGCAATTATCTCAAAATGGTTGTTTTCAAACCACGTGTACAGTTTTCTCAGAATCTACAGAATGAGTGCTCATGCAATTTTTACTGCACATAAATAATATGCAACTCTATATACTAAGGTTATTTTTTTGGAGATTTTCTTGAAATATTTTGCTGAAAAGCAGTTATCGTAAAAAATTTGACAGTTTTCAAAAATTTCAAAGTGATACTTTTACGATGAATTTTTTTTGAAAAAAGTAAACAATATATTTTAAATATATTTACCAGTATTTAAATAAAAAAGCCTAATTAATATAAAGACAAAATTTGAAGTTAATATATTTAACTGTTTCTGAGAAACTGGTTCCTAAAATGGCTTAATTTAACATTGTCGGTATAGGCCCTTGATCTTTATTTTAACTCCCAAACACTGATGAATGGGAGAGGAAATCCACCACACACTATGATCGAAAAAAGAGTAAAATTTATTTGTATTCAACAATTAGTAGAGTTTCCACGAGAAGCAAGTACAGACGCAACGTCCTGGTCATACTTTCTGAGAAACCTTGTAAGACAGCAATTGCTTTTTTTCTGTTTTCGTTTCGTGTTTTGTCGCAGACGGATATGGCCATGATAGACTAGTGGTCAAAGTAATGAACTCATGGCAAACGTCTCAGGAGTTCGAGCCTTGTACCACTGAAGCCGAATCATACTAAATATGTTAAGGATCAAACGTCCTCCCGTTGGTCTGGCGGGGAAGTTAGAAGAGGGAATGTCAGCTCAGGTATGGTCTTTGTCACTTTGATTTTGACTCAAAATTATGAGGTCCATCACCAATAGCCATCGTGCAGCTTTTTAGTGTGATGTAAGTATAATTATCACTTTTACTTTCTCTGAAGAAGACGGGCAAGTTCCGTCACCAATTTTGGATGGTTGTTACACTACTTAAGTCAATGATCTAACAGTCTGGGTTCTGTGTTGACCAGTACATTCGATCAACTCTACTGCAACCTTTCAAATCTGGTGGGTAACGGCTAGTACAATATATACACTGAAGAGATAAACATTATGAACTCCTACTAAAAAGTGTGTTAAACCACTTTTGGCGCGCAAAACAGCTACAATTCGATTAGAAACGGATGCCACAAGTTCTTAGCAAATAACTAGAAAAAGATTGTGGAAAATGTCAAAGACAGTGCTTCTCAAACTCTGAATATTAGCGACCCAATAATCAGTAATAATTTTCATCTCGCCCCCTCCATACAATAAAAATGTATTGAATTCAATAATACTATACTTTGACGCTAAATCAAATCTACAACGATAATTCAGCTTCTTGCGTGCCACCGACGTATCTAAACGTCTCGCTAACCAAACCAATAATTGAATCGAACGTGTATATACGTCTTTCCGAAGTACGATCTTTTCTGTGCACTGCTATCCATAAAATTATTCCGAAGGTTTTGGAATGCAATAAAAGAACCTTTATAGTGTTTGTGAAGGATTTACTTATTTATTCCTCTCCCCCCCCATACATCACATACGCGAGCCTACGAGGTGGCATTGGGGAGCGATTTGCGTAACTTTTTACCGGCAGTGAAGGGATTAATTATAAACCGTACAATTGATTCAGATAAATATTAATTTTTTGGATATCCTTTTTTATTTGATAAGTTCATGAGAGGTCACTGATAATTTTTAAACTTGTTTTTAACATAGTACTGTTAAATCAATTATAAATTGCAAAGTGCAGAACTGATACATTTCTAAATATATTATATCAACGTGAACCTGTATTTTATTTTTTATTATGTAAGAATGTATTTTGTGTTTGTTTACTTTTCATAAATAAATACTTTTCTTAAATAATGTTTTATTTTCGACTTATCAATATGCCCCCTAGGGGGCGCGCCCCACTGTTTGAGAATCCCTGGTCTAAGAAGTGGTCACGTGATGTCGAGATTGTGACAGTGTTTGATCTCTGAGCTGCCGTCCTAAGAAAGCCTAAATGAGCTTTATTGGATTAAGATACAATGAGGGTGAAATTGTCGAATCGGGCACTTCTCCGCCAAATTTTGAAAAATCGCCAAATTGGGGCGTTTTTGCGTGTTGTGTTTCGGAGTTTCAACCCTACCACAACACGCAACGCCGGAGCGCAAAATTCAAGATAGCGAAAGAAAAATAATTAAAAAATAGCATTTTAAAGTTTTTAAACTGAAAATCACTGCAAAAATCAGGCATTTAAAAATGGAAATAATTTCTCTTACCTTTAAAAAATGCTGTTTTTTCCGACATTTATGATGACGATGAGTTGCCTACTGAAATTATACCAATGTGCTACTGCATATTTCTGAGAGCATCTTCCAAAACATTTTTATTTTCGCATCACTAACGAAACGGTGCACAAAAAAAATCATATTACTCAATTCAAACCAAAACCCTTTCCTTACACTCCTAAACACATGATGGGTATCCTCTTTCACATTGGACTGAATTTTGCAGTACCATTCAAAAACCATCATTCACTTTCTTATACCCGTTCTTTCTCTCAATTCCCTACTTTTTCCACATTTCGGACATACATACGATGATCCAATCAAACCTTCTTTCATGCACCATTATAAAACAGCTTTCTTTCCAAGCACACGCAACATGAAAAAAAACCTTTAACAATAGTAATCGTAATTTTTCATGCATTCATTCAAATTAATCGTAACAGCATCGCTGGACATCATGGCAATCTTTTGAAATTTATGTGGCGAAAGAAATAAAAACATTACCTGTAAAAAGTAATTCCTAAAACCTAGCCGAACAGCTGACCCAACTGGAGCAAAAGAAATAACCGTTTCCTCATTAACGGAATTTTTAAAGTAATAAAAGCTTTCTGCTCATGCGCGAGGAAGACCGTTGAAGAATTAAACTGTTAAAATAAAAATAAAACGAATTACGAATGCGCTAACTTGCCGCGATATCGTTATAACTGTTAAAATGAAAGAAATCTACCGCGCATGCTCAAAATTTCGCCAATAAACGACTCTCCTTCACTTGAAAACAAATTCAGAAGGGTTACCAGATTTGGCGCATTTATCGATTTGGCAAGAAAACACTTGGCGCGATAAGTGCCCGATTCGACAAATCAACCACAATGAGTTAGGGAAGTAGGACATATTAATTGAAATTCATACTTGTGTTCCTCGTACTACTTCAACACGATTCGGTTTATTTGATGGGGCATTGTACTGCTGGAAGTTGCCCTTTCCATTTGGGAAGATAGGCGCCGTATGAGGCTGCATGCAACTCATCCACAATTTTGTTCAGATAGGTCACAGCTTTCATGGTTCATTCTGTCGAAACTCATGGTCCCAGAGCCACCCATTGGAAAGTTTTCCAAAGCACCTCAACCACTCTGTGTATGACCAAACGTATAAGGAGGAGCAACTGTTCACCTGGAACACAACGCTCTCTACGTGATGAATGAAAAATAGTGATTTCATTCCGCTTCCACTTATCGATGGTTCAGTCTCAATGTTTTTGAGCCCACAGTAGGCACAAATGGTAATAATGCTTGGTCAACAAAGGCCCACGAGTAGAATATCTACTGCGCAGTTCCTTGCATCCAACAGAGTCCTCTTCACTGTGTGTTACAAAACACTAACACTTGGAACATCATTGCATTTGACTTCCAGCTGAGCTCTTGTCTGCAGCCGATTTTGCAATGACAAGAGGGGCAGCCTCCAAGGTCTTTTTTCTTTGATGACGCCTGAATTTCGAACAACTGGACGTCTACCGCAAATTTCTCCATCGTTTATTCGTTTTGCATATATTCTAAAAAAAGCAAATCACAAACAACCTACCAGTCGCGCTGTTTCGGAGATACTCCTTTCGAGTTTTAGATAAAATACAATCAGCTGTCTATCAAATTCATCTGAATCTGTAGCTTTTCCTATCACTCACAAAAATTAAGTATAAAAATGATTCCTTACCTTCCCCAGCAGCAATTAAATGTCATTTCTTCTGGATCACGGACCCTCCTTGTCATCTAAGTGAGTTCATTGAAAAGTATGAGGATTTTCGTAATGTTTTGGCTCCATAGTATACATAAGCATTTTTCTATTATTTTACATGATGAGTTTTGTACTATAGCTTTATAGCTTCTATTAAGCTTGTTTTCTCACAAATGGTATAAAAGAAGAATTTAGAAGAAATATTTTTAGTTTTATATTTCGTACTTCTTAACATTATTCATAATACATTCCAATAATCTTCAGTTATTGATGATTTCTTCGTTTAAAATAATATTAGAATATACTGTTAAGATCTTTCTGATGCTTAATTTTACATACGTTTATTTGAATTTTAAAACATTTTCAATTACCAATAAGGCATTTTGATTTATAAAATCTTAAAGAAATGTGAAGCATTAAATGATATTATAGAAGGATTTGTGCAAAAAGCTTATACAATATTTGGGACGTGGTATGTAATATAATCTGCAAAAACGTGACTAGAAGAAATATTGTGCAGCCCGAAGAGTTGAGCATTTATTTCCCTACTTTCAATATATATGTCACTAACACTGTAACTTATCTATGACGAGCCTAAAGGGATCGGATTTTCAAGGATGCGATATCCCCACGTAATAATGGTTTTATGTTGAAGTACGAGAATCAGAAGAGAGTTTTTCAATAAGATCACGAGTTTAAGTCAGCCTGCAGCGTGCAGTCTAAACACATATATTTCATGAAAGGAAAGGTTTTAAATGAAATTCAATACTTTTATTCCATTACATTTCGTGCTTTTGCAGTTTTGTGAAATTTTAAGGAAGAAAAAAAATTATCAAACTCAACTAAAAAACTAAACAACTACCAGTTTTTCTTAGTTCACATACTTCTGAGCAATAAGATTGTCCGCACTATAATGAAATGTATTTTAAACAAATTTTTTCCTTTATACTTAACATTTGAAAACCCATTAGGGACATTATTCATGATTTATCTCTAAAAAAAGATTTTTAAATCATGTTTTGAGCGGAAAAAAGGGAAATAATTATCTGCATGAAGTTTTGTTTGCTTTAGTTCAATGTGTAAATAATCTGCTATTCATCTTTATTTAAATAAAAGTTTACTTGAATTGTCCTTGATAGAGAAAAAATATAGAGAAACCTGTTTAACTTTGGTTCTTTTCTATTTAATGTTTTTGTACAATTTTTTGTACGAATTTATAATGTGGTGAAGGAATTCCAGCGATGTTGACATTATAACTCAGAGTAAAAATGGGCTAGCCACAATGTCTATTCTCTCTTACTCAGGTTTTCTACTGTCCAGACCAATTGGCATTTTCAGCTAGAACAACGTCACACCACAAATGAACAGCTATCAAATAACGTATATTAAGTGAAGTAGACGATTATGTATAATAGGTCAGTGCTTCTCAAACTTTCAATACTGGCACCCCTCTTTTCAATCACAATTTTTATCGCGCCCCCCTTATACATTAATAATGTACTGAATGCAATAATAATGCGCTTTGACGCTAAAGCTATAATCTTTATTATAAACCGTACAGATTCATAACATAAGTATTAAATTTTGTATACGTTACTTTTAAGCAAAAAAAAATTAAGTAATAAGATAATTATTATGTTATTTTTCCTTTCTCTAATTTTTAATTTGGAACATATTGCAAAATGCGGTGGCTGCTTAGAAGACAAAATATAGATATCAGCTTAATATAGAAAAAGAAATCAGAGGGTCAATATCTAATCATAAGCATTCATTTGAAAAGCTTTGCTCTTTAAGACAAGCTTATGGAAGTTGCTAATACGTATTAAAATTTTTTAATTTAGTGTTTAATTAATTAGTTATAAAATACTATGTACAGCCCTGATACATTTAAATTCTAAACGCTGAATTACCCGCTCTTTGCACTAGTTCATTTATAAGAAAATAAAACATTATTGATATAATCGCAGAATTGTAAGGAGAGTAAAGCCAAGTGCGCATCAATGTTTACAAAAATGTAAAATGATTTTTTTAAATAATTGCTCAAATTATAATTAGTTTAAAGTGAACTGTAATTTTTAGCTCCACAGAATTAGCATTTAGAATTAATGTTGAATAATGAACAATAATATAAAATTCCGATGAAGTATAATTGTGTTATTTTTTACAATTTTAACCCTGGAGCAGGCGCGCCCTCGATACTAATGATCAAGCGGGGGCATTGAGTCACCCCAATCCTTTTTATAGTTTTATTTTTATGGTACACAATAAAAATCGTAAAATTCCAGTGAATAATTTAATTAAGAGAAAATATACTTACCTACTTTCAAGGAGGACTTTTCAATTTTTCTTTGATAATTTTAAGAAAAAAAAATCCAAGAAAACTGAACTAAAATGTTTCAAATGTGCGTAGCCTTAAAAAAGACACAAATTACAGACACTTTTCGCTAACATTACAAGAATGTGATTTGCAGGCAAAATTGTCATATTTTGTTCAAGTTATTGTAATTTTACTGTCCTTTGATAGTCAATAAATAGCATGTTGAACTTTTGCTTGCTTGTGTGTTTTTGACAAAGCAAAGTGTCTCTTCTGATACTTATGGTTTCATATTTCAGTTGATGGAGTTCTTTTGTTAGCATTTGAAAATGTTTCTTTCGTTTCATGTTCATCACTTTTCTCAAATTTACTTTAATATGCATTATTTCAGCAGGTTCATTCCTTTTTCATCAGTTTTAACTTCTTTCAATAGATCAAATATACCCATTTCATTATATATATATATATATATATATTCTGATCATTTACTGAACATTTACCTGCTCATCCTTCCCGTTTACCAAACCACAATAAACCGTACAAGAAGGCAATCAAAATGACTAAGTTATTCATAGGAGAGGGAATGTTGCATGAACATTTAAAATATTTTGAAAAAAAAAGTGATCGCACTGGGAATTCAGTCAAAACAAGTACCTTAACATTGTAAAAAAAACGTTTGTCACTCGCAAAATATAGGAAGATATGTGACAAACGTATTTTAGTTCACGTTAAGACTGTCAAACAGGAGGATAGTGTAAGGGCCATTGGTGAAAATTAAACAGTTTTGCCAGAATTACCGATTTCATGCACTCTGTACTCGGCGTGACCGCTCCCAGATTAAAAGTGTATTTATTACAATATGGATGTTCTAAAAAAATTGTGTAAAACATATTTCATTATGCTTTATATATTTGTGAATACTCATAAAAATAAATCTTGGCCTAGTAATCCTTAAAGTGCTCTCTATGCTTTTCCAAAAATCATAAAAATATTTTACAAGGAAAAAAGTTAAGCAGAAATAGTTTATTTACAACTTCCCTAATTGAAACAACAAATACATAAGAGCAGGGACGTAACTAACCGTATAAGTAAGTTTGATGGTCAAACCGCTGCAAATACATTCTGCTGCCTACAGCTGATGAACAATATTTGAATAATATAACAGTGATGAATTTTTTATCTTCCTAAAATTTTTTTGATTATGGTTCTGGGTTTTGTTTTTTCGCTGAAAGAGTAGTATTTTAGATTTGAACAAAAAGCAATTAAAAAATCTCTCATCATGGGATTACAGCAAATAAAATAATTTTTTTTATTTCGTTATGGTATCAAAGATAGCTAATGAGGTTTTGAAGTAGAAGCTTTTATTACTGATGACGTAATATCGCAGATGATATATATAAATTATATCAGTGTAAATGTGTATTTTTTATTATGTCAGAAAGTATTTTGTTTTACTTCATTCCAGTAAATGAATTTTTTTAATCTCTTATTTTCAATATGCTCGTGCCCCCTCGTAGGTTTATCACGCACCCCCAGGGAGCACGCCCCACAGTTTGAGATACACTGTAATAGGGGCAGTTTAAAAATAGTAGTAGATGAATCTAGACAATATATTACAGCATTAAATCATACCAGTACCTTATTTGCGTAGCGACTAATTCGATACAAGATTAATGGGGATTTTACGGAGTTGCATCTCCCACATATAAGTACAAACTTAATCTTACCTTTGAGCTTCCTTGCCATCATACCACATATTCCTTTCTAGTGATTACATTAAAAGGAATTTGTTGCAATTTTAATTTCGAATTTCGTTTCAATGAATTTTCCATTCATGCTGACCCCTCAGGGGCTCACATTCTTTAGGTGAGTACGCGTGTCACAATCCCGAGGTACCCTAGTGATCTTTTCCTTTTCCCAAGGGGTTTACTATCTTTGGTAAACACGGGTCGCACGAACCTGGGGTACCCTAGTGATCCTTCTGTATTTTCGACCCTCCTTCTTGTCATTCAATTTATCTTTTCTTTCTTTTCTCGTCTAGATCACAGATTTTCACAAATGTTTGGAGCCAGATTTGGCTTTTGCGCCATAAAATCTCACATTCATTCATTCATTCCATTCATGCTGCTTTCAGATCTTCATGGAAATTTTAATGCCGAGTGTGATCTGTACCTCAACCAACATGAGAAGATACCTTTGTAATATTTATATAACGCGTTGTTCTCCTAATAATGCATACTCATTCGGTTTCGTGCGACACGTGGAGTATGCGCTTCGTATTCAATGTTTTTCCACAACTCGAAGTAACCGGAAACACGCACGCGCCCGCGTCCACATTATTAACAAAAATCCTTGGGCTAGCACATAACATCAATGGAGAAGTCTTTAACACTTTTAGCGAAAATGATATTGTCAAAATGATTACAAACAAAACCATCAATGATAGGGATTTTGAAGTCAGATACGCGAAGAAACGCATTCTATGACACCGGATGATATATATGCAGTAATCCTGTTTCGCAGCAAATTGGAAAACAGTATTATCTTAAAATGAATAGCAATTGTAAGAGGAATTTAAAATCCCCAAAAGTTTTGATCGTGTATATTTGGCTGTAGAGACTTTACGAGGATCTGATCAATGATCAAATTAATCATCTACTTTATGGTAACAAAAATGAAACAATTGCAATATATTCAAGTGAAGAAAGTGCTTTTGAACCAGGTCATTCTAAGAAGATGGACTACGATGAGTGGCAGTGAATTATGTGCATCTCTCACCAAGTATAAAATTAAAAATTACAATTTAAGAATTTTTTTCATGCGAAATTTAATTATTTAGTTTATTTAAAAATACCTTTTCACTATTTTCTAAATATAACTCGTTTATTAGGGTAGTGGGCCATGGCCTTTTATGTGTCGTATAATATGTGTCTTTTCGTGTTATGTACAAATAAAATGTATGAAAACATTACATTTTCGCTCTTTTTTGATTTTCTTCTTGAGTTACGTAACATTTGTCTCTGCCCCTTTTTACTTCTATGTACTATTATCAAATCTTATTTGGAATTTGTTAGAAAAGACTCTCAAAAGTTTTATATTTCAAAAATGAAGAAAGGAATTTAAGGAAACACATTATTAGCTTGCTAATAACTTCAGTAAAAGTTCAAAAGCACCATCAATGACTTTAAAAATCTTCAAATTTAGAAATATAATGTAGCTTAACTTACTATACTTAACATTTTCATGACATCTATTTGCAAAATTGGTTGATATATATATATATATATATATATATATATATATATATATATATATATATATATATATATATATATATATATATATATATGTTTAGTTTATAAATTCGTGAGTCCGCGCGTCTCGAACATAGATTGTTTATATAAGACCGCACTCAACGCAGATGTCTCAAAGAGTTGCGCATATTTTTGAAATTCCTCAAACCATGTAAATTTAGTTTGAAGTACAAAAAAGGGGGTGGACTTTCAACGCAAGCATTTCACCTCTTCCTTCTTTGTCTAACATTGATTCCTCTTAAGCACGCATGTCTCAAACCACTTTCGTGTTTCATGGATGCACGAACGATATGATCGCGTGACGTCATTGCAATCACGTGACAAAGACCACATTGTTCTCTTTCATACCTCTATTTTCTTTATTTAAACAGTAAAATACTTCAAAATGAAACAATTTTTCAATACAAAATGTATATTTAATTTGACGCGGTTTTTTCCTTGTCTCTTCTAATGGTTCGTTTTACAAATTATAGTGGTTAAATCAAAACGTTACCAATGAAAATTTAAATATATTATTTGGGCTTTATATCCCACCATAGACTGTTTTCAGAGAAAAAAGATTAATGTACTTTATGTAAATTTATAATGAGGCAAAAATGTCTGTTAAAAATCATTTATTTCGGCAAGTAGACTTGTACATAGTTTTCCGAGGGATAGTTTATGTAACAATTCCTGAGTAATTAAAAGTTAATTCTTCCCTTTGATACTAGTGTAGAAATTCTTGTTAGCCTTCTCGAAAAAAATTGGAAAACAGACACGTTTAGTTCAAAGTGATGTATTAAGGTGGACGAAGAAATTGAGTCACCTGCAAATGGTATATATATAAACTGAACAATAAAAACTAAAATTACATTAAAAATACTATTTGAGTCAAATTTTAGTTTTGATGTAAGAATTTGGATCAAGCGAGACTTTTAAAGGGAAATGTAGCTTATTTTTCTTTGAATGATATTTATGCAGGGCAAGGAAATCAATTTCTAATTTTTACAATGTCATATTTTCGATACTTAGCACAAATAATTCATAAATTATATTACTTCTTGAAAGTGAATAAAAATATTTACTCTTTATAAACTTTTGTGGAGGACATCTTAAATTTTCCATTCTTTGATATAATTAAGTCACTATTTCTTTCAGAATTTTTCACCTGCTTTATAAGGGCCCGGGATAGCCTAGTAGTCAAGGTAGTGGACTCATGGCCGGCTTGTCACGAATTCAAATCTAGTATCGCTGAAGACCCACCGTGTAGGGAAGAGGTGCTCAAACGTCCTCTCGTTGATGTGGTGTGGAAGTTAGGAGAGGGAGTTCCAGCTCAGGTGTCATCCTCGTCACTGGACCAGGGTTCAAAATTACGATACCCGTTGGAGATTCAGAAATCCACCACTAGAGGGCTCCAGGAATCGAAACCGAAACTTTCTGCAGGCACTCCTGGAGGAGAAAAAATTCGCCATTCGGATTCGGACTCTTAATTCTGAGATATTGAGATTCTTACTATACGATATTTACTGTCTGCATTGAGCAAATGTAATTCATTTATTCGAAATAACAAGTTGTAATCCATTCTTATTCGAAATCGAATAATATCTGATTTGTACCATCCAGTGAGAATTGGAATATACATTAAATAGAAAACCTGAAAGAGGTGAGTCCTTTCTTTAGTTGAATTCCTTTTGTATGAAAATTCTTGATGTGTACTATTCTATATTTAAGTCTAATCGTTTAAAACAAAATTCTTAACTCTAATTCTAATCTAATCTAACATACATATTTTTGGTCCGTCGATTTGCCGATGAGCCCGATGGATAATGGCTTCTAAAGCAAAAATCTTAAAATCAATCCAACATTTTGATAATGTTGGAAAAGAGATCGAGAGATTCGAGGAGAGAGTTCGTGACGCAATCGCCGAACCGGATGCTCGGCTGCGCTAATTGATGTATTAAAATCTAAAATCGAGAAATATGAGAAAAAATTAGAAGAGACATTTTCCGAATTGAATATAGATGTAGGTGAGGAAAAATGGGAAAAATACCTCGATATGCAGGATTCATTATTAAATTGCTCTGTATCGTTAGAAAAGGTGACACATACATTCAAAAAAGAAACCGGAAAAGAAAATTTGGAAAATAAAAATCTAGTTGCAAAAAAAATGCCTAAACTTGAATTGCCACAATTTCATGGGGAAATGGAATATTGGATAACTTTCAAAGAATTATTTCAGGCGACGGTAATTGATAATTCAGATTTAACAGAAATAGACAAATTGCAATATTTATTTGCTTCAGTAAAGGGTAACGCTGCTAAATTAATTTGAGATTTCACAATTAAAAAAGAAAATTTAAAAATCTGCTGGGAATTATTATGTGAGAGATATGAAAATAAAAATCAGTTAGCAGATGGCCAAATTAACAAATTATTTAGTATACGTACAAACAAAGCAAACTCGGCAAAACAATTGTTTGAAATTCTAGATAATTGTAACGAAAGTGTAAGAAATCTAACTGTATTAGGGTTGGAAATAAATCAATTCAGTGAGCTAATAATCATAAATCACTGCACTTCTAAACTACACGAAGAAATTGCTCATCGCTGGGAGTTAACCTTGAAACCAGATACTTATCCAACACTGCAAGCATTTCGTATGTTTATAGAATCGGAGGCACGTGCGTTAGGTTTATTAAGTGGAGAAATGCAGACGCTCCCAAATCGAAACTCGGAACAAGTAATCAAATTATTAACAAATCGTACGCAGAGAGTAGAAAAAATGCAGGGTTTGAAAAAGGAAGTCAGTTTAGTCAGAGAAATTTCAATCAATCAAAGAAATCGTTAGTATTTAATGCAAACTTGGATAAAAATTATTCATTCTCATGTGCGATTTGTAAAGAAAACGCGAGTCATCCGTTATATAAATGTCCTGTTTTTAACCGAATGAAAGTTGAAGAGAGAATAAAAGCCATTGAAGGGTACAAATTGCCTCAGAAAAATCACACCACGCCTGAATGTAGAATAAACATCGGATGCAAAGTCTGCAAAGATCGCCACCATACTTTATTGCATGTTTATAACGTAAACGGTTCCGCGTTGAGTGAAAATAGTCAAAACGTAGTGGCGGTTTCTCGAGGTTGTCAGCTGAAGGATAATAAACAAACCAGTCCCGTGCTTCTTTCGACCGCGATCATAAAAATAAAGTCTAAGTCGGGAAAATGCATTGAATGCAGAGCTTTGATAGATAACGCTTCGCAAAATTATCTTTAATTTCGGGAAGGCTTAAAGAAAAATTAGACATCCCTGTAAAATCGGAAAAACATAAAATTTCGGGAATCAACGGGGTAAATGCAGAAACTTCCCTACATAGTTGTACAATCGAATTCACTCCTCAATTCTCGTCTCTAAAATTTAATCTTGAAGCTATAGTAGTTAATAAAGTTACATCACCTCTTCCTAATTTTCAATTTAAAAATCGCCAATTTCCACATTTAAAAAATCTGAAACTCGCAGATCCAAATTTTCACATTTCAAAACCAATATATGTATTATTAGGCGCGGAAATTTATGCAGATCTGTTGGAAGGAAGGCCTATTTTTGGACCTGCTGGAACACCAACAGCTATACCTACTAAATTGGGATATATCCCCTCTGGAAAAATCTATGCACCTCCTCTTAAAGAATCCATAGTTAATTCTAGTTTAAACACAACCAACTGTCAGAACTTTGGAAACACGAAGAAGTTCCTAAAACTAATGCTAAAGTTCAAATTCCTGATCCTTGTGAAGAAAGTTTTTAAAATCGGTGAAAAGAAATAATGAAGGTAGATATATTGTTAATCTTCCCTTTAAAGAAAATAATACTCTCGGTGAAAGCAAAGAAAAGGCCGTACAATTATTGTATGCCTTAGAAAATAAATTTCACAAAAATAAACAATTCAAGGACAATTTTCTAAATTTCATGAACGAGTATTTAGCATTCGGACATATGCGTGAGATATCTTAAAAACGGGATGACGAAACACCTAATTGCTACATTCCTTATCATATGGTAACAAATGAAAAATCTACCACAACCAAATGTCGTGTTGTTTTTAATGCTTCGTCCAAAAAAAAATGGTAAATCATTAAATGATGTTTTGATGACAGGGCCTAAGTTACAAACTGAAATATTTAATCATTTAATTAAATTTCGATCGTACAGGGTAGCATTCGCAGCTGATATCGAAAAAATGTATCGCCAAATCTTAATTTCGGATGAAGACTGTAAGTATCAAAGAATTGTTTGGCGAGCCACTCCCTCTGATTCATTAAAGTCCTTTGAACTCCAAACTATCACGTATAGTACTTCATGCGCACCGTTTCTCGCTTTGAGAACGCTGCAGCAGTTATACCAAGACGAAGAACAAAACTTTCCCTTAGCAGCAAAAATAGCTCGGGAAAATATTTATATAGACGATCTGTTATCGGGTGCAGACACAGAAGTTGAAGCAAAATCGATTATCATTGGAATTCAAAATTTACTGAAATCGGGTGGTTTTATTCTTCGAAAATGGTCAAGTAGTCACCCAAAGGTTCTTCAAGATCTAGATACATCACTTTTAGCTTCGAAGCCGTTACATTCTCTAGGTGATGAAGAATCTATACAACGCGTGCTAGGGTTAATCTGGAACTTGAAAACAGATTCGATTCAAGTTAAAGTAGTACATGAAGAAATTGTAAAAACAAAAAGACAATTACTTTCCGTCATTGCGCAAATCCTTGATCCTCTAGGACTATTCTCACCCTCGGTTATAACTCTCAAAATAATGTTACAATAGTTGTTGAAATCTAAAGCCCTTTGGGATGATCCTATACCCTCATCCATTCTGGAAAATTGGAATAAATTCACTAAAGAAAGTAAATATTTAAATTCGATTTCAATACCTCGTTTTTTGGGGATTGATCAAAATTCTGGTATATTACATGGATTCTGCGACGCCTCTACAAAAGCGTACGCCGCAGTCGTCTATCTCAAATCTAAACAAGAAATACATCTTGTAAGTGCCAAAACCCGAGTTGCTCCAATCAAGCAACTTACGATACCAAGATTAGAACTTTGTGGAGCCCTACTATTAGCAGAACTCATATCAGTGATTCAAAAAGCACTCAGAACTAAACCAGCTGAATGTTTTTTATGGACTGACTCCACAATTGTCTTAAGTTGGCTTATGAAACCCCCCATTAAAGAAAACATTTTCGTAAAAGATAAAATAACTAAAATTTTAAATCTAACCTCAACCGATGAATGGCATCATATTCCGGGAAACTTAACCCCGCCGATTGTGCGACTCGTGGGTTATCCCCCCAACAGTTAATGAATGCAGATTATTGGTGGAAGGGTCCAGATTGGATCAACAATGATTTAAAAGAAGAATTAGCATCAGCCAAAATTCTAACTATTTGTACAGTCGAAGCTGATTCTGTATTAAATTCTATATCTTTGGTCGTTAAGTCAAATCCGTTAGAACCTATCATCAGTAAATTTAAAAAAACTTTACCAAATTTATTCGAGTTATTGCTCTATGTAAAAGATTCATCAATAATTGCAAATCAGGATCTAAGGTAAAAGGACAATTAAAATCAGAAGAAGTAGAGTCGGCACATAAATTTCTTGTGAAAACCATTCAACAAGCCGAATATTCGCAAGAAATAAGTCATTTAAAATATCATAAACCCATACCTAGGTCCACAGTAAACTACTATCTTTAAATATATTTTTAGATGATGATGAAATTCTTCGGGTAGGTGGCAGAGTCACCAAACAGCCTACTCTCTCATTCGATCAAAAATTTCCGATAATCATTCCCAAACATCATCCTATTACTACTTAAGTAATTAGACAATTCCACCTTCGTGGTTTTCATTCAGGAACTCAAATGACATTATCTTTAATTCGGCAACACTATTGGATACCGGATGGACGATCGACTGTTCGACGAGAAATAAAACGATGTATCGAATGTTGTAGATTTAACTCTAAACCATCGTACCCTAAAATGGGAGATCTACCGAAACAAAGAATCACCCAAACTCGCCCATTTGAAATCGTCGGCATAGACTTTGCCGGACCTATTTTGACTAAATGTCAACACCTTCGAAAGGCTAACAAATTTAAGTCCTATATCTGTATTTTCATATGTCTAGCTACAAAGGCAGTTCATCTTGAACTCGTCTCCACTTTATCAACTGATGCCATGCTAGCCGCACTGAGTCGATTCATTGCTCGATGTGGTCATCCGTCTGAAATCCATTCGGACAATGGCACTAACTTCATAGGAGCCAACAACTACTTGAAACAACTCTATATGCTAGTGAAAGAATACTCAATACAAAAGTATTCTACAGATGGAAATATTAGATGGAAATTCATACCCCCCCTATGCACCGAATTTTGGAGGTCTTTGGGAGTCCTCAATCAAGTTAGCCAAGAGGCATCTTATCAAAACCTGCAAAGGACATCTTCTGAGTTTTGAAGAACTATCGACTCTGTTGTGCCAAATAGAAGCGTGCATCAATTCTAGACCCCTGGTCCCACTTTCCAGTGATCCAGCAGATATACGAGCTCTCACACCAGGGCATTTCCTTATCGGAGAACCCTTACTCGAAATTCCTGAGAGTAAATCACTAACTAATACTTCTTTAAGTCTCTTTTGCAGATGGAAAAGTCTTTTGAAGCTACGTCAACACTTCTGGGATCGTTGGCACAAGGAAGTTCTACATCACTACCAATCCAGGCCCAAGTGGAAAGCTTCCCAATCTGAGGTACAAGTGCGCAATCTAGCTCTGATATCTGATGACAACAGACCCCCTCTCTCCTGGCCCATGGCAAGAATACTAAAACTCATACCAGGCACGGATGGAACCAATAGAGTAGCCATTCTACAAACCGGATCTGGACCAACTCGTAGATCGATTAACAAAATTGTTGTCCTGCCAATTTGCGCCCGGGTGGATGGAGATTCAGAAATCCACCACTAGAGGGCTCCAGGAATCGAAACCGAAACTTTCTGCAGGCACTCCTGGAGGAGAAAAAATTCGCCATTTGGATTCGGACTCTTAATTCTGAGATATTGAGATTCTTACTATACGATATTTACTGTCTGCATTGAGCAAATGTAATTCATTTATTCGAAATAACAAGTTGTAATCCATTCTTATTCGAAATCGAATAATATCTGATTTGTACCATCCTGTGAGAATAGGAATATACATTAAATAGAAAACCTGGAAAAGGTGAGTCCTTTCTTTGGTTGAATTCCTTTTGTATGAAAATTCTTGATGTGTACTATTCTATATTTAAGTCTAATCGTTTAAAACAAAATTCTTAACTCTAATTCTAATCTAATCTAACATACACCCGTCATCAAAAGCCCTCGGGTAGCTGAATCTCTCTCTCTGGCAATGTTAATATCCATTCATTCATTCAATATTATTGCAATTTTAAACTGCCACCCCTTTAGAGAAAAAACGAGATAGGTGAAAGGGTTTTTAAGTACATAAAATGAATTAAAGTAGAAAATTTAGCAATAGGGAAAATAACTAATAGTGGAGCGATTGTGTGATGGTTAAGCGACAATACGGAACTTATTTCAATCCTTTCCAATGGTTCTTTAGAAATAGGACTCTAGTGGGGTGTTATTACGTTAAATTATTTAGAGTGTCTAATGAGTTAGGTTAATTATTAAAGAGGTTTATTGCTCACAAGCTAGTTATATCTTATAACTACCGTGTCTTCAAGGAACCATAAGTTGTCAGAATTGTTGGTTACGAAGTTGGATTGATTGATTGAATATTAACGTTGCACTGTTCAGCTACACGAGGGCTTTTGGTGACGGACCACGTAATTTTGAACCATGGTCAAGTGACGTGGATGACATCTGAGATAGCACCCCCTGTCCTAACTACCACACCACACCAACGGGAGGACGTTTCAGCTCTCGACAGATTTAACATGCATCGCTGCCCTACAAGGCGGGTCTTTAGTGGTACTGGGCTCGAACTCGTGACAAGGCAAGCCACGATCCGATACCTATACGACTCGGCTACCGCGGCCACTCACGAAGTTGGAAGTCCAGAAGTTGGTCACGTTATTAGAAGGAACAAAGATAATTATTTTGGTTAAGCCAAAAGGAACAAGAACAAGAGGTCGACTCAACATCTGGTGGGTTGACTGCTTAGAAAGGGATTTCACTACCCTCAGAGTGACTAATTGAGAATACCATGGCTCACCCGAGGCTGTCGCGCTATTGAAGTCAAGTTAAATATTAAAGATGTTCGTTATTTACCAGCTGATAATATCTAATATTTGGCAGACAAACATCTTTTTCGTTTACTGTACAGTTTGTTCTGCGTCTAATTGTCCTAGATGAATTGTCCATGCTGAATTGTCCTAGATGAATCGCCCATGCTGAATTGTCCTAGATGAATCGCCCATGCTGAATTGTCCTAGATGAATCGTCCATTCAGAATTGTCCTAGATGAATCGTCCATGCTGAATTGTCCTAGATGAATCGTCCATGCTGAATTGTCCTAGATGAATCGCCCATGCTGAATTGTCCTAGATGAATCACCCATGATGAATTGTCCTAGATGAATCGCCCATACTGAATTGTCCTAGATGAATCGTCCATGCTGAATTGTCCTAGATGAATCACCCATGCTGAATTGTCCTAGATGAATCACCCATGATGAATTGTCCTAGATGAATCGCCCATGCTGAATTGTCCTAGATGAATCGTCCATGCTGAATTGTCCTAGATGAATCACTCATTCTGAATTGTCCTAGATGAATCGTCCATGCTGAATTGTCATATATACAGATTCCATTCTTTTGAATTACTGAAGGATTATTTTCCCTTGAAACTCACTATAAATAAAAAGTTCAATAAATATTAAATTGGTAAAAAATTAAAAAGTAAGGAATTATTTTTAAACTTTTGATTTTTTTGATTTTGAAACATCGCATAATTGAAGTACTTTGAACATTTCTACGAAAAAAGTGTCATTTCGATTTGAGCGAATGAAATAAAACGCTGAAGTCTAACCACAAAGTTTTGAAGAATTTTATTTTAAAGGGAGATTAATTGAATAATACCGAAACAAAGCCTTTCGTTATTCCTTTTAAACTTTCTTCTTCATTCGCATAAAATGTAACAGAAAGCAAAAATTCGTAATTGCTTTCCTTTTCCTTTCTTAACAAAGTAGGAAACAATTACTTGGCACAGGATATTCACCAACTCAATTCTCAATCGAGGTATATAAAGTTGTACTCTATTTAGAGGAGCTTCAGATTGTGGGTTACTTCGGAAGAAGTACATCAGTTGCAACAAAAGAACCGGAAAATGCTATTCTAGGAAGGTATCTTCATCCTGAATCTGTTTTACTAATTAAAGCAGATATATATTCACATTCTTTCGTCACAAGAGAAAGTTAGATTTCTTACTGAAAAGATATCAAATATTGTTTAATAAGTTATATCTTCAAAGTTATCAAATTTGCAATCGGTATGCTCTCCTGGATATATAATATAAAAACCATGGTTCATTTTTGTATTAAGGAGCAATGATCAAAATGTTTTGAAATGTCCAGGTACTACTTCTCTCTATAAACGATATTATAATTACGCTATTTTAAAATAATTTCCTTTAGAATAAAAGATGATTCATACTACCTACATCTTACTTTCAAAAGTATTTTCTTATCAAATACGTTACATTGAACTAAATATTGAAAAATGTAGTAATTTAATCAGAAAACTTGAATTATTTACTTGAAATAAATGAAATGATTTACTTGAATAAAATTAGTAATAAACACTTAAAACAAAATTGAAGCTTAATTGCTTTTGAAATTTGTGAAATAATGTCTTGCCTTCTACTTCAAATACCCACAGAAATATTTAAAATAAAAATTTCAAATGAATATAACTATATATATATATATATATATATATATATATATATCAATTACTTTTAAGAGAATGAAATAATCTTTAATAATTGAAAGTTTTTATCACGATTTCTAAAATAGTCGTTTCGATTTTGAAACTAAAAGAAGTTAGAAATTATATATATCATTGAATTTATGCTTCAGCATTAAATGCTTAATATTCCTCTAAATCCGGGATGGGCATTAAGTCAATCCAGTAGACCGCCAAGACATTTTGGAGTGACTGCCTTCCCTAAAACCTAAAACGCGCATACTAAAAGAAACATATTTATGGAATACCGAGGCCAGCTAGACTAGATAATAGGCTTTTCTCAGTTCATGCGACTGTGTGTAGACGACACATGTACCAATATTGAAAACGCATGATTACATTTAAAACATTTACTGTGACTATAAGCGAAAAAAGCGATTACCGCGATGCCAGGCGCAGGAATGTGTTTTGCCCCACATGCCGACTAAAGGAGAAAAGAAATATTGATCAGATTTTCCCGCGATAACACAGGATTGGTTACCGAAATATCAATCCACATTTCACGCTTCTGTGGGAATGGATCCTTGTGTTGACATTAAGTCCAGCGATGGCACAGCACCCGCTTTTTTGCTAGGGATGGCGATCTGAGATCAATTAATCGAAAAATTGATTTCTCGAACAAAAAAATCGATATGTAGCCCTGAATCGATTCAGTGAATCGATATTTTATCCTAGAAAATCAACATTCGTTTTTTTCTGCTTTGGTAAAAACCATGAAATTGGTAAAAACCAAGAATTTAAGCACTGTTTATCGCAGGCAGTTGTGCACCTGAAGTATGATCCTACACTTTAATGGCAAGAACAAAAACACTCTATCGTCAGGTTTACTCAATAGCCATGATGTATATGAGTATCGTGGGATCATCTGTTCCTTGTGAGCACCTTTTTTCGATTGCCGGCAACATCGCAAGGGATGAACAGACCTGCTTGGATCCCAGAAGACTTGACAGACTCTTATTTTTAAAAAGCTTATATATTAAGCATTGGGAATTATATAAGCTATATTATCTATTTTCTAAACTTTTTAATGTAACAAATACATTTATAAAATAAATGTCTTTTTTATACCTGATACTTTGATATGGTAATAAAAATAATTGTAATTGTCGAATTCCCTGAACTAAAAAATTCCCTGATTTTACTGATAAGAGATCGTTTATATTATTGTATATTTCTTGTTTTTCATAAAAGGGATTTAAACTTACATTGTAAATGCAGACTTGAAAAAAAATAAATTTTTTAGAAACCGATCTTTTAGACCTCAACATTTTTGTGAATCGATTCATCAGGTTACGATTCGAATTAATCTAAAAATCGATCGTTTTCGGAAAGAATCGCCATCCCTACACCCGGCAGCAAACGGGTTAAATACATATGTCGGTAACAGATTCATCGGTTCATGTGTGTTCGCTACTTGCTGTATTGAAAACATCCACGCCCCACGGTCTAGCAGTCCTTCATAGTCCTCCAAACATGGAATTTTTTGAAAGAAGGAAAGCAATAAAATTTTTTTACGGAAGGAAATATCATATCAACAGCTTTGTCGACCAAATACTCATGCAGTGGAGATGGAAGCCACTGAAGTGAACTGATATGCATGAGACGCTTTAGCTCAAAAGCTTAATTTACTATTGTGCCGACAAACATCTTAACAATAATAAATATTGTTGGCTGTTTTTTAGCTCACCACACCCACGTCGCTGGGTGGATCTCAACACCTTGAAAAAACTAGGAGTAGCCCGTACCCTGGAAAAGTCTGCCCACCCCTGCTCTAAATACATATGTTCTTTTCTCAGAAAAAGTGATAGAAGTAAAATACCTTATTTTTAAAAACTGCATAAGATTCATGTGATACCTACTTCTGAAAGAATTAAGTTAGTTTTCATGAATTTCTTCAACATCAAAGATCTTCACGTTGAAACATCTTCTGCCGATTTTTCTCAATTCTTACTATTATGTCTCATACTCTCTATGTATTTATTTATCTTCGCAGAATTTTCAATCGTTAATAAAATAAATTTTAAAGCGCTCAATTGAGCTGAAATGTTATATACATGATTATTTTGGATGACACTACAATAATATTGAATTATAATTAATAAAAATTAATTGATTAAAACTAATTATTCAAAGAATTACAAATACAGCCACGTTGGCATCATTTTGGGAGACTTAGCGACCCCTTTGGCGACTTGTGTCAAAACTTGAAAAGGTTTTTTTTTCACGTTTTAAGGAACTCGTTTGAGCTGCAATTTTCTATACACTTTTGTTTTGGGTGAAAATACGATACTTTAATTATAATTAATTAAAATTAATTGACTGAAACTAAATATTTAAAGAAAAACAGATACATCCACGTTGATTTCATTTTTAGCGACTTGGGTCAAAACTTCTAAAAAAAAATTTCTCGCGTCTTAAAGCATTCCGTTGAACTGAAATTTTATATACACGATTGTTTTGGATGGCAATACGATTCTTTAATGATAATTAATAAAAATTTGTTTCCTCTTAATGTTGTGATTCTTTCATATGCATGTACATATTTACACTGGTGTGCAAAAATTAAGGACGAAGTCGAAAAATTAGCATATCAGCTGAACAAAGAGGCAGAGCGGACAGAAAGACCAATCAGGAGATTAAGTAAAGTGATGTACGGTAGCACATGCGCAGATATGCAGGTAGACGTAATGGGGGAGTGTCTGAGTAGTATAAAGCATGTTGTCGGTGTAAGATCAGTATTTCTGGCAAAGAGATTGCACGCCGTATAAGCAGTTAAAATCACACCGAGTTGCTGCCTCAGCGAGAAATGGCGAATAATCAATCTGTTAGACGACATCTGGATACTTTTACCCGAGGTCGAATCATTGGGAAGTTGGAGGAAGGCCACAGTGTGACAAGTGTGGCTGCAGAGTTCGGAATTGCTCACAGCATCGTTTCACGACTTTGGAGACAATTTCAAACTACAGGAACAGCTATCCGGGGGTTCAGTAGTGGTCGTCCACGAGGTACCACACCCGCAGATGACCAGTACATTGTCTTACAGGCCAGAAAAAACAGGCGGCAGACAGCGGGAGAAATCGCTAGACACACGACACAGGCGACTGGACGACCGATATCGCGTTTTACCGTGGCCAGAAGACTGCACGGTGGTGGTCTGTTTGCACGACGCCCTATACAGTGTGTACCTTTAACGCCTGCCCATCGGAGAAGGCGTTCTCTTTGGTGCCGGGAACACCGGAATTGGAGAGGCAATGAATGGGGACGAGTACTCTTTACAGATGAGAGCAGATGCAGTTTGAGTAGCGATTCTCCTCACATACTCATCTGGAGAGAGCGGGGAAGCCGCAATCATCCCTCGAACATCATTGAAAGGGACAGGTATGGAGGTCGCGGTGCTCTCGTTTGGGGAGGCATCATGTTTGGTAGTCGTACAGACCTTCACATCTTCGACGAAGGTTCAGTCAACGGGACCCGTTATTGTAACGAGATTCTTCTTCCATATGCGCGTCTTTTTAGAGGCGCTATGGGTCTGCAGTTCCTTTTCATGGACGACAATGCACCATGTCATCGCACAGTAGCTGCCAAATTGCTCTTAGAGAGTGAGGATATTGAACGTATGGATAGGCCGGCACGATCTCCGGATCTCAATCTTATCGAGCATGTATGGGATTTTCTAGGCAGACGCTTGGCAGCTCGTACCTTACCACCAGTAACGATTCGGGAGCTTCGATTGGCGCCGCAAGACAAATGGACAGCAATGCCTCAACAACTCATTGACACTCTCATTCTCAGCATGGGTAGACGCTGTGAAACCTGACTAGCTTTCAGGGGAGATCATATCCCCTACTAAAGACCGGATGTTTCTTTCTGGACACCCATCACAGGGATGTTTCAGCCTTCAGTCGCATTGCGCTCCATGCTACTTTTCCAATAAAGCTTCTTTTTATCCCTCTGATTTCTCTTTTAGTAAGTGTTGTTTACATTACACATGTCCTTACGTATTGGGGATCTTACGGTATTAAATGTGTTGATTTGGAAAGCTTTTGTACAAAGTTATATTGAAAAAACCGTCTCGTCCTTAATTTTTGCACAGCAGTGTATATTAAATGTAACTATTTAATAAAAAGTAGCTAAAATAAAATTTTTTTTGATCCTCTAAGTAGGAATTGACTTAATTTCTTTTCTATATTACCCGCGTTGTAAGGAAACTGTGGATGATATTACGTGATGCAAATACTTTATTTTAGGTTATTTTTTCTTTCAAACATTCAAACGAATTGCTAAATATCATTAAAACTAGGTTAAGTTGACATTCTTAGAAAGTCAAGCAGAATATTAGTTTCGATTCCTTCTTAATAAAAGGTCGTGATTAAAGGGAACTAATACGCATTAAAAAATTAGCTACTTATTTATTTCAACACAAACTATTGATACAATATAGCACAAGCAATAGATAGAAGTAATCGAGGTATAAAAGCATGGTATTCATTTTCATCAACCTTTCACTAAAAGCCATTTAAGTCAACCAATTACATGCAGTAAAAGTAATTTGATTTAAGTGAATGCATTTTACAACTGCTAGTATCCTTACCAAAATTGTAAATTGTAATATAAATTAATAATTTCTATTAAAAAATATTGAAAATAGAATATTGTATTAGCCAAAAGAGAGAAATAAAATAAGTTCATTATCAGTGATGTAAGAGTTAAGTCTCAATATCAAGTTCCGATTTTACAAAAAGATGGTGATACAAATTAGAAGAATATGTTTCATGTTAAAGAGCTGTATCACAAAATTTGTAACCAGTAAGTTACTATTATATGTTATAATTATTTGGAAACCCTTTTTTTCCATTTCTATTATTTACAAGAATCCCATCATACTCAGAAGATGGGCTGAAGTTACTTGCTATATCTGGTAACAATTGAGAGGAATCCATTTAGAGGAATCGTTATAATTTTCCAAAATTATTTTCATCCATAGTAGGCCCCTAAGCACAACTATTAGATTTCCCACACTTAAATTCAAAATATTGGGGCCAATAGGCATTGCAGAGAAATATTTTATATAAATACCGCAATTGAGGAGAATATCTAATCATTGGTAAAAGTTGTTAAACAAGAGATAGAAAAACATATAAATAATTAACAGAAATCTCTGAGTACTTTTTTAGTTCCGTCGTCATTACTGATGTTGATTTCTCATGGAGGTGCTACTGCAAATAGAGAATTATTATTGTGATCAAAAACTAACTAAACAGATGGTGAATATGATGACAAACTTTTAAATCTTGGATTATTTCATTAAATTTTGGAATACTAAAGTTGGTATCTGATTAAGTCCATCATTCTTAGAATTTGCTTAATGTGTTAATGAAGATAGGATTTGAAAATTAAGCGCCTTAGAAAATTTTCATCTAACAATCATTATACTTTTGCTATTTTTTTCCTTTCAAATTCCATATAACATGCCAGGAGATACTCTATAATGAATTTTTTGACTAAGGAAACCCACCATGTATGTGTGTGTGTGTGTGGAAAGGGACTGATATGGATTAAATTGAGCAAGTTTCGAGGTTTGAAATCCCCAAGTCACGTGGTTTCAAAATGTAACAACCCAGGTCTCATCATCGCGCCACTTTTAACTGTTGTTTAAAATTATGAAGCCCGTTGCCAGAAGCTTTCTTGTTGTTTTTGATAATAACTTTAATACTCAATTCATCCGATGATTAGAATGAATTTGTTAAAACAAAGTAAATTGCATGCATTCGAAGAATTCCAGAAGATTTTAAAATAGTCATCAGAAGTGAAGGATGCAAGGAATTTCTGAAATGCTTTTAAAAGTTTAAAAAAAACTGCAGCAGTTTTCAGATTAATATAACAAAAGCCATGGTTTATATGTTTTTAAACCTTAGAGCAATGTCTAAATATTTCTACATATTTAAACTTTTTAGATCGATGTAAAATGTCAACAAATACCGTTACAATATTTAATTTTTTCCTAAGAACATAAATATTTTCGTTATAATTAAAATTAAAATAGAAGTCTTCCTTATCACGTAAAATATTTCAGATTCCCCCAATTATGAATCCACATAAAAATTGGAAGAAAATACCAAATATTCCTTTAAATATAATACAATCACCAAAAGGATCTTGAATTTAAAATCAAATTATAGTGAGCAAAATACTTGCGTAATAAATATTTTATTTATGTGATACAATAATTAATAACTTTATTTTTACTTTCCTTCTTATGAAAAAATATTTTTTTAGATTATTAATTTTTTTAATTCTTTTTCGAAGTTTATGAAATAATACATTTTGTGCCTCACTGAAATTAAATGCAGTTATTTGAAATGTATATTTAATAATAATTAACTGAATTTTCGAAATTGTGCAAAAACTATTGCGTAATATAAACTTATTATCTTCGATTATCTTTTTGTTGAGTTTTTAATGGATTGTAATTGTATTTTGCATGGATTAAATTTTTTCCAATGAATTATTTTTTAACTTATGTATATTAGAAAATCAAAGTTATGGGCATTTTCTGTGTATAATCAACATTTAGTTATACAGAGAATTAATAAAAAGATAAACTATAAATCATTGAAATACCTAACTCGACGCTTAATCCTCAAATCAGTTAGTTTTTCTAACGTCTGGAAATAGATTTTTACAAAAGGAATTTTTCCAGCAAGTAGTGCTAAATTTTCTTCTGTAATAATCGAATTTTCATAGATATAATTCGAGATTTTCGCAACACTATAATAAACAATAAATAACCGGAACTGAAATTCTTTTTTAAATATTGAACAATACGAAAATAAAGATTTAAAACTGAACTATACAAAAAACCTTTTATGTATATATATATATATATATATATATATATATATATATATATATAAGGATCTGATAAATAAAATCTTTCACGAATGTCCATCTGCACCAGTCTAGCGTGACCAGAAATGTCTGCGTCATGCATTTGACATCCGAGGGAAGAACTGTCACTTCGAACACCTGTTTGGGTGGTGATAGTGGCAACAAATGTTTGATTTGCATTGGCTTCACGTTCCCATCGAACATCTAAACGCAGTTTATGATGAAAAAAAAAGAACCCTCCAGGTAGTCTTAAAAATTATGTACATTGTATATACATAAATTTTCTACTTGGGAAAACAATTCTGCAATCGCCTCACAGTCATTGGCGTGTCAACGTATATTTATTTAGTGTTCTGAAGGAGACAGATCGTCTGCTTCTCTCTTTTCGAACGGAATAGAATGTATGATGAGGGTGACTCAGTCCTGTGTATGGAGCTTATCGGTGTTCCAAACTTGCCGTCTACGCTGCCATTATCTTTCTGCTTAATGGGGCTTTTCTTCAGGTAGTTTCTTTGCAGCGTTATGGAGGGGAAACTTTTTCGAATAGAAACGACAAAATATTATTGTTTTTAATAGTTTCTTCGCACAGCAAAATCAGTGTAAGAGAAAAGAACGTTTGAAAAATCTGCTTATTTCTTTTTTTTTCAATGATGACACGAATGTAGATAATAAAACAATGTTGAGGTGGTAAAATTTTAAACAATTTAAATAGCGAAAGTGATTAAATACTTTTGGCTTTTTTGTATACTTTTAGTTGAAAAGAAAAAAAACCCAGATAATTCAGTACTGCTTCAGAAAAATTGCAAAATCAAAGGAGAATGTAATCAAATATATATATCATTTTGTCGGAGATTTATGAATAAGTCTTACTACATCTAGAGCATGTTTTAAAAACCTTGTTTCCCCTTACACACACACACAAAAAGAGATATTGCGAAAGAAAAAAAGATTTTTACTTGAAAAGAGGCAATTTTCTTTAAAAGTATCAAAATGACCCTCTTTGGCTGTTTCAAGTATATATATATCCACGATTGTCCATTTTAATAATTAAAAAATTATATTAAAATTTGTCTCAGTATGCATGGAAGAATATAAGAAAAAATCAAAACATATGAGCAGCGATGCTCGATTGTATGTTGAAATAAAGCTTGAAAAATCGAAAAAAGGGTTAAAATGACTAACTGATTTTAGTGTTAAGAATCCTTTTTAGTTATTAAATTAATTAAACTAACGGTAATTAGATGAAAAAAACCGTCCTTACAGGAAGATCCATTTTAAGGGTGACAAACAAAAAAGTTTATTTCGTTTTTTCTATTTCTTAAATATATATTTCTTAACAATTATTTTAAAAAGAAAAAAAATACTTAGAGCAGCAATTTACATAATAGTTTCAGAAATAAAAGTATTTTCAAATAATTTACGGAAATCAACCTGATAACAAATTTCAATTAAAATATAATTTTAATGTTTTTAGGTAAAACCGTACGACGCAATTAAATTCTGTGCTTTGTATGTTACTAGAGACATTCCTCTCTCTCTCTTTCTCTAAATATACATGCTTTACTTTAAAGTTACTCATTAATTAAATCTTTCTTAAAAAGATCTTTATATTCATTTCAAATTTTGAATACATTTATAAATTTGGGAAGATTGAGATGTGTGCGTTCATGATGTAATCAAAGTCACTAATGAGCAGTATTGTGTTTCGTTAATGTGCAATTGAAATGCACCCTTTCAGAACGGCAGAGAAGTGTTTGTGAATTCATCTCACGGCAAGAGATAGCGATGACTCATGGAAACGCATTCACAAAAGATGGTCTCGCGCAGGTGAATGAAATCGTATCTCCCGTGTTCAACTGAATTAATTCAGCTTATTATGCTTTGAAATGTTTATTGGATTGCGTTTTTAAAAGTTACTTAAAGTGGACATTACTCAACTGCAAAATTTGAAATATTTATTTATAGAATAAGTATATAAACTAAAACTCTTGCGCATTAAAGTAAGAGAAAAAACTAGTTTTCTTTTTATATTAATATGATATACTTATGAAGTCAAAAATATTAGATGTTTTATTTACTAGAATCAAATGTATGAATAAATAAGGAGTCGGTAAACCAAGGGTCTTCGAATCTGTAGGAAATTTTAAAACTATAATTACTCGCACCAAAAATTACCGTTTATCTTTCTTTTTTTCCTTTATAGTTACTTATTGAAAATATTTATTTTATATTTTTGTCTTCGATTAAATATTTGACTGGCTTAAGTTTCCGTATTAAATTGTTTTTCACATTAACAAAAGGTACAGATAATCGGTGAAAATATTAAAATTTGCTCTAAAGCAGTGGAAGAGTCTAATTATTAGTAGAATTCCCAACATGAGAAATCACTCTTCAAATGATTTACTACAAAATTTGCGAAATTGCACACATCAGTTATGGAACACTTTTGAATGTAAGCAAAAAACTCTTTTGCAAATACACATTTAAACTCAGATGAATCCATACTAATACAATGAATTTTATTATCCACAAATGATAAAGCTGACATCAATATTTGAATAAGGATCGTCCAAATTCTAATTGCAAAAACAAGTACCAATTTTATATCCTGCATTATAGGTCACTGTACAAAAGTGTTTGATAAGCAAAAGGTGGATTTTGTGCAGTTACGAGCTTCATCACACACAAAAAAAGAAAATAGACTCGTTATGAAGGCTTGTGGGAACGGTTACTCACAAACATAGATCCAAAGAAAGATAATCTGATATCATCCCATCAGGTTAATCCATCTCATTCAAAAAAAAAATCTGTCTTTATATTTTAAAACACAAAAATTATAATGTGAATTAATTCTACTTCAAGTATCACAATGTTTTATTTATATTTCATTTTTACTTCAACACTTTTGCGATTCCGGACATTCAATTTAAGTTTTAATTTTTTTTTATTATGCAATGAAATAGAGGATTTTCTCTTGGAGGCTCATGGCTCAGTTTTTGGTGTAAAAAGGGTTCCGTGGATACAGTTAAATCACTCTTCTGGATAGTGTATTAGGCTTTAAAATCATTCGCAAAAATTAGTGAAGAGAACTTATTTAGGCTTTGATAATAGCTTCAGCAGGAGATGAAGGCATCACTTGTTCCAGTTTCTGTTTTCTCTTAGACACAATTAAAAATGTTAACCCGTTAGAGCAATGATTCTTAACCTAGTGCCCTACAGGGCCAATGTGCCCGAAAAGCTATTTTTGTACACCCGTGACTGGACAGTACTCTATATACCGTAAAATGCGGCGTATAACGCGCATCTATACTTTATGGCTGTATTTTTCAATGTTTAGGTATATTCGCCGTATAATACGCACCCCCTTTTTTGCGAAAAAACTCGATATGTAATTATGCACTTCTGTTACATTTTGAAGACATTTGCTCGAGGTATTATCCCGGGCTTTTGAAAAAATAGTATACTTCTAGAACTGCAACTCTTTAAGTACATAGCGTATGTCATTTCTTTTAAATAAACAGTATTTCGGTCTATGTAGAAGTCTAAATTTTAATACTCTTTTTTTTCTTTTTTAAGATATTTATATATCCGGCATATAACACGCACTCGTAAATTTCGATCTTAGTTTTGATGTTAAAAGTGCGTGTTATACACTGGATTTATGATAATTGGAAAATAGATTCCGGCATTTTTTAATTATTAAGCCAGTGGCATTATTTTTAAAACCCATTCAATCTTCAAACTAATGTTTCTGAAGTTGCAGATTCCGTGGAGAAAATTATTCTTGAAGAAGAATCTTCAATTGATATCTTAAATATTGAGCCTAATATTGTATTTAAAGCGTTCAGACTTAATGAAAATATCTGGAATCTAACCGAAGATAAAAAATATCCCCTTTTGAAAAAAGAAGCTTACAAATTAAAATCTGTTTTCGGTTCCACATATTTATGTGAATCTTTGTTTTCAACAAAGAAGGCCATTAAATCAACAATCTAATCTCGACTTAACGATAGCAATCTCCAAGATTCTGGAAGATTGGAAACATCATCGTATACACCTGACTTTGGAAAATTAGTGTATGATATATACACACACAATGCCGAAAATTCCATTAAATGTATAACTACCTAACATTTTTAGTGTAGGATATTGTTTATGATGCTTATGGTTGAAATAAAAAAATAATAAGAATCGCTGTACTTTTTTTAACTGCGTCCACCAGCAATTTCCCTTCTGCATTAGAGCAGTGAAATTTTGTCTATTAAAAATGGTACAGTTAAATTAAAGCATTAAATATTTGATTAAATTGTCATTTTTGCTTTAAATTAACAAATTTAGAAACTATAGAAAATGGAATAAAATATATACAAATACAATATTTACTGTATGATTGATGTAAAAAAGTAAATGTAATAAAAAAATACACAGATAATTACATTTCAGTACAGAATATTTTCATTCGAGTAAGACTAAAGCCGCGCGTAGGGAATGGAATGTTTGAAAATTAATTAGCTGTGTGTTTTTGGTATTTGAACATTTTATTATTTTTTCAATGTTTTTTAAGGTCAATATGTGAGAAGCAATTAGTTTCGGTATCGTAAAAAAATGTTTTTTTTTCTTCTTCAAAGTAAATAGCTAGCATTAAAATTACACAAAATGTTGAAGTAGAAGGAACAAATGCAAAAAAAATGTGTATTTTTTTTATTCCGCACTGATGTGAAATGGAATTTATTGTTTGAGAAAAAATAACATTTTGAGAAAACTAATTAAGACATAAAGTATATTTTTTAATTAAAATGTTTTGATTTTCAATCATATAAAGTAATTCGTTTTAAAGTTTTGCATTGAATCTTTGAATTTTTATACATAAGGTTAAAATGGACTTTTCAAGGAAAATATCAAATTAACTGTTGTACGTTAGTAGTAATTTCTACTACATTAATTGTATTTGTATACTTCTTTAACGTTAGTTGTATTTGTATATTTCCTTAACATTGGTTGAATTTGTATATTTCTTTAACATTAGTTGTATTTGTATATTTCTTTAACATTTAGTTTTATATTATAACTAACCATATTTGAAATTTAGCTTTCGTTTCAGGACTCTTAGCATTATTATAACTTAAATATAATCTATTGATCTGTATTTATTTAAAAACTTGTATTCCTTTTGTGTTTTTAAAAATGAATTTTTATGATTCCTTCGTATAAAAAAAACGTTTATTAATGAAAAAAATTCGTATAAAGTGTATTTCGAAGAAATCCTTTAAGAAATCACTGGACTATTAAATTGAAAATTTTTGAATTTCTTGAAAATATTGTATGTTAACACCTCAATATTTCCGAGTATTCTGGTACCAAAATTGTGTTGATACAATGAAAGTTTTAGAAGTTATTGAGAAATAAGTGGTGAAATTTAAACGAAAACCCTTTCTTTTTCTTATCTCTAACTTCATTTTTCGCAAAACAAAAAAATTTAGCATCTGTGCAGGATTTCTCAGAAACTATTTATGATATCAATTTGAAATTTCATACACGTGTTCAAAATAAGACTCCTCATAACTAATATATGAATTTTCAAAAAAAAATAGTAGAAATTTTTTATTTGAATTTTAATTAATTTTTTTCTTAAAATTTTAAAATTTTCGTTATAATTGCATTTAAAAAATATTTTTTTCCTCTAAATTTCTTAAAAGTTAGTATCACTTCAAAAATGAACAGTTTGATAAAAAATAAAATTAATTTTGTAAATTTTGATCAATTTGGTACTTTAGAATCCTGCGCAGTATAAAATACTAATTTTCATATTTTTCAAAAATTGTCCAATTTTATTTCTTTACAACTTTTTAAATAATTTGTTTCTCAAATTCTCTGACAATTTGAGAAATTTTGTAAATATATATGATCTTAATGTGGTAAAAATTTCAAATTATTGTTTTATTTTATTGATAAGTTACAGTGGTTAGAAGAAGGGTGTTTTTTCGAGTGCACGGATATTTGTTAAGAGGCCCGTGAGTCTTTAAAAATGCAATTCCTCTTTAAAACTAGTATTAAGATTAGTCGGTAGCCCCTATACCGACAATGTTAAATTGCGCCATATTAGGAACCTGTTTCTCAGAAATTGTTAAATATAAAAACTTCAAATTTTGGCTATATAATAATTAGGCTTTTTTATTTAAATAATGGTAAAATGTTTCAAATATGATGTTTGCTTTTTTCAAAAAAATTCATCGTCAAAGTATCGCTTTGAAATTTGTGAAAATTGTCATTTTTTTACGATAACTCCTTTTTAACAAAATATTTTGAGAAAATCTCCAAGAAATAAGCTCCATTATATGTAGTTTCATATTATTTATGTGCAGTAAAAATTGCAAGTAGTTTCATTCAGTATTTTCTATGAAAAAGGTACACGCACTTTGAAAACAATCATTTTGAGATAATTGCATTTTAAGTGTAAAAATGCACTTAATCACAAAAATAATGAATTACAACATGTATTTGTCCTATTTTATTACACAATAGTATTGTCTTAATTTTTAAGCATAAAATAGGAAACAAAAAAGCCTTAAAATGTTCAGAAAATAATTATATAGTAATTTACAGTTTTTGTTCAACAAGATTTTTTTAGCATTTTGTATCAATTTTTACAAATTATGTAACAATCTGTGCAGAATTTTTAACTTCGATGCATCATAAATATCAAATTTGACCTTATAACATCATAAATATAATGTAAACATGTATCAATATGTAAAAGTCCTGATTTGGTAATATGTGATTTTACGACGTTTGAAAATTTAATTATCGATTTGTATGTTCCCATGCAAACACAATTTCTAAAAGTTTCAAAATTCAAAATTTTCTCTAAACTGTACAAAATATTTCTAAAAAAGTCAAAAATAAAACTGTTTTTATGTTTTTAAATATGAAGGTGTATTTTTATGCACATGTAACAAGCTTCTCGCAACGACAAAAAGCATTACACATCTGAGTTGTTGTTAGTTACCTATTATTGAAACACTTTTGAACATTAAAGCAACAATTAAGTGAAATATTTAAAATATATTGTTTAGTTTTCTCAAAAACATATAACATAAAAATATCACTATAAATTTTTAAAAAAATTGACATTTTTTGTCACGATATATGGATTTCAGTCAAATGTTTTGTGAAAATCTCCAAAAAACTCATATGAATATATATAGTAACATAAGGGAAAAGAATTCATTACATTCAAACATTATATTCTGAGAAAAACATGAATACAGTTTTTAAAACATCATTTTTGAGAAAATTGAATTTTCACTATAAAGTGCCTCTTAATCACAAAAAAATAATGAATTACAACATACATTTGTCCCATTTTATTGAACATTAGTATCTTTGCAATTTATTTTGTGTAAAATAGTAAGCAAAAAAAGTCTTAAATTGCCCAGAATAGCATTTTTCAGTTTTTTTTAACGAGATAATTTCTAGTACTACATCAATTTTCTCAATTCTGTATAAATTTTTGAAGAATTAGTAGCTTTCATGCTTTACAGATATCAAATTTGAACATAAAACAACATAAATATAATGTGAAAATGTATCAATATGGTTTTTGTAGGAATCTGAGATGGTATTTAAAAATACCTGATTATACGACATTTTGAAAGTTTTCGCTGGGATTTTGTAAAGTTATCATTAGGTTTTGTTGTTGCAGACAGTTTCTAAGTTTTAAACTTCAAAAAGTACTTTAAACTAGACAAATGATTTCTAAAACAGGCAAAATAAAAGGGTTTTATATTTTTAAACATGAAATTTATATATTTTTATGTATGTAACGAGCTTCTCGCAGACAACAAACATCACATTTGATGTGTCATTTCATACCTTTTTCTCAGAAAATATTAAACATAAATACTCAAAATTTTATTTTATATCATTTAGATATTTATATTTATACTGAAGTGAAATTTTTTTAAATAAATTAATTAGTTTTTCAAAGACAAACTGTTAGTTCACCGAGCATTTTTTTTTTGAATTTATTGAAAATTGTTATTTTTTGTTATATCTGCTTTCTATTTGGATGTTTTAAGAATATTTCAAAAATGTCACTTCAGTATACAGAATTACATTTAATAAACATAGAGTACATACATACAGGAAATTTACACATTTTTAAAAATATAAATTTTAGAAAACAGAAATTTTTATTTAAAAAATCTTACCTTATCAAAAAAAAATGTAGCCTATAATTTATTTTGCAGGGTAATGATGGGTAAGATTCTTGATTTTCTTCAATTTCCATTGATTCATTGGATGGTAAGAAATGTCTTTTACTATTGTTTAGATGAAAAGCAGGTGTTTTGCATATGCAATATTTTAACAACTATTACCTGTCCAGTATCAAAATTGGTTGTAATAAGTACACTAATTTCCACCATATCCCTCATTTTTAAGCGACTGAAATAATTTTATAACTATCCTTTTTTCTTAAAGCACTTTTTCAATCTTTACAAACAAGTTATTAAGTATTTAAAAGTATAAAAATTTCGAAAGGAGAAATAATACACAACAAAAAAATTCAAATTACACAACAAAATATTTTTATCAAATTTTTTAAAACTTCGCTCCAAAAGTACATACACAAACTATCAGCTAAACTTGCAGTTAAGTTTCATTTAATCTACAGTTAATTGTGTATGATTAAATGAAATTTTGTGAAGGCTTTGCAAGTTCTCAGATTTAAAAATTAATATTTACACTTAATCTGAGAAAGTGGGCGTGACCGGGGCACTTGATTATTTTTAAAAGTCATTTCAATGTACTTCTAATTCATATAATGGCTTTTATACTACATCATTGGAAAGGTAATGATTTGGAGATTTTAGAAATATCAAAATCGATTTTCAAAAAGTTTTTACCATACTGACTGCTCTTAATAAAAAATTAATATTTTTTGATTAAGAATACATTATAAATTTGTACGATATTTTAAATAATATAAACTGGTTGCTTATTTAAAAAGATAGTAGAAGGCTATTATTTAAGAGAAAACTATTTTTTAATAACCTTGCTAGTCATAAGAGCTGACTCGAAGATTCGACTTCTACCTGTTGGTCGTATGTGTGTGGGGGATTTTATTTCCCTCTGACCGCCCAAAGGATTAACTGAAGGAGGTATTTCCCTATCCACCACATGAGAACGCGCTATCTAGGGGTTACAGGCTATCCCGAGGGTAACCTACGATGTACTAATAAGATCAATCCTCGAACATGCGGCAGCCGTGTGGGCTGCGACATCTACCACCTCAAAAGAGAAAATTGACTCTGTTCAATAGAGAGCCTTCAAAAATTTATCATGAACAAATTTACGAATAAAATCAAAAGCGACCACGAGCAACCCATAACTCAAATTTTACTTTTCGTGCCTGGATAGCAGGCTGAAACGATCTTCAGCCCTTAAGTTTGACAATGACATAAGAAACGTTATTAACATGAAACACACATGCCTTGGCATCATTCAGGAACCCTGGTTTTCAGTCAAACCACCCTCCTCTGTCAAGATTATTTCGGATTTGCTAGAGTTCTATTTGAAAAAGAACCTAAAATATTCGATAAAAAGAACAAAAAGGTATTTACACAATACTTAATCCTACGAAACCTCGTATAAAGCTGTCTACACTGACGGTTTCTCAGACTCAGACTGCAGTAGTGGAGGTTCCGGTGTCTTTAGTACATACCCAAATAAAACAACATAGAAACATAGTGCCTGAGTGGGGAAAATCGCATCCAACTTTAAGTGTGAACTCTTTGCAATCAGGGCAACTCTAGATATACACCTCGAACGGACAAGAATCGCTCACTCCGATGGCATCACTGTGCTCTAGAATTGCAAATCCACCCTCGAAGCCATTTAGGGAGGAAAAACAAGACTCATCCAAGACAGCAACTATTTTCTCAGTTGAGATAATGGAAAATCCTGAACCTTTAAGTGGATCCCAGTCCAGGTTTATATCTAGGGGAACAAAACGTCAGATTTTCTTACCAAAGAAGCCAGCACAATAGAGCCTGCACCTCTCTACTTCGATTTTTGACGCCAAAGCAATCGTAAAACAGAAGCTATGCACAAACCCTCAGAAAAATTTCTCCTTCCCAGAATTCAACTTCAACAGTGATATAACAATGACCATAACTAGACTAAGGATAAAACGGTTCAAAGGCATGAAAATCCTGCTTGACTAATCAAGAATATATTCGGCCTGCCCCGCACGCAAATGGACTCCAGATATTCTCTTTGCTGCTCCTCCATACTCGTGCCTTCTTCAAAATTGACATTAACCCTCCAACTGGACAGAACGGATTTTTCCGCTCTACTAGAGAGGCTTCGAAAATGGACTGCACGGATTTTTCTGCCTTCAAGTAACGTTTTCAAAAGCGGATTAGCCGCACTTTTCTGAAATCCTTTCCCCCTTTTAAGGTTTAACATCTTGAAAGATAATGAGGAACGGAGGAAGCAACACAGCAGGAGTTTTATGGCTCGCAGGGAACCCCATGTTTTGACCCTTCGGCAATCGTAAAAAATCGAGGAGAAATTTCTTTAGACCCCAGGAAGTGTTAATTTGTTACCTCGTTTTTTCAAAGTTTTGTAAAGTCCCAACGCATAAGTAAAATATGTTACAATTCCCTTTTGGTTTCATATTAATTTGAAACTGTAACAAGTTGAGGCGTGTCAGTGCAATCTGCTATTTTATATAGTTAGACAAATTATCTTTTTTTAAGTATATTCTTTCTCTTCATTTTTCTTATTTTAATCAAAGATTTTAGTTTTTGAAACATGATTATTTTATTATAAGATACCGAAAAAATTAATAAAACACCAAACTCTTTAAAATTTGGAACCTTTTCAATTTTCCAACCACTAAAAATGAATAAATTTAAACTTCATCAAATCATTTGAAACATTTTCTTACACTTTGATAAAAATAATAACGAAAAAAAAACAACTAATTAAGATTTATTAGTTTTTTTTTAGATTTCAAAGCCTAAGTGTTCAGGGAAGTTTAAGTACAGTGCCTGGTTATATATTGTTAAAATACTCCGAATTATATTTGAATTTTAAGTGCTTGAAATTCAGTTTACATCAAAGACAACATGAATGAAGATTTTCACACATTTTTTTTATAACTTGAATGTTTGAAAGCTATACAGTAGACATTTATGCATATAAATAAACATAAAAATCAATTTTAAATTCAAGCTATTGAAAAACATTCGAATTATATATCGTTCAAAAATATCTATTTATACAAAATACCTAAACATTTATCTTTTTTAAAGGCTAACTGAATAAGTAATTAAAATCTGGATATGTTTTGAAATCTCGACCTTATAAAGCTAGAAATTTTATGTTAAAAATTCCATTTGAAATTTCGAAAAAAAAAATGTATCGTGCAGTTAAAAATTATTTACCATAAGTTTTAGCAATTGTTTGAGTATAAAAAAATTTCAAATTTTATTATATAGCTTCTTTTGTATCTTTTAATATATTTCGGCCACGGTAGCCGAGTGGTATAGGTATCGGAACGTGGCTTGCTTTGTCACGAGTTCGAGCCCAGTACCACTAAAGACCCGCCGTGTAGGGCAGAGATGCACGTTAAATCTGTCGAGAGGTGAAACATCCTCCCGTTGGTGTGGTGGGGTAGTTAGGAGAGGAGGGTGCCTGCTCAGGTGTCGTCCACGTCACTTGACCATGGTTCAAAATTACGTGGTCCGTCGCCAAAAGCCCTCGTGTAGCTGAACAGTGCGACGTTAATATTCAATCATTCATTTAATATATTTCGAAGATTTCATACAATTCAGTTGAAAACCGCATGCTAAGAGCAAAAAATATACTAAAAAACTTGATGAATATACAATTACAATAAATTCTTACATAGAGAAGGAAAACTGAGAAGCTAAAGCGTAGGAATAAAAAATTTTGAGTATATCTGAAGTAGTTTTCGAAATATTTATTTTAAAGTTTAGAAAATTTGTGTGCGTTATGTTATACTTGATATCAATTAAATGGTTAAAATAATGTGTGTTAATATTAGTCATGTAATCGTTTGATGACACATTCATATACTAATAAAAATTATCATGGTCATTGATGCGAATGTCAAGAATTTTATGTAATTTTAAATTCAGACATTAAAATATTGATGTAGAAAATATAAAACGACCATCTAAAATACAAGAAAAATGCAGTCTGCTATAAAATGATCTTGACAAACAAAATTCGGCATTTTCGCTTACTATGGCAGAGCCGGCTTAGTCAGGGGCGATCTGGAAAAACAGAGAGAACCGCGGTTTTGATGGATGCCGCTCTAGCTTTTAAAGCTCCCAGGAAAAATTATATATATATATAAATTACAAATGCAAAAATAAATCTTGTAATTTTCCATACATTTTTATAACAATGAATTGTGGAATTGGCTTCCAATACATTGTTGTGTTTGACAATATCTAAGGTAACCAACCCTACTTTAGATAGATTTGTACTACTTTTCGTAACCGTATTCCTTTTAAAATTAATTCGTGCAGCCGAAATACACCTTTTGTACCCTTAAAAATTTATGTTAACTATAACGGTTAATTTTAATTTATGCAACTTGTGAAATGTTCATAATTAACCATTTCCGTCTAAACAGTTTACATGAAAAAAAAAAGTTTGACACCTTCATTCATTAGGGATTTATATAAGATTCTAACATTAAATTTTATTTTTCACCGAATAGGATTCAGTGAAAGTGTATAGTGCTTCCACACCACAGGTCTCGGGTTCTATTAACGGGCTGCGCAAGGTCGACTCTGCCTTTCATTCCCGCTACATTGGGTCGATAAATGAGTACCAAGCTTGCTTCGGGTCTTAAACACTGAAGGTCTCTCTTCAGACAGACCACCAAATCGGGACATCTGTTCATGCACCTCAACGTCCAATGGTCACGTGTATTATGATGGGCGCAGTAGTTCCTGGACCTCATGGATTGTTGTGCTTCTGAGTTTGAGTCTTAAGTTTGAGGATTACCTCACTTTGGGGATAACCCTTAGATAAACATGTATTTCCACTCATTTGCAATTAAACATTTTTCTTTCAATTACGTTTATTTCAGAAGGAAGTTTGATTTTTCAAATGTATTTGCTTAATAACATGTATATTTGTGTATTATATTAAACATTTTGATCAGTGCAAAATTACATGTTTTAGCTCCTCTAAAAGCTTTTAGGATTTTACAACTGATCTTACAATCCATATACGTTTTATAGTGGTATATTTATAAATGATAAAGACATTTTTACGACTGTGTGAGCTGTGTTATGCCTCGTTTATAAATAAAAAAATTGCATTCAGCTACAGTTTTTAAAATGTACAGAAATAAGTGGAGCAACAGGATACTTACATATTATTAATATTTTTGACTGCAGTAAGATATATTTATATTTCAGTTTCTTTACAATTTTGAATAGAAGTTGTAAGCCATTTTGCGAATAGTTTGATATTGAGTATAAACCCATAGGCTGTTTAATATTGTAAAGTGTTTTACTTTGATACCAGCACACATTAAAATAAGGCTCATTTGCAGTTATATGATCAGCTTCAGTGATATTTAAATTTTCAAAAATAGTCTACACGCGTACGAAAACATTCTTTCACAACCGCACACCACATCTCATACTATATCTTCCTTACAGCAGGAAATATTTGTGTATACTGAAAAATTTAATACAGGATACATTTCCAAGTGTTAAATTTGTTTTTAAAATTTGGTATGAATACATTGTGAAACTGTCGGTTAACTTCACTGAACAAAATTGTTTTAAGTGTACTGTTTTGAAAGACAAGATTAATTAGGGAGAACTTTTCTCACAATAGAATTTGTAATGACTGAATTGTGTGAAAATGTAGTTATCGATGTGTGACATTTTTCCTTGTAATAAAAGAAACAGAAAGATAAGAAATTTAACTTGAGTAGAAAATGGTTAGAAGTACTGTCATGCGCATTGGAAGAAGTATATCCGCCATTAAAATTATAAATTATTGACTGAATGTGTGTTATGTCCATCACAAATGCCAATGTAGAAAAGGAATTTTTATTTAATACAAGAAGTTCGAAAAAGAGAACACTAGGAAGGAAAATTTAAATTTTTTCCGAAAAATATTCAGTTAACATAAAAATATCTTTTATATGATTTTAATTAAAATAAATTAAAAGTATTGAAATCCTTTTTATGCTATTTTAAATTAAAAATATAACTGAATAGAGAAAGATCGGTTTTATTTCATAAATATAATCATTGTATGTAATATTAATTCTGTTATTGTTTAAAAATGAGATAGGGCCTTTGCTCTTTTTACCTCATTACTTTTTTAAAAAACAGGAAAGTGAGCGCGTTTTCTTACTCTCATATTCAAAAATGAATACAGGATGCTTTTTTCTGGTTCAAATTGCAATACCAAAAATATATATATATATATTTTAATTTTTAAAAAGTGACAGAAGAATAAATTTTCTTTGAAGAAAATATAATTATTTTTCAACTTCTAACATACTATTTAATTAATTTTTTCCTCTTTTTTTTTATCTTTCATTTCGTTTTTAATTTTACTGTGACTGAACATATAGGATAAAGAAGCACCGTATCTTTTTCAAAGAGGATTGATCGAGAGAGGATATCTACGCTTTCAAAGAAGATTGCCCAAGGCAACTTAACAGCTAGCTGTAAACGATTGATCTCTTGGTTCTTACTTTTCAAAGCGACCGAACTGGGTCGTAAAATTTTCCCCGTTCGACCACCCAAGTTCTAAAAGGGGAAAGGAAAAAAGTCTGTTGCATTTTTGAAGGGAATCGCAAAATAAGAGTTAAACGCTTTCGGAATAACTTTTCAGGAGGAAGGTGTCCAGTTAGAGGGTTAACTGTAACATGGGTACATTATACACAGGCAAGGTGAAGGACAAGGCAGAGATTCATGCCTTTGGCATTATCGTAGTTTATTTCTTCGTTTTTACCTGTGCACTTTGTCATACGCAACAACAATAACCTTACTAAAAGCACAACTTAACAATTTAGTTCAAATGGTATGCCTATCACTTCTGAAATTTCGGAATGAATTTCGAACACGTTTGAAAACCAGAAAGATTTATAGTTCTTCATAAATTATAATGTCTGAATCTGGTTTTAGCCAAAATAGAGCAAAAAGGTAGTATAAATTAATACTACACTTTCATGAAATTTTATTGTAGTAAGTTTAAATCTACAACGCGACAGATACATTGTTTGAAAATACCCCACGTCATAGGATATATTTATTCAACACAACTAGGATTTTTAGTTCTAAAAACAGGAAAAGATGTCACTAATGGTTTACATATTAAATAATTTTTTTTGCCGAATGTAAATGCAAAATTAAATAAAGTTCCCCTCTATATAAGAAGTAAAAAATTATGATTTCAAGTTAATAATTAAAACTAAGCATCAAAAAGAAACAAAATATTATGCTTACGAAATTATTTCTCATCATCACCAATAGTAGTTGGTTGCGGACGATTGAGTTTCTTTTTTTCTTCAAAATCTGTGCCAGCCACAAGTTCGACTGCATTACTAGCTGTTTTAGGCTTTAAAATTTCTGTCGACAGTGATTGTTTGCTCTTTATTAGCCTTCTTGATATGCAGATTGAAAATTTTTTTAAATATTTTTCGTCTTCTTCGAAGGATTATTTCTTATCTTTCGCCATGTACAAGCATTATTCTATACAATTCATGGTGAATTCTTTGGTTTCTTAATTGAAAATATCATTAGAATCGTCTCAGATCAGTAACATTTGGGCTATTATTGTCACCTAAACTTCTTTGCCCTTCTAAACTGAGAAGTCGGTACCCCCTATACTGACAATGTTAAATTGAGCCTTTTTATGCATATTTTCCTTAGAAACTGTTTAATATATAGACTTCAAATTGGGTCTGTGTGTTAAATAGACTTATACTAATACTTAAGTGAGAATTTTGAAATATGTTGAATAGTTTTTCCAGGAATAAATTTATACTGAGCATCACTATTAATTTCTTAATAATTGTCATTTTTCGTTACGATTTCTGGTCTATAGCCAAATATTTTGGAAATATCTCAAATTTCTCTCTTCAGTACATATAATTACATGCAAGTACTATACAGTAAAAACTGCAAGTAAAAAATGTCATTTTATCACAAAAATTTTGAATTACAGCCAGTATTTGCCCTATTTTTTTAAACATTAGCTCTCTTTTTTTTGAAAAACAACTTTTTTTCCTTTTTTTTCACTTAGATTATTCAGAAAATGCATACATAGTTTTTTTTGTAATTTTTACAGAATTTATATCATTTTTCTCAAATTCTGTATCAATCTATGAAGAATATTTGAATTGGATGCATTACCTTCATCAAAATGGATTCTGAAAGCATCATAAATATCAAGTAAAAATCTATCAGCATGTAAAAGTACTGATTTGGAAGTATGTGATTATATAACATTTCGAAAGGTTACATTATGGATTTGTGCGTTGACATGATAACAATTTTCTAAAGTACAGAATTCATAAGTTTCTCTAAATATAAGAGAAGTGATTTCTAAACGAGTCACAAGAAGACAGGTTTTTTTCAAATATGAAATTTATTTATTTTTATGTACGGATCAAACTGCTTGCAACGACAGTGAACATTGTATTTGATGTACCTTTTTCCCAGAAACTATTTACCACAAAACCTCAAGCTTTTATCTGTATATTAATTAGACACTTATATTTATACTGAAATGAAATTTTTAAATACATATTCCTTAGTTTTCTCAAAGAAACCTTTTACTGAGCATCACTATGAATTTATTGAAAATTGTCCTTTTTTGTTACGATATCTGCTTTCTAGCCAAATGTTTTAAGAATATTTCAAAAATGTCACTTTAGTATGTACAATTATACGAAAGGAACATAGAGTGCGTGCATAAAGTAAATTTACACACAGTTTTTTAAAAATATAAATCTTAGGAAACAGTAATTTTTGTAATAATTATCAAAAAGAACAAAAAATGTGCACTATAAGTTATTGTGCAAAGGTAATTAACGTTGAAATATTCTTGAATCTCCTTCAATTTCCATTGATCAGCGATACTCAACCTTTAGCCCGACGAGCCTTTTCAAGTGGCCCGGCGATGTTCCATTGCTCTGAGAAATTAAATTATTTAAGAAAATTGTATAAACAATTTGGTGGGAAATTCTTTGTCAAAAGATATAATATATCAATTTTGCTTTTTATTGTCGGTATTGTACGGGCACGAATTGAAATTCTTTTTCTATTTCGAACAGTTACGGTTAGTAATAACAGATAACAGTGGAGTGAAAAGTGGGTGGAATTAACTTTTTAACAATCTTTCATATCTTGCAAGCGAAAAATTTCCAAAGAAAATAGATCGATTCAAGTCGACTATTTTGTAGTGAAAAACAAACATGGATCAGTAATTACACCCATGTCCATAAATTAAGGATAATACAGAATCACACAGAAATTGAACTCTAACATAAAAATTTCACCTGTAGAATTATCACACACATCTTGAAGAAGAATATGCAAACTACAGGAAACCACCAGATGGCGCGGATAGTACGTCACAATGACGAGAGTATAAGAGAGGGGTATATAAGGAATGGTGGCAAAGAAGTAAAATTGTTCAAAAGCGCTTTAAAAGCCTTTCAGTGCAACAATCGCATAGTTATGACACGAAGGAAGCATTTGGATGATTTTTTACGTGGTAGAATTATTGGACGACTGGAATGTGCACGTACCCAGCTGGAGGAATCCGAGAAACTTGGAATCGCCCAGAGTGTCATCTCCAAGCTTTGGCAACGATTCCAAGATGATAGTAATGTGAGTAGATGTTACAGCACAGGTCACCCCCAAGTTACAGCGCCGAATGTGGACCGGTATATATATATATATATATATATATATATATATATATATATATATATATATATTTGGCAGTTACTGCCAAAAGAAACAGACGAAGCACGACATCACATCTGTCTCGTCAGCTCTCTTCAGCTACCAGTACGACAGTTTCAAGGCAGACCGTCTACAGACGCTTAGGGCCCATTGGTCTATATTCTCGTAGACCTGTCAGATGTGTTCCACTTACCGCAACTCCCTGTCGCCTGCGATTAACCTGGAGTAGAGAGCATGCATTGTGGACACCACAACAGTGGTCTTGTGTGATGTTCCTCGACGAGTCCAGGTTTAGTTTGCAGTCTGATTCTCACCGGACTTTAATACGGAGAGCGCTAGGTACCCGTTACCTCCAAGAGAACACCATTAAACGACACCGTTACGGTGGTGCAGGATGGCTCGTTTGGCGAGGAATTATTCTAGACTCCAGAACTGACCTGCATCTTCAGAGTGTAACGATGACAGGCCACATCTATCGGGATGTCATTCTACGTTTGTTTCGGGGTGCCATGGGTGCTGAATTTCTGTTTATGGATGACAACGCCCGTCCTCACTGTGTAAACATTGTAGACGAATTCCTTCAATCGGAGGATATCCCCCGTAAGGATTGGCCAGCATACTCACCGGACTTGAATCCAATAGTACATGTGTGGGATATGCTTGGCCGACGAATTGCTGCCCGTCAACCCCCTCCCACCTGTCTACCGGAACTTCGGAGGGCATTTCTTGATGAGTGGTGTAATATTCCCGAAGATCAGATTGATAATTTGATACTCAGCATGCCTAGGCTTTGTAAGGCCTGTATTGCATCGTCTGGGAGACATACTCCGTATTAACCATCATACTAACCATGTTATACCGTTTTTTGTAAATAGGTTATTTTTTGAAATTTGCTCCAGGGAGTAAAAATCGCAATTTTTATTAAATATGTCAAACATATAGCATCTTTTTTTGCTCTTTACCTTTTGTTTAATAAATGGACTTAACAAATAAGTCAAATTTGTTTTCTTCTGTCTCTTTCGTTGCCTGAACTTCATTATCCCTAATTTATGGACATGAATGTATTTGTTTTGTCACAAAAGTGATGTACTTAAAAAATACTAACAAACAGGAATTATTCAGTGACAATTTTCCTCTAATATCTCTTTTAGGTGGGGATAAATAGGCTTTTTCTTGAATAATCCTTGCAACATCAACAAAGTGTTTCATCAGTGGTAATATCAAAGAGTTAACAAAGGCATCCCATAAAGTCTGTTATATTATTAAGCATATGAAACCGTTTACTGATGCATAAATTGTGAATGATTCTTTCTTAAATGCTTCTAATTTAGTGTTAGCAACCAAAATAAAAAAAATAATAATTAAAAAAAGCAAAGCAGGAAAGAAAAATAATATTATGTGATCAACTGTCCACATTTGAAATTTCCAATGTTATCTTGATCAAAAAGCATTTATCCTCCCTTTTCCCCATTTAACCTCATGTTGCGGCCCGCGTGAAATCACTGACATATGATTGCGGCGCAACAGAAAAAAAGGGTAAGTACCCCTGGTCTAGATGATACGAAATCCTTTTTACTATTACTTTGATGAAAAAACGGTTTTTTATATATGTAGTACCTCGAATGTATTTTAACATCTATCACCTGTCCAGTATTTATGTTGGTTGTGATAAGTATATCATTCAAAGACGTGTAGCCTCCTTTTCTGCCATTTCTCAATTACAAGTAACTGCGATATTTTTATCATTAGCAATTTTGCAAAAAGCTTCCTACACATTTTCAACATAGTCCTCACAAACAAGTTATGTAATATTTCAAAGCATAAGCACAAGGACAAAATTTCGAAGGAGACACCTTTTTCTACACACCCCAAAACATTTGCCCAGGCTGTAATTTTCAAATACCTCTCTTGTGCGAACTTTTCTACAGAGCAGCGTTTCTCAAACTGTGCGGTGCGCCTCCCTAGGGGGCGCGAGCCTATTGAAAAGTCGATTTTTTTAACAAAATATTAATTTACTGAAAGTAAACAAATAATATATATTTTCATATAATAAAAATAAAATGCACATTTACACTTATATAATACACTTATAAATGTACTGTACAATGCATTTTATATATAATTAAATTAACAATACTTTGTTAGAATAAGGTAAATCCATATGACCTATTGGGCTTGTCATATATAAAAGCCTTATTCCAAGTATTAAACCTTCGGAATAATTTTATGGATAACAGTGCATGAAAAGATCGCACTTCGGAAAGACGTATATATACGTCCGGGGCAATTACAGTTTCGGGTGATTAAGGACAAGACGTTTATATACGCAAGTGGCACTTAAGAGGTTAAAGTCGCATTGTAGTTTTAGCGTTCAAGTATAGTATTTCTAAATTCAGTACATTGTCATTGTAAAAATTATGATTGAATAGTGGGTCGCAAATGTTGAAAGTTTGAGAAGCACTGCTATAGAGCAAACCTTTTCTTGGAACCTGGAACATTTCACGATTTTCTTCGTAAAATAACTTCTCTATAGCAAAGCGCATTTTCTATATAACGAACTTTTTCTTTTGTGATTCAATTTTTGTTCTCCCTTTTTTTAAAGTATTTCTGAAAAAATTTCAAGTTATTCTCTCCTTCATACATTTTATGGTGGTCATAAATCTTGATCTGGTTTTTTTAAATCCTAACTCACCGAGAGCAATGGCGTTCTGGACGTTTCATCCAAGAAGTACAACCTTTAATCCCCGTTGCCCAGTTCACTAGAAACATCTTCGATATCCTCTTTCATCCTCAGTGTAGTTGTTCTGTGTCCTTGTGTTCTAATTATAAGACAATGCATGTTTAATATTACTTCTGTGCTTTAAATTATAAAATGTCCTTAAAATTCATTATTTTTAGTATAAAATTATTTTCTTAATATGGAAAATACAGTGAATTCTTCGACATTCTTTTTTCTTGCTTTCCTTGCAGTTTATCTTTTATTTTATGGGTAAGGTATATAAAATAAACATATATTAAGTTTAAAAAGGTGTGAATAATTCCTTTTTTTAATATATAGTGTTTATGAATTTAAAATATTGGTTTTATGTGGCTTATAAAGTATATTAAATTATGAAACTCTATGTAACGAATTTTTCATATAACGAACTTTTTTCCAGGATTTAGCTACTTCGTTGTATGGAGGTCCGACTATAATTAAAACACAATGTTTTCATAAAATTTAAAAACTGCGCTGTAAAGGTAGGTAAACAAACTAACAGTCAAACTCGTAGCTTTTTTCAGGTAATCTACATTAATTGTTTGAATAAGAAAAAGTAGAGGCTTTGCATCTGCTTCTCAGGTTTAAAAAGCCAATGTTTACACTTTTATCAGTCAAAGTGGGCGTGTCATATCAGCAGAATATTTTTTAAAGGTCATTTTGACATACTTCTAAATTATAAAATGACAAATATGTTATGCCACAGGAAAGGTCTCGATTTGGAGGTTTTAAAAATATCAAAACCTGAAATTCGATACTTTGAAGATGCTTAGCCCACTGATTATTCTTAAGAATTTACCTTTTCAGGTTAACCTTAATAAATTTAATGCTTAAAGGTTTCAGAATTTGATTTATTTAGAGTTTTGTAATGATTCTTGAGTTCCTACGTAATTCATCGCGGAATTAGTTTTAATTATAAAGCGCATCATATCCATCACCTCCTCTGACTTATCATAGGCTTACTAAATTCGATTGAAATGTTCAAAAACATTTTCTCGGCTGATTACTGTTTGATAGTAAGGCTTTTTAGAAAGCATTTCAAAGTAATTGGGGGCAAGACAAATTATTTCAGCAAAATTTAAAATGAAATTATCTCTAGATTTCACTGACTGTAGAATCTATATATTTTTCCCTACACTTAACTCAAATATTTCAGGGATAAACTTATTTGTTTTATCTGTGTTTGTCGATATTCTTAATTGTTCTATGTTTGCTTGTCCAAGAGTTGTAAATAGCGAGGTGATGTTGTTAGGTAAAACACCAATTTCAATACATTAAAATTATTTAAATCAGTCGAATCGGATAATATATTTTCCAAAATAAGTAGAGCTTTAAATGTGGACTCTCAATTAAAAATAATTCCAACATAAGGAATAAAACCATTATGGATCCCGTCTTAAAATAAATCCCTCACCATATGTGCCTTTATTTTGGCTAACCAATTCTTGGAAAAGTCGTTTTTGTTAAACCGTTTCATTAAGCATGGTTTTAGGGATTGGTGTATGAGTATTAACTTGTTTATAAAATAATCAGATGCATTACTTAAAAATAGGAATGTGTGATGTTTGGTAATTTCAAGGAAGAGAGAGAAATTAAAATTTTTTTGAGAAATTGATCCACACACACTCCCAGGGTTTTTACTTCTGTGATATAAGCACTGCACACAGTCAAATAACCTTATTATTAAATAACATCTGCTTGTTCTGCTGGATAGTTTTTGCTACTTTCACATCCACAAAGGCCTTTTCCACATATGTAAGTATATTGCGCAACGAATGGTAGTATTTGTTGCATTTTTCATACCAGCCCTTGTTACCTACGAGTTTAAAACTAATTCCATCTGATCCTATTTGTGTCTTAAATCATCATATATTTTTAGACTTAGTGTTTAATTGATTTTTTACTTGTAGATAAATTGTGTTTTATTCACATCTTTTACCCAAAATATTAGTCCTTGTTAAATTTTTAAATTGTAGTTGCTCTCCAACTAGAAACAATTGTTGCAAGAATAATTGATCCGGATGTAATCGAAATCCTAATTTTTGTAACAGTTGTTCAATCGATCAAATAGTGTGTAGACTCACTTAAATTGAAATACCTACCAATATCAAAGTTTCATTCTTGATTTTTAGTTTTCTTCGAAATGTATCATCCTTCTTTGAAGGAATATAAATTTTCTTTTTAACGACAGTCCTTTCTTTTCATTCGGCCCTTTCATGCAACAACTTCACGATTACGATGCTGAAAATAAGTTTACAAGCCTCAATCATGATGAGTTGGATCAAGAGTCTGCAAACCATGGCACTCTTTCTAGATTTGACGGTACAATTTTCAATGACATTTTATACCACACAACAAAGTTGTTAATTTTGAGTGGGGGGAAATTGATTCTTTCTGAAATGAGCTTGTTAAACAAACATCTTCAGAATTATGGAAACATCACCTTACGGAATTAAGTAAAAATCTGAAAGATAACTATAACAATAAATTAACAACTATTTTAAACTGTTAAATGGCATTAAAGAAGATATTTAAATGTTTCAAGAAAATTCCATGTACTATGCTTTCCACTTTTGGTTCTATTTTTCTAAATTTCATATGAAAAATATTTCGAGTCAGCAAAGAAGTTATTTAACAACTGAACAGTCATCATCGTGTCAAATCGAAGAACATATATTATACTCCTGATATTTTCGATATGGAGCAGAGAGGGGCACGGACACTTAAGAAAATTCTTTTTTGTTTAAATTTATTGAAGGAATATTTATATTTTATATTGTTTATTTCTTATTTTACTAAATATGTTTAAAAGATACATCATATATAATCAATCCATAATTTTAGTTTTTATCTATGTTAAAGGAAAATTATTTTTTATGTTGTTTATTTCTTATTTTTATAAATATCTTTAAATGATACAAAATTAATATATAATATAGCTTTAAATCTCTCTGTGTATTCTAGATCTATTCTAAACTTGATATATTCTATTCTTCATCTATTCTAAACTTGATATATTCTATTCTTGAATCAAACTCTAGATCTGTATTCCATTTCCCAATTCTGCATGCATTGCCACGGAAAACATTTTGTTTCAAATATTTCCTAATGTGTGGCATCCTGAATCACATTGGTAGATTGGCTAAGCACACTACAGGTACAAGGTTACCAATCCCTCAGTTAATGGTAGCGCTTCGTGTTAACAGAACAAAAGCAACCACTTTCCTCACTGTAACCGACCGCATCGTCCGTGAGGGTTGGTCTTCCACTTCTAATATGGTCTGTGAGGCCCATGTGGCTAATTTCAAAATTTATTTTCGAACTTAAATCAATTTTGTATAAAGAACTATGATTTTTTCAGAAACAAGAATCACATTTCCTTAGGGTTGAATATGCCGGGCTCCACAACATTTCAAACGAATGAGCTTAATCCCATTGTAAGCCTCTATCTGCCCATGATGCGCAAGTTACTTCAATCTCGGCTTCCTAAGACTAAGCAAATCAACAGTCATAACTATAATTTACATTATAATATTATGTATAAAAGAATCTATTAATAGTCTAATAAATTTTGTCCAAGTATATCAGTTACTTCTTAGTTATAATTAAAACCTTAGGTTATAAGCACATCCTTCCTTCCTCAGTGGCTCAACAGCCCAGGGTGGGCCTTGGCCTTCTCAAGGGGCTGTGGTAGCCCAGTGGTATCGGATCATGGCAGGCATCTCATGAGCTCGAGCCCAGTACCACTGAAGACCCGCCGTGTAGTGCAGCGATGCACGTTAAATCTGTTGACAGCTAAAACGTCCTCCCATTAGATGTGGTGTGGTAGTTAGGAGAGGAGGAGGTGCCAGCTCAGGTGTCGTCCCCGTCACTTGATCATGGTTCAAAATTACGCGGTCCGTCACCAAAAGCCCTCGTGTAACTGAAAAGTATGACGTTAATATTCTCTCACTCATTCAATTGGCCTTCTCAAGACGCCTTTTCCATACCAGCCTTCTTCCTTCTACTGTTCTCCAATTCTTAGTTCTTAAAACCAAGAGATCTTTTTCTAGGCCAGCAATCCATCTGAGATTTGGCCTACCCTTTCTTTGTGTGTCAATTCGTTGGGCATTGAAAACTTCTTAGTGGTGCGGTATTCGTTCATTCTGACAACGTGACCTGCTCATTTAATTCGTCGTATTTTGATGAAGTTAGCAAAGTCAGATTCTTTATATGATTGATAGAGCTCGAAATTTGATCTTCTTCGTCATGTGTTCCATTTTCCTGAATTCTTCCAAAAATAAATCTTAAAACCTTCCTTTCGTAGATACTTATCATGTTCTTATCTGTTCGAGACATGGGCCGAGTGATTACACACATTTGATTAAAATACATATTTGTGGACTCGGAAGCCTGAGATATAGTTTATAATTATTTGAAAAAAGTACTGTAATAGAGTTGGATCAAAAAATCTTTCAATAAAAAGTAAAAAACAATCAGGAAAGTAATAACATTATAGAGAATGGTGATTTGATAATATTTAATGATTTGTATAAAAAGTTTTGCTTGTAACCCATGAATATGTAATGTGAAAAACATGAATTTTACTCAAATTGCGCTAAAAAGTGAGACCCTAAGTTTAAAGTAATAATTTATAAGTCATATTAAAATGCTAGTGTTCCTACAATAATTGATGCACTCACAGAAATCTGATTTACAAATATATTGATCTATGTGCAACAGAAATTGGAACGGGCTTATATGATCAAAAATTCATAAATAAGAATTTTTGAAAATGTTTGATAAGATTTTCTTAAGCAAAATGTATAAATTCTAAATTTAATTATTTAATTAAAAATTAAGTATTGCTTTATTTGAAAACAGTATAACAAATTTAGTACCATAGATTAATATTAATAGTTAGAGAAAAAATAAAAACACTTGACAAAATATGTAAAACGTCTTATCATTTTAAGTGACGAAAAATAGTACGTTAAGCATTGATTTGCTACCAGGATATCAATATCAACGGAAACAAAAACTGCGGCTTTTTTTAATTAATAGTTTTCAGATTTTATAAGAGGTAATGTAAATAATACACTAAAAATAATTCGGGTAAAACAGCTTAAGACATTGTTTTCTCAAACTAAATGCACTGCATATCCTTAATTTTTTTTAAAATTAAATCTGAAATTTAAATTTTAGTTTATCATTCCCCGACATAAATTATATTTTAGTTAATAATCACTAACTCGAATATTTTAGCGAAGGTACTCGTATATATATTTAAAAAAAGTAGAATTGGCAACAAGAAAAAAAAATCATCTAAAATATCACCCTTAACTTGTTGGCATCAAATTTATATCCTGATTCCATATCGCGTTTCTTTGTTCGGCATGGAATAATGTATTATCGCGACAAAAAGACGAGAATGAAAAATAGTAGGCAGATGATTACCATGATGTTGGAGAATGATCTAAGTTTTTGAATATTTCTGTGAATAGATCAAGGCTTGGAGGCACCAGAGTCGCAGGCAGTTTGGAATTGCTGACAAAGGAATAATTTTCAAAGTCAATAATATGGTTTTCGTGCTAAAATGAGATTTTACGTAACAAAATTCAATACATTTTGCATATATGACACATGGTTCAAGAGAAACATGAACATTTCTTGTAAACATTGTTTTATTTCAATTCGATGGTGAAACACCTTATTTTAAGCTGTAATTTATGAAATAAAATGACCTTTAAATCATGATTTTTGAAACTTGCCCAAAATAATTTATATAGACTTTAAAAGAGAAAAGCGTCTTAGTAACTCATTCTTCACAGTATATTCGGAACTATTAGCCCTTGCCATATGAAATTTGGCAGGCATGTTACTTTTCTTGAATAGATGTTTGCTGTTGTTGTTCTCGTGTCCATGAATAAATGCAGTAGATATCACTAAATTCCGTCGAAAGTCTTGATCACTGCCTCTGCTATTCTAGAAGCATCAGGGCTGTACAGTATTTCCCGCAAAGAGTCCCTCAGAGGGACCATTCCCATTTTTAGTAACTTTGTTGCGACGGTTAGGCATTCCAAGATGTGATTGGGCGTGAGTTGAAGATCTGGGCAGTGTTTGCATTGAACACATGATCTTGTCTTGTCTGGGTGAATCTTCATGCCCTTAAGGTGTTCAGTTCTCAATCTGGCAATTGTGGATGTTATAATTCGGGGACAGTCAAATTCCGTAACTAGGGGTTTTTTAAAAGTGTGATTCATAATTTTATGTTTGGCTACTGCGTTAGCATCGTCAAGTGTGATGTGGTGCACTTATGATCGATGTCTCTAGCTTCTTTGGCGAGGCTATATATATATATATATATATATATATATATATATATATATATATATATATATATATATATATATATATCTGCACATTCATTACCCTCAATGTTGACATGTGCGGGTATCCATTGCAGGGTGCAGGGTTTTCTTTTGCTGTGCACCTGTTCTAGAAGGGAAATAATATCACAGGCGATGTTGGTCTCTCCATTTCTTATGGCTTCTATAGTTGATATAGAATCTGAGAAGATTACTAATCCTTCTGTAGAATCCATAACATATGGGTCTTGTTGGTATAATATAAGGGTATCTCTAAACGCCATGAGCACTTGTGAAGTAAACTCATGGGTGTGTGGGATGTTTGCTAAGAACAGTTTATGCAATAATCGGCTCCCATGGGGAAATTGATGAGAGTAACAGGGACATTATCATTCAAGAAAATTCCGTTTTTGAGATATTAAGCGTTTAAACTTGAAATTTGGCAAACATGTTCCATTTAAAACAATTTTTACAAAAAATCATCTCCTAACGGAATTTGTGGTGCGTATAAACAGAAATTAACATTTTTGAACTATTAGACTTTCGAACTTGAAGATTTACAAACATCTTCCTTGTGCTAAGTACATAGCCTTTATGAACGGTTTGTTTTAAAAATCTTGTACTAAGGAAGTTTTTGGAGGTGTAATAGATCATAAATAAATGCCGCTTTTCGACGATTAGTCTAACATACTTGAAATTTATCCCGTTTTTGAGTTATTAGACCTTTTGACTTAAAATTTAGCAAGCATGTTTCTTTTTATGGTTATAGATCCGATAGAAATGGAGTTTGTGGAAATTGAAATCGGAAGGAGAGATGGGGGGGGTGAAGAAGCTTCAAAGAGAAATATACTTTTGTTTTAGAAAATCAAGTCGTCTTTTTTTAAATCAAGAGGGATGTTACAAAGCAATTCAAGATAGCTTTTCTTTCAATTTTACTTTTTCCACGATGAAACAATAATATATCAGTAATATTTTTATCATGTGGTAATACACTTAAACATTATTTTTGCAAATTAACACGCACATTATTATTTCTTTATAAGCATTACATTTTTTAAAAAAATGTTTTCTTTGTAATAATTTTAATTTTGCCACATTTATTTGCAATTTCATATTGGATTTAAAATTCAACATCTAGAAAATGTGTCAGTATCAGGTAAAGTCTCTTTAAGAAGCATTGAACATCTACCTCTTTACTGCAAAAATCGTGACACTGGTTATAAGTTTAAAGAAAGCGATTTAAAAATTGATAAATGACTTCTCTTTTTCCAAGCAGTTAAATTCCTCAAGATTAAGTAAGAACAGTGGTGTATTTCATAAAACATACTTCGCTCAGAAAGAGAGAAATAAAAGTAAGAAAAATCCCATTTTCGAGGCACTAAGTTGAAGTCGGAGTGATTACGTTAACAAATGACTGGGTTTCATACTCTAAAGACGTAAAAGAGCAATCACTCATTCTCCTCTCACTGAAAGTACGGCCTTAAACTCCTTTGTTTGAATAAAGTACCGCAGTTAAAGGTAATTGCTTGTCCATGGTCACCGGAAAACTTAACTTAAACTCTGGTTCATTTACATTTTAAAAAAAAACTTTATTTCAGCTACTATATTACAAAAACTGCCATATTTTGTGAAGGAATGAACTAAAATAAAAGAAAAATATAGTTATTTATACAGAATGAAAGTAATTCGGAACTAAATAAATTTGTTTTCGTTTTCTTTTTACCATGAAAGTAACAAAATAACGTATTTAATAGGTAACGAAGAAGCTGAAAAAATTTTATAAAATAATTTAAGAAATATTCTTGCCTGATTTTAGAAAACAATATAAACATAATAACTTCTTTTCTAATTTCAAGTGTTTTAGAAACCTTTGAATTTATGAAATCTATGTATTTGATTAATTATTTTAATATTTTCAAATAACTTTTACCGTAAAATCCGGTGTATAACGCTCATAAGAACGAAATTTACGGGTGCGCATTATACGCCGTGTATAAAAACAAGAGCTTTAAAAATAAAAAAAATGAGCGTAGGAAAAAATGACACTTCTACATAGATTGAAATACTGTTTATCTAAGAAAACTGACGTACGTTATGAACTTAACGGGTTGTAGTTCAATAATTTTTTTTCTAAAACTTGGAATAGTACTTCGAATAAATGACTTCAAAACATATGTGTATCGCTCTCGTACATTTCAGAATTTTTCGTACAAAAGGGGTGCTCGTTATATGGCGAATTTACCTAAAAATTAAAAACTGCAGCTTGAAAGTCAGCGCTATACGGCGGTTCGCGTTATACGCCTGATTTTACGGTTTTCTTTTTTTTCACAATAAAACCAGATTTAAAATATAATTAAAATATATACAGTACTAAAAACAATAATTTCACTTCATCCGCCTTTTATTTTCTAAAAAGAATTTTTTTGTTCTCGGATTTATAATAAATAGAGGATAGATCGCATTTTATTCTGAAAATTTTCTCATCACTAAACGTTTTTTTTTTCCATTTGCGCAGCTTCTAATTATGGTTTATTGTGAATACTTTCACTTACAATGAGATGTAGATTTACAAAAAAACGAAGTTCTTTCTCAACGAGCGAATTACTTTGTAATTGATTCTCTCTTTCCATAAAAGACGAGAGACGAATGATGTGGCTTCAATACTTTAAAAGCCTTTATCTCTAAGAAAATATCCATTCAGGCAAAAACTCGTTCTTTGGATGTTTTCCTTTCGTTAATAAAACTCTTGTATCATATTTCATAAGAGAAAATGTGTTCCAATTTTTTTTCAGATATAAAATAAATATTTTTAACCTCAATTTTTTCAACTTATTTACTCTTTTGAATCATAACAACATATACAATAAAAACTACGATGAAGTACTAAACATTGATTTCTCCACTGGCAGAAATAAAAATAACTTATTTTCATACAAGTAATGAAATAGGTAACCAATATTTTGTGCAAATCAAATGTAAATCTATATATACGAAATTCTCTTTCAAAAAGACGGTATTCAAAATTATTTCTTTTTCTTGTTTTCCTCTTTACAAGGTAGTTAGGACAACTCACATTTATGATATTTTTTTTGCCATTTTTCTTTCACCTCTAAAAATATTACTAAGAAATAAAACGATTTAATATACATTTGAATGAATACATAGATTTAACTGACATTTATATATAAAGTTAGATATCTCCATTTTTTAAACATTTGTTGATCTCGAATTGTTCTTTTTTAACCCTCAATTGGACAGAACGGATTTTTCCGCCCTACTAGAGAGGCTTCAAAAATGGACTGCACGGATTTTTCTGCCTTCAAGTAACGTTTTCAAAAGCGGATTAGCCGCACTTTTCTGAAATCCTTTCCCCCTTTTAAGGTTTAACATCTTGAAAGACAATGAGGGACGGAGGAAGCAACACAGCAGAAGTTTTATGGCTCGCAGGGAACCCCGTGTTTTGACCCCCCAATCGTAAAAAATCGGGGAGAAATTTCTTTACAACCCAAGAAGTGTTTGCTAGCTTGTATTTTAAAAGTTTCCAAAAGTCCCAACGCATAAGTAAAATATGTTACAATTCCATTTTGGTTTCATATTAATTTCAAACTGTAACAAGTTGGGACGTGTCAGGGCAATCTGCTATTTTATATAGTTAGACAAATTATATATCTTTTTTAAGTATATTCATTCGCTTCATTTTTCTTATTCAAAGCTTTCAGTTTTGAAACATGATTATTTTATTATAAGATACCGAAAAATTAATAAAACATCAAACTCTTTAAAATTTGGAACCTTTTCAATTTTCCAACCACTAAAAATGAATAAATTTAAACTTCATCAAATCATTTGAAACATTTTCTTACACTTTGATAAAAATAATAACGAAAAAAAACTAATTAAGATTTATTAGTTTTTTTTTTTAGATTTCAAAGCCTAAGTGTTCAGGTAAGTTTAAGTACAGTGCCTGGTTATATATTGTTAAAATACACCGAATTATATTTGAATTTTAAGTGCTTGAACTTCAGTTTACATCAAAGACAACATGAATGAAGATTTTCACACATTTTTTTTATAACTGGAATGTTAGAATAAATGGTAATCTAAAATATACGGAAACATTTACAGCAGACATTTATATGCATATAAATAAACATAAAAATCAATTTTAAATTCGAGCTATTGAAAAACATTCGAATTATATATTGTTCAAAAATATCTATTTATAGAAAATACCTCTCTCTCTCAACATTTATCTTTTTTAAAGGCTAACTGAATAAGTAATTAAAATCTGGATATGTTTTGAAATCTCGACCTTATAAAGCTAGAAATTTTATGTTAGAAATTCCATTTGAAATTTCGAAAAAAAAAGCATCGCGCAGTTAAAAATTATTTACCATAAATTTAGCAATTGTTTGAGTATAATAAAAATTTCAAATTTTATTATATAGCTTCTTTGGTATCTTTTAATATATTTCGGCCGCGGTAGCCGAGTGGTATAGGTATCGGAACGTGGCTTGCTTTGTCACGAGTTCGAGCCCAGTACCACTAAAGACCCGCCGTGTAGGGCAGCGATGCACGTTAAATCTGTCGAGAGATGAAACGTCCTCCCGTTGGTGTGGTGGGGTAGTTAGGAGAGGGGGTGCCAGCTCAGGTGTCGTCCACGTCACTTGACCATGGTTCAAAATTACGTGGTCCGTCGCCAAAGGCCCTCGTGTAGCTGAACAGTGCGACGTTAATATTCAATCATTCATTTAATATATTTCGAAGATTTCATACAATTCGGTTGAAAACCGCATGCTAAGAGCAAAAATTATACTAAAAAAATTGATGAATATACAATTACAATAAATTCTTACATAGAGAAGCAAAACCGAGAAGCTAAAGCGTAGGAATAAAAAATTTTGAGTATATCTTAAGTAGTTTTCGAAATATTTATTTTAAAGTTTAGAAAATTTGTGTGCGTTATGTTATACTTGATATCAATTAAATGGTTAAAATAATGTGTTAATATTAGTCTTGTAATCGTTTGATGACACATTCATATACTAATAAAAATTATCATGGTCATTGATGCGAATGTCAAGAATTTTATGTAATTTTAAATTCAGACATTAAGATATTGATGTAGAAAATATAAAACGACCATCTAAAATACAAGAAAAATGCAGTCTGCTATAAAATGATCTTGACAAACAAAATCCGGCATTTTCACTTACTATGGCAGAGCCGGCTTAGTCAGGGGAGATCTGGAAAAACACAGAGAGAACCGCGGTTTTTTGATTGATGCCGCTCTAGCTTTTAAAGCTCCCAGGAAAAATTATATATATATATAAATTACAAATGCAAAAATAAATCTTGTAATTTTCCATACATTTTTATAACAACGAATTGTGGAATTGGCTTCCAATACATTGTTGTGTTTGACAATATCTAAGGTAACCAACCCTACTTTAGATAGATTTGTACTACTTTTTCGTAACCGTATTCCTTTTAAAATGAATTCGTGCAGCGGAAATACACCTTTTGTACCCTTAAAAATTAATGTTAACTATAACGGTTAATTTTAATTTATGCAACTTGTGAAATGTTCATAATTAACCATTTCCGTCTAAACAGTTTACATGACAAAAAAAAGTTTGGACTCCTTCATTCATTGAGATTTATATAAGATTCTAACATTAAATTTTATTTTTCACCGAATAGGATTGAGTGAAAGTGTATAGTGCTTCCACACCACAGGTCTCGGGTTCTATTAACGGGCTGCGCAAGGTCGACTCTGCCTTTCATCCCCGCTACATTGGGTGGATAAATGAGTACCAAGCTTGCTTCGGGTCTTAAACACTGAAGGTCTCTCTTCAGACAGACCACCAAATTGGGACATCTGTTCATGCACCTCAGCGTCCAATGGTCACGTGTATTATGATGGGCACAGTAGTTCCTGGCCCTCATGGATTGTTGTGCTTCTGAGTTTGAGTCTTAAGTTTGAGGATTACCTCACTTTGGGGATACCCCTTAGATAAACATGTATTTCCACTCATTTGCAATTAAACATTTTTCTTTCAATTACGTTTATTTCAGAAGGAAGTTTGATTTTTCAAATGTATTTGCTTAATAACATGTATATTTGTGTATTAAATTAAACATTTTATCAATCCAAAATTACATGTTTTTAGCTCCTCTAAAAAGCTTTTAGGATTTTTATAACTGATCTTACAATCCATATACGTTTTATAGTAGTATATTTAAAAATGATAAGGACATTTTTACGACTGTGTGAGCTGTTATGCCTCGTTTATAAATATAAAAATTGCATTCAGCTACAGTTTTTAAAATGTACAGAAATAAGTGGAGCAACAGGATACTTACATATTATGAATATTTCTGACTGCAGTAAGATATATTTATATTTCAGTTTCTTTATAATTTGAATAGAAGTTGTAAGCCATTTTGCGAATAGTTTGATATTGAGTATAAACCCATAGGCTGTTTAATATTGTAAAGTGTTTTACTTTGATACCAGCACACATTAAAATAAGGCTCATTTGCAGTTATATGATCAGCTTCAGTGATATTTAAATTTTCAAAAATAGTCTACACGTTCGAAAACATTCTTTCACAACCGCACACCACATCTCTCTCTCATACTATATCTTCCGTACAGCAGGAAATATTTGTGTATACTGAAAAATTTAATACAGGATACATTTCCAAGTCTTAAATTTGTTTTTAAAATTTGGTATGAATACATTATTGTGGAACTGTCGGTTAACTTCACTGAACAAAATTGTTTTTAAGTGTACTGTTTTTTGAAAGACAAGATTAATTAGGGAGAACTTTTCTCACAATAGAATTTGTAATGACTGAATTGTGTGAAAATGTAGTTATCGATGTGTGACAGTTTTCCTTGTAATAAAAGAAACAGAAAGATAAGAAATTTAACTTGAGTAGAAAATGGTTAGAAGTACTTACTGTCATGCGCATTTGAAGAAGTATATCCCCATTAAAATTAAAAATTATTGACTGAATGTGTGTTATGTCCATCACAAATGCCGATGTAGAAAAGGAATTTTTATTTAATACAAGAAGTTCGAAAAAGAGAACACTAGGAAGGAAAATTTAAATTTTTTCCGAAAAATATTCAGTTAACATAAAAATATCTTTTATATGATTTTAATTAAAATAAATTAAAAGTATTGAAATCCTTTTTATGCTTTTTTAAATTAAAAGTATAACTGAATAGAGAAAGATCGGTTTTATTTCATAAATATAATCATTGTATTTAATATTTATTGTGTTATTGTTTAAAAATGACATAGGGCCTTTGCTCTTTTTACCTCATTACTTTTTTAAAAAACAGGAAAGTGAGCGCGTTTTCTTACTCTCATATTCAAAAATGAATACAGGATGCTTTTTTCTGGTTCAAATGCTTTTTTCTGGTTCAAATCGCAATACCAAAAATATATATATATATATTTTAATTTTTAAAAAATGACAGAAAAATAAATTTTCTTTGAAGAAAATATAATTTTTTTTAACTTCTAACATACTATTTATTTCATTTTTTCCTCTTTTTTTTTACCTTTCATTTCGTTTTTAATTTTACTGTGACTGAACATATAGGAGAAAGAAACACCGTATCTTTCAAAGGGGATTGATCAAGAGAGGATATCTACGCTTTCAAAGAAGATTGCCCAAGGCAACTTAACAGCTAGCTGTAAACGATTGATCTCTTGGTTCTTACTTTTCAAAGCGACCGAACTGGGTCGTAAAATTTTCCCCGTTCGACCTCCCAAGTTCTAAAAAGGGGAAAGGAAAAAAGTCTGTTGCATTTTTGAAGGGAATCGCAAAATAAGAGTTAAACGCTTTCGGAATAACTTTTCAGGAGGAAGGTGTCCAGTTAGAGGGTTAAATTCAGTGTGAAGACAATTTGTATGTATAGCCTTCATTAAGATAATATGATGCGCACATCAATATCATGGTTAAAGTTTCTTGTTAATATTATTTAATATTTTTAATAGTTATACTATTTTATTACTGCTTGTATTTCATACTATATATTACCTATAAGTATCTTGCAAATGTACCTCATGCACACAATTTTGTCCATTATTATTGCGTGTTTTTTGCCTGACTAATGTATTGATTTATTTCTATGTGACCTATTGAATATGTTTACGTTGTCTAAGCAAAGTACCAATTTGTAAAGATTATTCGTAACTTTGAAGTAAGTGACTCGGTGCACAGTTCCCATCCATTTAAGAGCTTAAATAACAAGCATAGGGTGTAAAAATGAACTACACTGGCCTCAAAAAGTTAAGGTACAACCGGGTTTTTGTGTCTAATTTGCAAATGAATGAATGTAGAAACAAAAAATTTGGAGGATATGTGCCTTAAATAGTTTTTTTATTGAATGCGTCATAGAAATTTGTATAAGTGTATTGCAAAAACGATTTATAACAAAAAAAAAGCAATCTCTGCGGAAAAGTCCATTCTTGGAGAAAACAGCACATCACAGTGTTATGTGGTAAAATGGCATAAAAACAATACAAAAATGGTTTCTAATAAGGAATGTGTCCACCCCTAACTTGAATGCATTGGCGACATCTATTTCCCATGCTGTTTATTATGTTGTCGGACACCGGAATAGGAAGCGAAGACCAGACACAGAGTAAGCCTTGTTTCAGCTCATGTAACGACCTTGGAGGAGGATTTAAAGCAGCAACCTCTCTGCCAAGATAGTCCCAAAGATGTTCTATCGGATTCAGGTCTGGAGATCAAGCTGGCCATTCCATTCGTTCCAAACCGTGATCCTCCAGATAGTCCTCAACAATCCGAGCTCGGTGAGGTCGTGCATTATCATCCATCAGAATGAAGTCGTTACCAATAGCAGCAGCATATGGGCGGACATATGGATCAAGGATCTCTTCCCGATATCTAAGACCAGTTACGGTTCCTCCATGGAACACATGCAGGTCAGTGTGGCCACCGAGCGAGATCCCTGCCCAAACCAGGATTCCACCACCTCTGTAACTGTGTCTTTCAACAGTGTTGGATTGATGGTATCTAGTGCGCTGTTCCCTCAAGATCAGTAGACGCCCTGAATCACTATCCATTGTAAATCTGGACTCGTCTGTGAGCAGCACAGAAGCCCATTGCTGCGTCCAAGAAACATGTTCTCTTGCCCAGCATAAGCGGTTCCTTCGCTGTCGTCCGTTGAGGGGAACGCACACAACTGGTCTTCTTGCATACAGACTTGCATTGTGAAGACGATTTCGCACCGTAGTAGCGGAGATTCTTCTTCTTGATGCTTGAAAGTGGTCTGCAACGAGCTGCGGCACAGTAGTGGTTCTTCTCCTTCGTGCCGAAAGAGCTAGAAAACGGTCTTCTGCAGGTGTTGTAGCTCGTGGTCGGCCTGGAACAGGTCTTCTGGACACAGAATCTTCGGATTGGTATTGATCCCAAAGTCGCTGAACAACACTACGAGACACATTGAGACGTCTAGCAGCATCAGCCTGCGACAATCCGATTTCCATCCATCCAACTGCCCGCCACCTTAACGAATTGGGTAAACGACGTCTCTGAGACATTTTCTAAACTCTATTGACTATTGTCACCGAAACTGCCAACAACTGTTGAAAATCAACACAACTTACACACAAAAGTACGAAAGCTTGATATTTGCATATTTTTCTCTCACTCATAAATATACGTTATTTTCTATAAAATAAAAGTTGTAGCAATCGTTTTTGCATCAATGTTTTTAAAGTTCGTTATTATCATTCATGTAAACTATGCATTTTATTGTTACTGCTATTTTTTTATGGTGAGCTTCGAAAAACATGTTGTACCTTAACTTTTTGAGGCCAGTGTACTTCGAGTAGATTTCTAAGCCGCTTGATTTTTTTATCTCTTTTTAAATTCATAAAAATGAGTCCTCTCCATTTGCTTTCTACCAAATCATTCAAGATTCTAACTAAGATTCACTGGATATGTTTACTTATTTTCAATTTATAAAGCATTTTTTTAGTATTTCAATAAAAATTAAATGTCCCTTTGAAACAAATTCAAAATCATCCTGGGATTCTTCTGAGTAAATTATGAGAAATTAATGAAAAAGGGGTATTGAAGACCACACTAGAAATATTTTTTAGAGTTGTAATGCTCGAATAATTAAAACAGTCGAATGAGCATGGCTTGAATCTGAAGCCTTTTGAAAGTGAAATTGGAATTTTTATCAGTACTTTTTTAAAAAATGCACCTTTCATTACAATACGTAATGTTCAATGGGTGTTGTTAAAACGAATTTCAGCAGCTTCAGCTGCATGGTACTCGAGTGTCCTGAAAACAAATGGAAACACTCCCAGGGTAAGCCCAAAAAGAAAAGACGAAAAAATAGTTAATAAGAGACGATATTACAGACTTCTCTAAAACAACTTTGCTGGCCATAATGTATAAATGATTGTAAAGAATTACCACTTGTCAAAAAAAATATTTATTTTATTTTAAAAAATTTATTTTATAGTAAATTGATAAATGGAGGGTATGGGAGAATAAACGTGTATTATGAATTTACAAATTATTCATTGGAAAAAAAAATAATTAAGACTTCATAAAACGTAGTTATTTTGAACTATAAATAACTTATTTTTAAAAATACGTAAAAGTAATACCTCATTTATGTCTACATAATTCACAAGTATATTCTTTTTATGCTCCAGAACAATCAAGGTGAGCCCAAAAACACATCTTAAGCATTGAATCCACATTTCCTCTCGGTGATCTTCGGAGAATTTTCAATTACAGAAGATACACACACACACACACATTCAGCGTCTTTGTTTATCTGGTTCTTCGCTTGATGGCATAAAGTCCATTACAAATTATACATTAGAATGGAACAATTCATTCACACTGGGGTCATCTCTAGTAGACTTAGGTCTAGAAGGTCGGTTTAAGTTTGAATTATTAAGGATTGTTGGAAGCCTAAAATCTTCTTAATATGAAAATTTTGAGATTCGTGTGTACATTTTCAAATTGTATAGATTTTAACCTTTCTAAAAATACCTTACTTTAACCTCTAGGGCCATCATTCCCAACGTGGGGGCATTGCAATATTTTGGTGGGTCATAGACAGGACGTGCACTCTTTTGGCTGACTGTACCAAAGACAATGGGATAATTCGGGAAATGTGTCATTAACAGTGAATTGTTTTCTTGTGAGTCTGTATGCGAATGTTCGTGTGTTAATGCATATGTTGTGACGTCTTACGCGTCTTTTCTTTAACAAGTCCTTTGGGTTCTTTGGGTCAGAATTAATGGCAACTCTTTTCCAACCAAATCCAAGAAATGAGATGTGTAGAAGAAATGCAAATAAATCG